>OU744723.1:21825779-22215200 GCA_916613615.1 Steromphala cineraria | reverse complement strand
GACAGTCTATATCATCATATAAAGAACACCGCCTAATTAGGCCAGCGAACAGAATAAAACGCACTGAAGCGTGACTGCCTCGTGACGTGTTAGTAGGCGATGTGATACCCCCTTGTGTGCCCTCGTTATGTAAAACAACACAAGCTAACAGTACAGCTCGATGTTTAACCGTCGATTAAACACCCTAAACAACATCCACACATCTCAAACCTTCAATAAATCGGTAGTTTATTTATTCAACTGGCAATTTGTATTGATGAAAACGTAAGACCCTGATTAAAAACGAAGTTGTGCGCATAATGCTACAGCATGTAGGCCTAGATGGTCTCGCTTTGCGCAATGTTGTCATAAGACTGCACGTGAGAACCCGGATGCTTATGTAAACAATTGCTCCCGTGTGAACTGTTTTATCTTCGTGCACAGTTGTTGGTTGTTATTGAATATTACTTTAGTAGCACAGCAGAAAGGATGTAATTATACAATACTATTTTTTTTTACATTTAAACCATTTTTTTTAGAATTGCCTTTGACTTCATTTTGTAACAGGATAAAAAATATATACGTTTTTCTTAGTTATTTCATTTAGTTATGGACAATTTACAATTCTCAATGAAAGACATGTATTGGATGATCACTGATGTCTTGTTTAAAACATTATTTTAATAGGGTATTTCACTGAAAATCTTAATGTTTTCACTCTTGTACATAGAGGAGATATTTTCCACAACAATACCCGTTACATGGCCAAACAGAATGAAGATTTATTAAATGAACCTTATCCAAAATAATTATCAGATAGAGCAAAAACGGTATTCCTAATTTCAGGTTAATAGGTTATGATTTACCAATCGGAGAAAAAAGGGATGTTAAGGAATACAATTGCTATTTGATGTTACCTAATTAGCTGATGTCATAAAATAGCCAGGTGTTGATGATTGTGCATTATATAACCTACCTGCTATAGTCATCATTTGATATCATCTAATTAGGAAACAGACAGGAAATACGATAGACAGTAAAGTAATTGTGTAATAAGTGAGTATCTGATTTAAAGAGAGTAAGTAACACCTGCAGACCAATGTCATTGTTTATTCAACCTTTTTACAGAAGAAGAAGAAGAAGAAGAAGAAGAAGAGTATTTTATTTATGTGTCACATGCTGTACATATATATATCACAGTATAAAAAGCTGTTAAAAGACAGCACCCAGCCATAAGGCTAACGAGACACAAACATACAATTACAATTACAAATTCATAACAAATACAGACTCACACAGTACACATTCGCCCCTCTCTCCCATATACACACCCTTTCAATCAAACATAAACACAGACAGTACCCACACGACTCCCGACCCCCACACATGCGCACACAAACTCACCCCTCGCTTACTCATTCGCTCATTATGACCCAAAACTGATTCATACCAAATTTAAAACCAAAAACAACACACCCACTCTCAGTCTCACATACACTAACATATAATACAACACATGCTAATAAAACAATTCATGTTAAAAGTATTATAAAAAATGCCTTACATTTATGATATTATTTGTTGGAATGATTATTATGTTTACAACCTCCTCGAACGACGAAGTTGAAACATGCTGCTTACAGTAGCGGCTAAAGATTTAGATAGCTGAGGATTTTACATTAAATATATTAATTTATCAGTAGTGCTGAACAAGAGAAAATCACAATTCAAATCTGTAGCTTGCTTCCATAATCCTGAACGGATATCCTTATATAGATGGCATTCTCCAAGAAAATGGATTTCGTTTTCCACAACATTTGCATCACACAATAAACACAGACGATCATGTTACGGGGTAGGTGGGCGATTAAATCTTCCAACCTCAATTTCTAAAGGCAAACTTCCACATCTCAATTTAGCCAACAGGCTGCGATGTTGTCGATTTGTTACTTGAGTAAGATACGCTTCTGCATTTGGGCTAGATTTAAACATTCTATAAGTCCTAAACTTATTTCCGTTTAACAGACCTCTATCATTCCACATCTCGTGCCACCAATGTTCAGTGTCTAAACCAGCTAAACGATCTTTGATCAGCTGAAAATCCTGTAATGTTAGCGATTTAGCGTCCGTTATGTTCAAATGGAGGGATTGTAGCCACAGAAGGATGGTATTATACCAGGATTTACGGTACCCTTTTGACCAGGCTGTTACAGTACTCACGAGTCTATCGGCGTCTATAAGTGATAATCTTCTCCAAAACCGCACGACCTCTATACGTTGTAATGTTAATGGTGATAGCCAGCCCATTTCGCCTATCACTGCTATGTTTGGTGTTTTACCTCCCACTCCAAGGAAAAATTTACACGCACGGTGTTGGACATTATTAATACACCTGAACTCCCTGAATCCCCATACAGCAGCGCCGTATGATAGAATTGGCTGAACTAAGGTACCGTAAAGCGTATTAAAAACTTCCAGTGACATACCTCCCACAGATTTAAATTTTCCAATAATTACTCCAAGGGCTCTACTTGCAGATTTCGCAAGTTCTTTAGCTGTAATATTAAGATCAAGATTTTCATGTAGCCAGAGTCCAAGATACTTATATGCATTGGAATATTCTATAGTATCCATCCCAATTTTAGAAACGTTATCGCAACGGGGCATTTGGTTTGTACGGTAATGTACAACTTTCGTTTTGCCGATGTTGACTAACAGCCTCCATTTAGAACACCAAGTAGATACTGTATCGAGCATGCGCTGTAGACTACACTCATCTGGCGCAATGAGAGCGATGTCGTCAGCATAAAGAAGTAGACTTAATATATTCTCACCAATCTTTACTCCTACTTCTAGGCTGTTAATTTCACTTGCTAGGTCATTAATGAAAATGGAGAAAAGTGTGGGAGAAAGCACGCATCCCTGTCGAACACCGGTGTATACATCGAATGTAGGAAAAAAAGTAACAGGAAAAAAAGTAACAGGAAAAAAAGTAACGGAAAAAAAGTAACAGGAAAAAAAGTAACACTTCTTATATAAAGAAACACTTTAGTAGGAAATTGAGTTTGAATTATATTAGGATTAGTGTTGATAATCTTGTTATTAAAGAAGAGTATCACACTTACATCACATTTAACGTCAAAGGTACACTTGTTACTTAAAATAACATAATTACATTGGTATTAACTGTTTCCTTCTCACCTGCTCAATTATATCAACATAATACTCTCCCTTAATTGATCATTTGGACTGGGCTCCCTCATTTACTATCACACTGGCCTCACTCATTTACTTAATAATTACCTAACAAAACTTAACCCCTTTAACTACACAAAAACAATACCCATAACAGTTGGAATTTTAACAAAGCAAATTGGGAAATATTTCAAAATATTTGAGAGCAAAGCCTAAACAATGATGTAACAGACTGGAAAGAAATTCTTATTATACCATTACACAAACAGGGAAAAGACCCTGCCAAATCCGATTCATATAGACCAGTCTCCTTAACATCAAATCTATGTAAAACACTCGACTACAAGACTACAACACTATCTAGAAACTAACGAATTGATCAAACAAAATCAATCAGGTTATAGACCTCATTAACCTCATTAAATAAAAAAAACCAAAAAAAAACTGTTACTTTTTTTCCTGTTACTTTTTTTCCTAGCAAAAACTGTTACTTTTTTTCCGTTACTTTTTTTCCTGTTACTTTTTTTCCGATCACCGTATACATCAAATTGATCTGTGTAGTATCCGTTCACGTTAATTTTGCTTGAAGTATTATCATACATAGACTTGACAGCTTCATAAAACTTTCCTGAAATACCTAAACTTTGAAGTTTATACCATAGACAGTCTCTGTTAACCTTATCAAAGGCCTTCATGACATCGATATAGCATATGAACGTTGATTTTTTAGCACTTTTCCGATTTTGAATCACAGAATATAAGGAATATAGATGCTCTTGTGTGCTTCTTTTACGTCTAAATCCGTTCTGTTCTTCGCAGAGTATATTGTTATCTTCTAACCACGACGAAAGACGAAAGTTAAGGATATCGCTGTATATTTTACAAGGCACTGACAGAAGTGAAATTCCTCGGTATCCCATAGGGTCACGTAAATCCGAATTAGGTTTTATGATAGGATAGATGATATTTTGTTTCCATACATCTGGGCAGGTATTATGATTGAAACAAAAGGTAAAAAGTTTATGTAATAATTCAACAGCACGTCCATTTTTCAACGCCTCCGCAGGGATTAAATCTAGCCCACATGCCTTTCCACGTTTAGCCCTGTATACACAACGTTAAAATCTAAATGTGAGCATTGTATATTCGGATTATTACCATAAATCAGCCCAAAACTTTGTGCTATGTTTTATATTTTACTAATCTCCCTTTTCTCTGCATGCCAAACGTTCATTCAGTGAAAATGCGAGCTCGAAGCAGAAAATCGGTGTAGTGATCGGAACACGTGAGTTCGATGTAGATTGTCACATTGCTCTGTTTGACCTAACACAGCGGGTCAATTTGGCGTGAAACCATCAATATGATGGGAATTTGTCTACGGAGACTTCATCAGGAGATATTCTAGGACAGTTGACAGCAACACAATGATATAGCATACTGTTAATCGCTTTGAAAAGGCAGAGCTGCGGATTTCGCCTATCATTTTCCATATAAGCAGACGAACGCTTCGCCTACTGCCACGTCACTTCCGGTATCCCCTGCCCGTGGCCTCTCAGCCTTGTTTTGGTTTGTCGCTGGACGGCGACAAGCAGACGCCTTGTTACGCAATGTTTACTTAGCTGTAGCTTCATTGAGAAACTGTGTATCGTTGCTGTTTTGGCCTAATATTTATAGTTATTTGACCAATATCTTTTGAAAAATATATTTAAAAAAGGTTATGCAGCCCTTCTTTAACTCCATTTTGTTCAAGATTGAGTTAGAGTGTTCTCAATATTTCAGAGGTTCAGGGGAAAAAATGCAAGCCATAATATAGCTTAGAAAGTGTTTTTATTTTTATTTTATGGATTCTATCTCCAACATATTCATAAAACGTTTTAGTCGCAAATTGTTCCATTTGTCTTTCCCAATCATTTGAGTCCATATGAACATGTGACATGGACACAGAACAGCGTGAAAGAATTTAATAACAATAAACAGCTTGAATTTCCATTTACAAGAAGAAGAGAAGAAGAAATGTTTATTTTTGTGTCACGCCACAATCCACATAAAATTACATTATAAAACATGATATGGTTAGGATTGAAGGCCCAGCCAATAAATGACTTATGAGACACATGTATACATATCAAGACAATATACAGAATAAAATATAAATATAAATAAATAGTTACATAGGTAGAAATATATATTACATCTTTGTACACAGGATACTTAATCAACACTAGAACAACATTACACTGTTTAGAAATATCACGTGTATAAAATCTATATAACACTTGCAATCTCGATCCCATTTTTAAAAATCATTGTCCAAAGTCTATTTAGTACTATTTTAAAAACTGATTTTTTAGACAAGATATAAGTTTTTACGTTTTTTTTAATACTTGATCGAACCATTTTTATACATGCATGCCAAATCTGTTTAAAAACAAAAGATGTTATAAACTAATAGGCCTACAACATATGAACTTTCGAACCCCTGTACCTCGAAACATAACTTTTTAAAGTTAAAACAACGTGGTTCTCATGGGACGAGTTCATTCATTCAATTCTTAATCGGTAGAGTTTTGCGTAAATTAAAAGATTTCCCATGCGCTACCTTTTCTTAACTCATTGCAATAGTCGTATTTCTGTTTAATATAAAAGTGATTCTATGCCATGTTTTTGTGAGTTTTATTCAGTTTGATTGTCAATCTTGAATTTAAAATATTCCGAATACAAGCCCATGTTTCCGAATATAAGCCCGGGCTTCTATTTAGCCCCAAAGTTCACTTGTCACAAACCCCAGTTTCCGTATAGAAGCCCTGGGCTTGCTTTCGGAAAACCCCGGTAGGGATTTGATCTTTTTCGACCAGAGGTTGGATCGACATTTAATGCCTTGATCTACCTGCATGTATGGCGAGAGAATTAATACAAATGGACTGCCATTGTTTATGGATATACGGTACTTACCTGTTATGACCAGTGACCAGCGTTCTCTCTCCTATGTGCCAGATCCCCTCACACTCCGCATAGATGGGCGGTGATGTTCCTATAGTTCTTCCTTTACTATCTCCCACCCTCCACTTAATTATCTTCTTCTTCTTGAATCCGTACATTGTTGGAACTGGTCCTTTAATAAGGAATTTGAGTAGCATTTTAGACAACCTGGTTCCCGGGCCCTATTCCGCGTGCGCCACTGTAGCGCACGCATTCAGGTTAATGTCGACCTGAACTGCAAATGCTATAATCTGCGTATCGCAGTGCAGCAGAATTGTAATCTAGTTTTAATGAGATTGGTATTAGGGGATACATACTTTTTTCATATGAATAACTACCTCCATGTATGTCACAGGAAATTTAAAATAACTGCATATGATAACATTTTTACGTATAGATAGACATTTTCTTCTGATTACTAAAAAAATTATATTTTCAATTTGCGTTGCATCCATTTTGCGAAGTTGGCACAGTGTAAAGTCTGCAAAAGCCACAATTTCACAACGACCCCAATTGTCCCGAATCACTACGAATCATGACAGTCTGAAATTCGTGAATGTCCGTGAATGTTCGTGAACACTCTGCAACTTCGTGAACAGCCATTACACTTCTAAAGAACGTTTATGAAACTTCGTAGCTTTTTATACCGAAAAACAACGAACAATGTGCAAACTACCTATCTACCTTATGTTCGAATCATCTTTGAACTATCTACGAATCGTCTACGCATTATAATATATGATAATGTGGACTATTCGTAAACGATTCGTCGCTTCGAACAAAAGTTACTAACGACGAATTTCCAAGAACTCTTCGCGAACTTGTTACGTATTATTACGATTTGTGATTACGAACTTGTTACAGACAATACGAACTATTTCAAATAATTTTCGAAACACCTAGGATAGGTTTCGTAGATTATTCGTGGAAAAAGTTTAGGTAAACAAAAATGTCTTTACGAAGGCAACATATTTGAGGAATGTTGCGGAATCATAAACTTCGAGTTTCTAACAATATTTGAATAATAATTGACTACGAATGTTCACAAATCTCTTTCGCGAAGATGAGGGATAATTCGGATAGTAGAAAAAACGGGAATTAGTCAAATGTGATATTTAGAACCTTACAGTAGTATTACAAATGATTTTGTTTCGCATTGATTTAGAAATGATTTGACAACATTATTTACCTTGAAACTCCATGAAAAATGATTTCGCTTGAATTTTCTTGTATTGTTTATGTCTCTTTCCCTCGTAGTCAAGCCGAATGAGTTGTTTATTCATCACGTAAATATGCCTGTAGGTAAAACATTTATTAAAAAGTTAAAATATAATTCCGATTTCCAGTTAATTATATATCAGTGTTTACTTTGTTGTAAGTACATAAAGGCATGAAATTAGTTATTTTTAGTAAATGAGAAGAAATGTTAATCATTCTAGATTTCTAGCGATTGAATAAGATAGTTACTTATCTTGAAAAACACCCTGTAATAGGACTAACACATATACTAGAAATAACAAACATCTAAAGAGTCGTATGTACACAAAAACTGCAAACTACAAATTACTTTTATTATTGTAAATGACTTAACTAGGAATGTCTAAAGCCTTTTTCAAAATATATATTCAACAATAACTTATAACCTAAAAATCATTTTAAGCTATATCATACCTAACCTGTAAATTATACATGGCTGTTGGGGTGTTTTCAGAATGTATGGAAAACACAAATAAAGCCGATATCGTAGTTCATGCGTATTCATTACAATAGTATATCTAAAGTTAAAATACCAAAAATTACCACAGCTGAATTAATTATTAGTAGTTGCAGCAGAAGTAGAAAAAGAAGTAGTATTTTGAGGAGCAGTATCAGTAGGATTTATAGTAGTTGTAGCAGAAGAAGAAGAGGAAGCATCAGTAACGGTACTAGTTGTTGTAGTAGTAAGAGCATTGTCGGTAGGAGAAGACGATAGTAGTGGTAGCATGCAAAGCAAAAGCGGCAGTGGTAGTAGTATTAGTAGAGATAGAAGTAGCAGCAACAGCAGCAGCAGTACTGAGAAGTAGCAGTAATTTTACAAGTAGTTATAGTAGTAGTAGTAGTAGTAGAAGTAGTAGTAGAAGTAGTAGAAGTGTGCTTAGCAGAAGTAGTAGTAGAAGCAGTAGTAGAAGCAGTAACAGTGGCAGAACAGCAGCAGTAGAATAAGTAGCACCAGTATACATAGTAGAAGTAGTAGTAGTAGAGGTAGTAGTAGTAGTGGTGGTGGTGGTAGTAGCTAGTAGTAGTAGCAACAGCAGCAGCAGCGGTACTAGTAGTAGTAGAAATAGAAGTAGCAGCAGTAGTAGAATTAGTGGTGGTTACGGAAGTATAACTAGTGGAAGAAGTAGCAGCAGCAGCAGTATACATAGTAGTATACATAGTAGTAGTAGTAGTAGTAATAGAAGTAGTAGTCGTAGTGGTAGTAGTATAAGTAGTAGTAGTAGTAGTAGTAGTAGTTGTAGTTGTAGAAGTAGTAGTAGTGGTAGTAGAAGTAGTAGTATAAGTAGTAGTAGAAGTAGTAGTATACATAGTAGTATACATAGTATACATAGTAGTAGTAGTAGTAGTAGAAGTAGTAGTAGTAGTAGTAGTAGTAGTAGTAGTAGTAGTAGTAGTATATACAATATACAATAACTGAATAAAATAAAAAAACATACTTCTTCCTCCTGTCCAGGAAGAATGGTTTTGATATACGAATTTTTAATTTCTTTTTCAATTTCAACTTTCCAGTTTCGATCTGATACTTGTTAGTGAAGTGTGAAGTTTCCCATTTTTGTGCAAAGAGAACGTTGTCGTCAACTTCGAACCATCGAAATCTTTCTGAAAATATATAAAGATAGGGAACTTAATGATTTACCATGAAATAACATGTATTATGAATCCAGAGTCTCTGTAATGAGCGAAATCAATCTTGATGTATTTGCCTAGCAACTACTGACTGAAGACAGTCTGATTAAAACTAAACATTGTTTCGATAAAATTCGACTCTACCAGGATACGAACTCAAACGGTAGGTTTCCTCTCACTAAGTCTTTGTTTTGTTATCAGTTAAGAACGAAGCATTGGAAGGAAAATCGCATAATCGCGTTCAAAAGAAAAAACAGCAATCATTTTAAATATATGCTTCAGAAGATTTAGTTGCCCCTAGATACCGACACCGGAACAAGATAAGATAGCTAAGCGCCAGAACATGCGACTTATGGTGCTGTGGTTAGCCCATGTAGAGAGGAAACATCTTAAAGGGAAATAGTTTTTCCATTGTAATATGTAAGCTTTTAATCAGACTGCATCTGAGGGGGAAAATGCTTGCAAATATACACTCAAGGGCAAAACAAAAGATACCAACTTTTCATGTGAGTCTCTTCTAATAATGATGCATTTACTGCGAAAATAGTTTGTTCCGCCTCCTTGGCTTATTGGCTGATTAGTAAAGCCTGAGTACTAGTATCCAAAGTTTTGGACCTAGTTTTTTTTGGAAATTTTTATTCACTAGTTTTGGACCTAGTTGATCTCAGGGTATGTGTATAAAACCTGATGATTGATTGAATAAATTTAAAATAAAGTAAAATATAGAACTGCAAATAAGAATTTTCACAAAATTAAACCCGGCTCACTTTAGTGGACCCTTTTTTTTTCAATTATGCTTCATAAGCTAACACGTTTCAACTTACATACAACCTCCTGTGGTGTCATCAAAACAAAAAAGGGTCACTCTAATAGTAGATATTTCATCAACATATCGATTGCTAAGATAAACTATAAAACATCCTAATTAAATAATGATGATAAAACATAATCCCGAATATTTTACATTAGAAATGAATAAAGAGGAGAACTAAACTAAGTGTTTAAAATACACTTTGTGCAGTTTGAATCTAGTTTACGTTATTTGAGCTACACTTTGATGAGTTCGACCAATCACATCGCTAGATTCGGTCACAGCCCTCCTTCTGGCAGCCATTTTTGCCGAGTTGGATATTTTGAGCGTGAAAATCGGCTTTAGTTCGATTTGCAGAAATAACTACAAAGTATTGGTCTATTCCGTGAGTGGTGATCGTAAGGTATAACATCTAAGTATATGTTGACACAAAGTTTTAATTGATTGCAAGTCACGTAAGCGTACCAACCGGCGAAAATGGCGATGGGGGTAGGTAGTGCTTTACTTCCAGCCTTGAAAGTGTTGAAACCGAGGGGTTGTCTCAAAAATATTGCTTGTTTATTGGCAGCGGGAACGATTGAATTTTCAATGACAAGGGGGCCTGTGTTTGAACCTTTCAAGATTATTTTCACTTATTTAATACTTATATATCCTGTCAATCCTTATTTTTAATTAGCAAATTATTTTAGTTATTTAATATACACGTATAAAGATACTCACCCTCAGGAAAATATAGAAATTTCTTGATCTTCATGACAGATTTACTCTGCCTGCCAATGCCAAGTTTAATTCCTTTGTTACAAAGCCAGTAAAAGTTGGGGTTGAAATAGCTTGTCCACCAAACATTGCAATTTCGTCCTTTATTCCACTGCAAGCGTTGAACTTTTGTTCCGGTTACCCTGAATAGATGTTCATTTGAATCATCTACTATATAGTATACTGAAATATACAAATGTGACAAAGATTTCAAAACTACAAAAAACTAAATATCTTAATCGATGGCCAAAGACTTTTTTACATGCACACGTTTACTCCTATAAGCATATTTACTTCCATCCTGCTGCATCAGCGTATATGTCTCCTCTAATGCTAGAACCTATCCCCTGATATCCTCCTATACTCTTCTATCGTATCGCAATATATAGCAAGCCAATCAAATGATGCCCTTTCAGCGATAGCGGCAAACTAGTTTCTTGGCTTCGTTCCGCGGGCTCACCTCCTGATTCAAATTAACCAATAGGAGTGCTATTAGATAATAAATATGATTCTCATTGCAGGCTCCCGCTAAGCTCCAAATCGCGCGCTCTTAGATTTCCACGTGCGACATCACTAGACAACAGTGTATGGAGTTCAAAATAGTTTGACGGAAAATGGACAGGCTATAAATAGCGCTGAGCAACCACCCGTCAGCGATACGACATAAGACTATAGGAGGATATCAGGGGATAGGTTGTAGCATTAGCGGAGACATATACGCTGATGTAGCAGGATGATTTACTTCTAGGAGTAAATATACTTACAGGGAGTAAACGTGCCATGTAAACATCCCAAAACTAATTTCCTTATAGGAGTATCTTTATCCTAGGAGTTACATACTCCACCAAAGAGGTAAATGTAAATTTACTTTTATTCCTGTAAGTAGTGTTATGTTCTACAGTATTGGCATAGTTGATTGAGTTTCAAAAAAAATATTTTTTTTTATCATTAATAGCTTTCATTCAAGATGATTCTTTTTACCTTGTTGTGAGCATGTTTCTTAATAAGGGAAATTGGGCGTTTTGTGCTATTGAAGAGTTATTCACCAATACGTTTGTATATGAACCACCCTTTCCATGCAAGCCTTGTCATTTGATAAAAAAAATTCAAATGTATTGTGATAAAAGTTTTTTTCCGCCAGGGGAAACTGCCGGAACCCACGGATTTCGGCGTAATAGAACAGAGGTTAAATCAACATGACTTGATCTGCCTCTGTGGGGAGAGAATGCCTGTCTTGCTGCATAATACCAAACTTCCACGTACAGTATAACTTCCGCCAACCACAATGAAAGGCTAATTAAAAACGTGCAACTTTTCTGTGCCTTTAATCTCAAGAAGAGGGCACTGGCAACGGATTAGGGACTATCGAAGTTTTTTGGGTGGAAACGAAATTCAAAAGGACGCAGTAATGCATTCTATTTTATGTCAAATCTAGAACAATTAAAACGCTACCCGCACTATCACTTGAGAAATAATTGAAATAATCATGTAATGATAATATATAAGAATTAACAGGGAAGTACTCTTGAATTTTTTTTCCCACAAAAAATACTCCGATAGGACTGTACCTTCAAAAGGTTTAAAGGACACTTTATAGGTTTTACTTAACGTGAAAAGGTGAAGCAAAATACCACGACAGCTGAACATTTTAATTGTTTGAGTCGCATTATTGAAGTTGTTAGGTAATAAAGAACAAGATTGTATGGATATTTATTTTTTTAATTCACAGAATAGCGACGTTACGGGATAGATCATTAAAATGCTTTCAAGCATATGCTTATTGTAAACATTTTCCTACGCAAAGCCTAAAACGACAGTTTCAGAACTGTCAGTTTAATGCCTTGCTGCTGACCCTTGGGTTTCCTGTGTTTGCTCTCTAGCCTGTAGGGGCACTATAGCAGCACATGACAGAAAAGAATCTGCAGCAAGGCATGAAATGACAGTTCGGAAACTGGCGTCGTAGGTTTTTCGTAGGAAGATGATTGTAAACGGTATGAGAAAAACTCTCCCAATTCTGTGAAAAAAAATGTTGGATATCCATCAAATCTTGTTTTTTACTAGCCGAAATGTGATTTTTTCCATCTATCGATTTAAAAGAGGTTTTGTTTTTTCGGTAGGTTTTCTTTACAAACGAAAGCGATAATCAGTGACGGAATAATGGAGCAAGAGAAATTATAAGTATCTTACTGACGCAAACCGTGATACTACTAAAGAAAATGAAGTTCGTATGGATAGTCAATTTCTTAATTACATGAAATGTGACTTTTCGGTGTAGATACTAATTGACTATCCAAAAGAACTTGTTCTAGTTCTCAAAGAAACGTGATACTACTAACCTTGTTTACACCAAGGGGAATATTCCAGTTGGCCCTCACATCTGGAGATCTGTTTCAATAAACTCATTAAATATTCATCATTTTCACATCATTTATGTATGATGTTTATATCAATTAACAACTAATAAGTCTCCTTCTTTCAGGTACTTATATGAAATCGCATCCAAGAAGATGTTTTATTCTTTTTGTAATAAATCAATGTTCTATGGTTTTCTTTTGAAGTAATTAACTTCACAATAACAATGACAAAGATCAAGGAATGCTCATGTAAAAAGCAAAATATAGGCAAATAAATAAATTTAAAAAAATAGGCAATGGGCAAATTGTTTTGATTTGCCATTCAATATTTTGCAAGCTATAAGTAGGAAGTAGTTGGATGTATGTGAAAATGTTATTCATTTTGTGTAAGTATTGACTTTGAATATAACAATATAAGTTATACCCATACACCCCGCCTCTGAATGGTATAACGAATTCATCTTACCGAATGTTTAAACAAAACGAATATAATATGAAGATAAAGAGTAAGAAACACGATAAGTGCTTATGTCATTTAACAATAGTTTGTTCAAAGCTTATCGGTTGATCTAAAGTAACCAGCTTGATCATGTGTTCGAGGTAACATACATTGTACGTTTCAAAACGCTCAATATGCACGTTTTTTTATGTCGGGGTATAAATGATTTATCACCCCACTGAAAGGGGGTGATATCAGTATTTATGCAGGGTCACGTGGAACAATCAGAGATGGAGATTCTTACATGAGGTAGGATAATCACTTATTGCAGACACCTGCAGTAAATATTACAATAGAAAGTATTATCAGTCAACATAAATCTTACAATACATCGTTTTGAAATAACTGGTAAAGATAATGCTTTTTCATGTCATTCATAACTATAAAATGGAAAAGAAACATTACATTGTAACGTGGAAATCACAAATAGTATATGTAATAAATTAAAAGGTTATCGCTAACTCTTACATGTCAATTTTACATGTTCTCTATTACAAGAAATGTTGTAGTAAAATAGTACATTTTGCAATATTAAGTAAATTTACAGTATAATTTGTTACACATAACTGAGAAATGATGCACTGTTAATTGTTACATATATCTAGTACATTTAACAATGTAATTCGTTTAACAGAACTTATATATTTACAATGCAATTTGTGATACATAACTGGTAAATATTGCACTGTAAAATGTTCTCCGTTACTAATAAACGATACATTGTAAAATGACATCCATTAAACAGTAAATTTAAAATATAATATCTTTTTTATATCTAGTAAATGATGCAGTAGATGTTAAAAGGTCAAACTTTTATTCTGTTGCTAGTAAATGTAAAAATGTAAAATGTTATCTAATACTAGCAAACGTTACAATGTAAAAGGTTATACATAACTAGTAAATGTAACAATGTTAAATGTTTCCTATTGCTAGTAAATATTATAATGTAAATGTTCACTATAACTAGCAAATGTTACAATGTAAAATGTTTTCTATTTCTAGTATATATTGTAATTTAAAATGTTATTTATTGCTAGTAAACGTTACAATGTAAAATATTTTACTTAACAAGTAAATGTTACAACAATAAATGTTTTCCTATTACTAGTAAATGTAACAATGTTAAATGTTTTCTGTTGCTATTAAATATTACAACATTGAATGTTCTCCATTACTAGTAAATGTTACAATGTAAAATGTTTCCTTTTGCTAGTAAATGTTGTAATGTAAAATGTTCACTATTACTAGTAAATGTTACAATGTAGAATGTTTCCTATTGTTAGTAAATGTTGTAATGTAAAATGGTCTCTATTGCTAGTAAATGTTGTAATGTAAAATGCTCTCCATATTTGTTACATCTTTATCTTCTATTTGTAAATGTTCCAATGTTATTTATAACTAGATACTGTGAAATGTTATCTATAATTAGTAAAAGTAAATTGGTCTTACTAGTTAATCTAATCAAGTGTAGTTAAAAATGAATGTGACAATAGAATGTTTAAAGTCTTTAATAATTGTAACAACCTAATACCACACAAAATACTTGCCTTGCGATTATTAACGCTAATAAATCCCCATAATTACGAAGATGTGATGTCTTTATTGAATGATAATATAAAAAATACCACCTTTTCTAAGTGGCTGTGGTTTCGCTAGATAGTAGATAGAGACAGTTCTAATAATTGAAAATCCCCCGTCCGACCTCTGACATCGTTTGGGGACCCCTATCGTCTTACTTTTCCATTATTGATTGCAGGTTAATTTGAAAGAATATATATCATACCATCGTCAATAGAAAAGTCATGTCCTGACATAGCAAATTTGGTCCCACAAAATTGTGCTACAATGCCTGTAGTTTCAATGCATCCGTTTGATTGACTGGAAGTTTCAACATGCCTCCATTGGGGCATTCTCTCTCAAAATAGGCAGAAATGTTGATCGAGCTATTCGGCGAGTTTGTGGGAGTAGAATTGGAAATACCTGATTGGATACAATCAAAGTTAGTTGTGCAATCAGCGACGCTGTTCTAAAATCATAATGTTGGCTACTGAATCATGGCAAAGGCACTTTATATGAAACACCCTTTCCATGCGAGAAGCGTTTTCTTTTTGCTGAAAAAACTCAAATGCATATGGGTTGTAGTGCAATTTTTTTACGCCAGGGGAAACTGCCGAAAACACAGATTTTTCTAATAAGAACAGAGGCTCGATCACATTTTCATGACTTTGTCTGCTTCTTTTTGGAGAAATGCCATTGGAGTTACCTGGGTTTGTTGGCTAAATGGGAGAAGCTTCATTGGATGCAAGCGAAGTTAATGGTGTACTTATCGACGCTGTTCAAAATGGCATCATTTTGACTACTGAATCATGACAAAGGCCTTATTATGAGAACCACCAAAAGTGTTGTCATTGGCTGAAATGTTTCAAATGGCTTGTGGTGCAAATGTTTGCCGCTAGGGGAAAGTGCCAGATACTAGAACTCTGTCTAATTCGAACAGAGGTTTGATCAGCATAATATGACTTCTGTGAGAAGAGAATGTGAGATCCCGGAAACTTAATTTATTTCGTGAAAACACTTATTTCCATGACTCATTAAATCTTACTGAATATACCTATTATTATTGATACATAATTTATCCTACCTCTCATTGCTTTTGTATTTCTTAAAACGACTTCATTCGCCCAAATTAATTTCAAATTTCCCTTATGATTTGGCAACGGACGAAATGCAGTTTTCATGCATTGTTGTTGTTGATGATGATAATGTGGTTGTTTTACATGTCATTACGAAGTAGGCCTAGATACGGACATTTTGAATGCTGATGTCACAAAGTAGCCACAGTGCAGCGCCACTTCAAGGTATGTTCTATCATTTGCTATCTTTATTTTGGTATCACGCGTCCGGGAATCGAACCCCGACATGACGATTTGACAACTCTAAAAACTGATCTGCTTCATCATTATATGATGCATGTGAAGCCAAGCTCGAGAAAGACCTATTATATGTAACATCTTTCTGATTTGAAGTACATATATTACTAGTAATATCGAAATAAATGCCAAAAAACTTCCCCAGAGGATATACTATTCGTCATTATTTGTATTCTAAACTTTCTCATTATTCATTCATAATGACAAGTATAGTTTTTAATATTTTGATACAAAGTAATGATGTGTAGAACTTATTAAAGGTCAATAGCAGGTTTTTCGGGGGAAAATAAGGTGATGTCAGGACAATGGAAATAAATGGTTCCAATTGAAAAGACAAAGTATTTCAACTTAATGAAGCAGAAAATCAAATATATAATGTAGTTCAGCAATGCGATCCCAATTTCTTACTCAAAAAGAAGTAAAGGTGTTCACACAAAAACGTCCGCGGATGGATTTTGTGTAAATCTCAATAATTGGTTTGTGTAATGAGATTTTTGACACTATAGAATAATATAATATAATATAATATAATATAATATAATATAATATAATATAATATAATATAATATAATATAATATAATATAATATAATATAATATAATATAATATAATATAATATATAGTTTTACATTGAGCATTAACATACAATTATCAGTGAACTATTTAAAATATAAAATTAAAAAAAAATTGATACTGCCATTTAACCTATTGGAAACTGAACTCGCTCTGTAAAACATAACTATGCTTTGAGCTCTGTATATGACCTTTCAGTATTGAAAACAGTTATTTAATGTGGACAAACCAAACCAATGTCTAAATAATACATTTTTAAAAACGGACTTGTCTGCACGACACATTGAACTGAAATACATTGTAAATGATTTGTGAAAGTCTGATAATAATAATAATAATATTTTCATTTTGTTTTGTTTTGATAATAGGTTGATCTTTATTCAAAACATGTCTTTATACATGGTTCTGTACATACAGCTAGAAGCAATGTTTAAGATGATGAATAAATTAAAGAGCCATTAATAGAATCGTCTAACTGAGTGGTCAACATTTCCTTAAACTTGATAGTTTTCTTTCTGTGATATTATTACAATAAAAATACATGTATATATCACGTTGAAATGATCATGTTTGTGACGTCACAAAAGGGCATATCACCAGTCACGGGTTCACTGGTTTGCCGCTGCCCATCAAAAACGGCATTTAAAAACGGCCAGTATTACCAAAATGAACATATTTGAGTAATTACATTTGACGCACTATATAAGATCTTAATCAGACATTCATATATTCCAAAGTACTTAGTAAAATATAATCGTGATTATGTAAACTTTAACATTGCGTTATGTCGTAAGAACACTAATGATGTGTTCAAAAGCAACATTAAATGGAAAATATCATGCTTTTTAATTGTTCAAGGTTCGTAAACATACGACAAGTTGTTGAATGAGCACAGAACAAAATTCAAGAGAAAAGAAATAAAACTACATGTGTATAACATGTATCACTGCGAAACATAAGTCCACGTTTCAATGTTTTTCTTGCATTGGTTTCGGGAAAAAAAGTTCTATTCTTTTCCCCTTGTCACTATCTGAGAAAAACCTCGATGAGTTGGTATGAAAGTGTGGACAGAACAAGAAGAAGTGTTTATTCTTGTCTTTAAAGGCGCAGTAGCACGTTTTTTGATAATTTCATATTTTAAAATTTTCACTGATAATTGTAAGTTAATGCTAATTGTATTATTTTGACAGTGTCAAAAACCTCATTACACAAGCCAATCATCCATAGTCAGAGGACAAAGTATGAAGATTCACATAAAATCCATTGGCGGCCATTTTATGTGAACACCTTTAATTCATTTTGTGTAAGAAAAGGGAATTGCATGGCTAAACTTATATATATTTGAATCATTACTACTCCATTTAGTTTGAATACATTGTCTTTCAATTGGAACCATTAATTTAAATTTTCCTGACATCACCTTATATTCCCTCTAAAAACGTGCTACTGACCCTTTAAGGTGTAATTTTCAATCATAAGCAGATAATACCGTTTACAGGTGATCACAAGATTAGTGACCTATGTATTATTTATCGAGGTTAGTGCATTTTTTCTTTGATTCACATAAGTGGGATTGATTGCCTAACCAGTTTGTTTTTAAACGGCCAAGTTCCGAGGAATAAAATATTCAAAATATAAATCTACGGAGATATGAAAACATAGGTGGAGAGGAAAACCTATCGAAATAACAAGTTCGAGTTCGAGTTAATATCTTTAACTGTTAGTATTTGAACTAGACCGGTTTTAATCAAACTGATTGCTCATGACACATGACAGGTTTTGACAGCGTTGGTGACAGTACCACGATTTTATGGTGATTAGAGTGATCTGAAATCTAAATGTTTTAATTTGTAATCCACTTTGTCTTTATTTTTGTAAAATATATTTTATAGGATTAAGGATTTAAATGATTGAAGAAGATTTTTTTTAAAAACCACTTCATCTTTAAATTTTCAACAATAATTATGATTTCTCGGATCAGAAAAAAACAACAATTACGTTATGTTCTAAACTCATATCTAGATACGATGTGGCGTTGACATAACCAGACGGTGTACATTTCCAAAACACTTTGTTTCTGAATCAAAGTAAGATAACATTTCAAGTCCGCCAGTTGTTTTCTAGCACCATTATTTTTCTGTTGTATTTCACTTCAAGTTTTTCACTTGATATTTCATAGTTATTTAAGGTATGTACTTGAATAATTATTTAGGCGAGTATAATTTAACTCTCCATTCCCTGAAAATAATGGGCTTCGGCCCCTTTTGGGGCTCAGGTCCTTTATTTTCAAGGAATGGAGAGTAATAGAGGGCATTATATGAGTGTCCATGACACGAGTGGCTAAATATTAGTATTTTCCGAGCGAGAGCGGGGATATACCGATATTAAGGCACGAGTGTCGTAAACATGGTATGTTATGGGCATGAATATAATATTCTGTTAATTACCGTAGTTCCAAAAGTAAAATAAATACTCAAAACCTACTTTTCAGTACAGGTGAACTAGCCGCCTAGTATAGATTATGACGTCATAGGTGAACCGTGATGTCAAAGCAAGACAATGTTTCTTAATCTAGCAGTTCTAAAGTGAGCGTTTATTCTACGACCTGCAATCATTAGGTTTATTAAGAGTTACACTCTCTGAAGATATTACATTTGGCAAAAAGTACAAGATCTTGAGGATTTGGAGAAATATATTTGCCTTTTAAGCCTGCAAAATTAACACTAAGATTTTTATTCAGTTTCGCTGACATTTATATTGCTAAACTTGTTTTAAATGTACATATATAAGTATATATTCTAAGCAATGTTTTCGTTTAGAAATTATTGATTTATTCTCCTTAGAGGTGCAGTAGCACTTGTTTGTCAATTTTATATTTTCAAATTTTCATTGAGAAATGTATTATTTTGATAGTGTCAAAATCTCATAGCACAAATCAATCATCCATAGTCAGAGTCAAAATCCATTGGCGGCCATTTTGTGTGAACACCTTTAATTCATTTTGTGTAAGAAAAAGGAATCGCATTTTTAAACTTTGCATTATGTATTTGAATTATTACTGCTTCATTTAGTTTAAATACCTTGTCTTTCAATTGGAACCATCAATTTTAATTTTCCTGACATCATCTTATATTCTTCTTAAAAACGTGCTAACGTGTTAAGGAAATAGATGTTTCTGCCTTTTAAAGCCTGCACATTAGGCACTAAGGTTTTTATTCAATTTCGCTGACATTTATATTGATAAACTTGTTTTAAATGTACATATATAAGTATATATTTTAGAAATGTTTTCTTTTAGAAATTATTGATTTATTCTTCATAAGTCATGGAAAATTAAATTGTTAATTACCACCTTATCAAATTACTATCTTTTCTTGAAGTGTTTGAAATGTCAGTTATTTAGTTATGATTATGTTGAATTTCATTCAAAAGAAATTGAATAAAGTGTGAACATATTCCTTGAAGATTTATGATACTTCAGTGAATTGATCCAAATTAAACTAAAGTTAAAAGGAGCAGTAGCACGTTTAACGGGGGTGATGTCAGGAAAATGAAAATCAATGGTTCCAATTGAAGGACAATGTATTTAAACTAAATGGAGCAGTAATAATTGAAATATATAACATAAAGTTAAAATCAATACATTTAGCAATAACTTGCAATCATCAGTGAAAATTTCAAAATATAAAATTATCAAAAAACGTGCTACTGCAGCTTTAAGTCTTACTTTTGATCATGTGTTTCAGAGTATGGAAAGGCCCATGCAAATACTTCCTGTTTCATGCAGGGGTCATAAGCCATTTTGCACATCGGATGAAAAATAGCCCATTAAAGATGCTATATCATACTTGCAATATTTTAAAAAGTATTTTTAATGTATTCGTTGTATTTGTAGAAAAATTTAGCGACCAACCTTGAGAAAACTGGACCAAAATTCATTAAATAGGAGATAATTTACAGAAAAATACCGAAACGGCAGTCGACATAAGGGCGAATCAAGTGTGGCCATCTCACAACTTCCGGTTTCTAAATGTTCGCTTGAAAACAGTCTTTGTCGCGCTCAACTAGATTTTATTTTCTTTTTCTCCGAATTAGGTATTCGTTGCTGTCAAAGTTGATACCCATCGAACGCAATTACGGTAGTTGAGACACGGTGTTAATCCTACAAGCATAATGATTATGTCACCGAAAGCGGGTTCGTTAAATGCTATGCCCTTTCTCATGTTTCTACGAGGGGTACTGTGCTTTGAGCGTCGAAATAAGTATGTTATTGTTGATTAAACAATCTAAATATGATATCAAAATTTCGACGAAAGATTTATCTACAAAGTGATGTATTTCTTTTCTCAATAGCTAAATTTCATCCTGAACCGCTTGCAAGTATGATACAGCATCTTTAATAAGTAGAGAATCACGGTACCACCACGCCTGAAATCATTATTCACCTGTGTTCTAGGGTCACCTGACCTGATTTGAAGCAATTTGGGTCCCAGATGCAGAAGCTGAAAACAAAATTTCAAGAAATAATCCATACTATTAAAGGGGCAGTAGCACGTTTTTGAAAGGGAATATAAGGTGATGTCAGGAAAATTAAAATAATGTTTCCAATTGAAAGACAATGTATTCAAACTAAATGAAGCAGTAATAATTCAAATTTATAATGCTAAATTTAGTCATGCGATTCCTTTTTCTTACACAAAATTAATTAAGGTGTTCACAAAAAATGGCCGCCAATGGATTTTATGTAAATCTTTATACTTTGCCCTTAGATTATGGGTGATTGATTTGTGTTATGAGACTTTTGACACTATCAATAAAATACATTTAGCATTAAAGTATAATCATCAGTTGAAAAATTAAGATATAAAATTTTCATAAAACGTGCTACTTCCCTTTTACTGCGTTCATATAAGACAGAAGCAAAAGACATAGTCATAAACGCCCCCGGACATGTTGGTTCTTATCTCAATTATCATAAAGGGGGATAATTCAATTGTATTTTTAAAAGGTTGCAACATTTATACAAACATAAATAAGGCAATTGGTGACAAGTGGCAAAGTGACTGGGATAATGGCAGCACTGCAAGACAAATGTACAGTTCATGTCCAACGATTAAAAAGCATACCAAGATCCGTCGACAAAATCGAAGAGAAGAAGTTATTCTTACTCGTCTGAGACTTGGTCATTGCGGATTAAACGCATAGGCATATCTTAGACAAAAATGTATCACAGCTATGTATTCATTGTTTTACAAATACACCAGAAACAATCTTTCATTTTCTCTTAGAATATGAAGGTCATAACGACCAACGCCAGGACCTCAGAGAGGTTGTTATTATCAAACGTCTTCTCAATTAGATCCATATTAGGCGAAAACTTGATGTTTGGCGAAGTTCAAAGGTCAATTTTAGATTTTGTCAAAAACACAGGCAAATATGATATTATCTAAAATTTTAATCCTTTCTTTTTTTAAACAATATTTTAACATTACCTTTTAATGCAGGGGGCATATAGGTCATTTGTGGCCCAACGTCGCCCTTAAATCCACCTACATATCCTACCTAAAAGGTTGCAGCAGAATGTGCTCTCTTATATATACCTTGACAGAGTTAAAAGGAAACAATGACAGTAAGTCCAGTCCAGTCTCACAATTTTGTAAACTCTAAAGTAGTGATATCACACCGCTATGTGTGATATCTTAAACGGTTTCGTGGAAAGCTGTCTTCTTTGGTTATACTTTAAACAAAATTATATGAGGGCAATGTTCCTAGAAAAATTATATACTTCTAATTTTCGCACACTATCAAGATGTTGAAGAAACATAGAAACAAACTCAGTTAAATGCATCAAAACTTTCACTCTTACCTCGCTTAACAATGTATGAGTGAAAGTATCGATCTGAATTAAATGAGATTGCACATTAAATTAAGTAATTCAATCCTCAAATGAGAAAAGCTGTCTCAAATAGTATAAAGAAAAGGATATAATTTAGGCAAACGTAATGACAAGTGGGTTAGGATATGCAGAAATACAAAGTTTGTGGATTTACAAATTATTTATTGCAAAGAGATGCGACGTTTTGGTGTAGAAACTAGCACTGTTTTCAAGCAAATGCCGCTGAATAATTATATAATCGTTATTTTTACACAAAATAAAAAAAATTTGTATTAGTATTGAACTATGTGTGAAAACTAATATAACAACATTTTGCTTCTAATTGCATGGTTAAGAGAGCAAATGTGCATTTGTAGATAAAAACAATCAGACCTTTGATCAAATAATACATTTTAGAATACTATACCTCTCTTGGTAAAATGAACATAAACATACAAAAGTCAAAGCTTAGTACCAAGATTAAATTAGTACAGTTTGTGAAGATAAAGTATATGATTGTAAGTGGAATTCCTTATAAGTATTAGATTCTAATTAACAACATTTGAAAATGAAGATATTTTACCTGAATAATTGAGAGGTTTCTGAGCGACTGGAATGTTTCTGGTTCAAGTTGTATGCTGCATGTCGTGTTTATTCTTCCGTATACAGAACTGCCACAGGTAGGGGTTGTAACCAACTGTATACAACATACTAACTGTCTATGTACAAAGTCTTCCCCTTTCACCAAAAACAGGCAACTAAGACACAGAAGCAACAAACTCAAGCTAAGGTTCAAAGCGACCATTTTCATTGGTGGTTCGAGGGGATATGCTGACAACAATGTAAGGTCTCCAATGCTTTGGTTCATTTAGGAGCTTTCAGTTTCTAACTTACATCATTAATTAAGAATAGGCCAAATTCAAGCAAAATTTCATCTTCACTGGTGGTTGAGATACAGGTATCGTGACTTTCGAAATATGTTTTGTTTGATTATTCAAGAGCTTTTAGTTTCAGTCATGCATTATAAAAGAGACACTGATCATCTTTCTTAAAATTTTATTTGGGTTTGATAAGTTACAAAATATCAAATTGCTAATTGAACTCATTTAGTTTTCAAAAGTTCATTATGAAAACATTTAACAATTAACAAAAATGTCTGTTGAAATAATTTATTCATTCAGGGAAATGGTATGGTATTTGAAACTTTAAACATTAAAGATACTGTATCATACTTGCAAGCGGTTCAGGATGAAACTTAGCTATTGAGAAATTAAATACATCACTTTGTAGAAAAATCTTTCGTCGAAATTTTGATATCATATTTAGATTGTTTAATCAACATAAACATACTTATTTCGAAGCTTCAATCACAGTACCCCTCCTAGAAAGGGCATGTCGTTTAGCGAACCCGCTTTCGCTGACGTAATCATTATGCTTGTAGGATTTACACCGTGTCTCAACTACCGTAATTGCGTTCGATGGGTATCAACTTTGACAGCAACGAATACCTAATTTGGAGAAAAAGAATATAAAATCTAATTGAGCGCGACAAAGACTGTTTTCAAGCTTACATTTAGAAACCGGAAGTTGTGAAATGGCCACACTTGATTCGCCCTTATGTCCACTGCCGTTTCGGTATTTTTTTTGGTAAATTATCTCCTATTTGATGAATTTTGGTCCGATTTTCCGAAGGTTGGTCGCTAAATTTTTCTAAAAATACAACGTATACATTAAAAATACTTTTAAAAATATTGCAAGTATGATATAGCATCTTTAAAAGGAAAGAAATGTCACTACTTGAAAAGATTTTCTCTTCTCTATTTTGACAAGATGTTTTTTTTATATTTT
The DNA here is from genome assembly GCA_916613615.1 of Steromphala cineraria. NCBI lineage: Eukaryota > Metazoa > Mollusca > Gastropoda > Trochida > Trochidae > Steromphala > Steromphala cineraria. The sequence continues at coordinate 22,190,518 of OU744723.1, read as the reverse complement.
TTTTAATTTTTTTTTATTTACCTTTTTTGTGGTACATGGGCATTTCAATGGCTGGTGTAATACATATAATATAAAACAGATACAAGGAATGATACACAACACAGGAAGATGAATCATAACATGGCAAGAAGCAAGGATATACACATTTTGGCAGAGTAATGTCATCACAAGGCATAAAGATATTCAATGGTAGAGGAAAAATAAACATTTTATTTTGACACATGAAGTCTCAACTAATCTTTAAATAGTAAGTGACAGATTGACCAAAATTTCATAAATTTTGAGTAGTTACAGTTTGAGTATGAGTTGTATTTGTCAATATTATATGTTTTCTCTTAGTCTTTTTTAATGTTAAGAAAATTTGGCTTGAGTCCAATTTGCTTTGTTTTAAATATGGTGTATTTTACGGTTATTATTATCATATTCAGTACTTTGTTTCTATGTTCAGGATATCCAAGGCAAATATTCCTTTTTGAAAAATAAAATTTTTTTTGCGTAGTTGTCTCTATCCAGACCTTAAGTTAATTCCAAATTTTTTTAACAAAAGGACATTCGAAAAAAAGGTGACTTATTGTCTCTTTTTCTTTCTCACAAAAGCTGCATTTGTTTTCATCTGTTATTTTCATCTTGTGTAGGAGGTCATTTGTCGGGATAATTCTATGTAGTATCGAGTATTGGAACCATTTTGTTTTTGAGTTTAGGTTAGACGTGAAAGGAATTTTGTTTATTTGATTCCATTCGTTTTCATTGATTGAGTGGTCTAAATCATGTTCCCACTTTTGTTTATATTTGTACAAGGTCAAAGAATTCTCTAAAATATTCGGCAACCTTTCTTTTGTGTGGCAATATTTTCAATTAAGTATGGGAATAGTGGTAAAGCTGCCTTTTTATCTATTTCAATATTGGATTTGGCTAAGTATGTTTTGACAGCATTAATGATACCAGCATATTCAAGACAGTTTGTTTTACATTTGTATGTATGAATTAATTCTGTGTATTTTAGGAATTTTCCATCATCATTAATAATATCATTTATAAACAAGATTCCCGATGCTGACATTTTTTTATAATATATTGTTTTCTTGTTAATTATTATATTGTCATTGTTCCAAATTGGCTGGGAGAGGATATCCAATTGAGTTTTTACCGTTTTCCCCTTTTGTGTGATAAAATAACCCCATGCGTTTAAGACGTCTTTCCAAAAATCGTTTGTTCTTGGCGTACAGACATTCTCAGTTATGGTAGAAATCGCTGTGTGCTGGTGATACGTTTATATTAAAAAGATTTCTTAATTTCGAATTTACATCTGAGTTGAATAGTCTTTTCACCCAGCTTATTTTTTGCGAGAGTATTGTATTTCTTATATCTGGAACTCTAAACCCTCCTTCATTGTAGTTTTTAGTTATTATTTTTCGTTTGATTTTATCTGGTTTTCCTTTCCAAATAAAATTAAAACAAAGTTTTCAAGATCTTTTATTACACTTTCGTTAGGATTTGGAAGTATGGTAAATATGTGGTTTAATTTAGGTAGTATCAAACTTTTTTAAACTGTCGTCCCGCCTAGTGGGGTAAGATCTCTCCCGAGCCATTGGTTCATGATATTTTGACAAGATGGTTAAAAATTTGAATACATCATTAGTGAATTAATTTCAATGACTTAAAATAAAAAAGATGCATTAATGTTAATTATTATGCCACCTCTAAAATAATAATGAATTTTGGTCCGATTTCCATAAGGTTGGTCGCAACCTTTTGCAAGAATGCAATGAAAACAGTAAAATACTTTTTAAATATTGAACTATACTACACTTTGAATATGGGACTATAAAGCTACCCGGTTTTGTACACTGACAATTTGAAGATATGAAAGACCTCTATTTGAATGGAAACTAGAAATGAGCTCTATTTTAAAGGGGCAGTAGCACGTTTTTTGATAATATTATTTTTTAAATCTTTCACTGATAATTGTTAGTGAATGCTAAATGAATTATATTGACAGTGACAAAAATCTCATTACACAAGCCAATCATCCATAATCAGAGGACAAAGTAAGAAGATTCCCATAAAATCCATTGGCGGCCATTTTTGTGTGAACACCTTTAATTCATTTTGTGAAAGATATATGAGTCGCATGGCTAAACTTTATGTTATGCATTTGAATTATTACTACTCAATTCAGTTTAAATACATTGTCTTTCAATTGGAACCATTAATTTTCACTTCCCTGACATCAACTTATATTCCCCCTGGAAACGTGCTACTGCCCTTTAATAGCAAGACGTATTTGGTCATCTTATATAAAACAGTAACAGAAATGTTTCTGGTTATATTGTTATGTTGTGAAAAGACAGAGAGAGGCAGATGTTTAGAGGAAAGGTTATTTGATAGGATAAAGGCAGTTATGATGGGTATATATATGGTTATATATTGATATGAATAAATTCAGTAAAGTTAATGAAAAAGGACAACCAGGAGTTTGGTTTGGGTAACAGAATATGAGGGGCAGTCGTAGTGTCTGGAAAAACAAGAAATCTGAAGCGAGGATTTCAATGCGAAGTTAATTAGTATGGCATTTAGGAGAATCCAGGCAAAATGGATAATTGTGTGCCAGCAAAAAGCAAATAATAATTAAGGTTAGAGCTCTCAGAGGGAGTCGGGTATACGGTGAAAGGTAGAAGGTTACAAAGTAAAGGTAGAAGGTTAAAGTTTGGGTCTTAGAGATATTAAAGGGATTGTCTAAAACAAGGATAACGCCCAAGTTTTGAGTGACAGGGGTTGTGAATGAAACTAGGGAACATTGTAAGAATTGAGAGACTCAGAGAGAAGAGGAGAGAGAGAGAATTGAGTTGAGTTGAGTTAGTCAGAGTGTGTCTCGGCATCTCTGGGAATGAATCGATGAATTGGACTAGCCTAGCCTAGCGTAGGAAGGGATGGACCGAGAAGTGGCTCGGGAGGCTAAAGGAAAGAGTAGTGGGTAAAGAGACAGAAGTAGCGTGAGTATGGTATTTATTTAGTTTCAATGGAGTTAAGGTAGAGATGGAATAGGTAGAGTAAGGCTTAGATTCGATATCCATACAAGGGGAGATTCCCTTGATTAAATGTAAAATGTAATAATGTGACTATAAATGTTTTTTAATAAAGATTGAAAAACATATTGTATGTTTTCACTGGTTAGTTCAACACACTGTACCTCGAGCATGCCAAGCGCGTGAGAAGATTGAATTCCTAAGAATACCGGGTCGCAGATGTGACGCCGAGTTTAAATGACCACGAGTATGATAGACGTATATGACGTATAGGTTAATGTCCGAGTCACTCTTTATTCCTCAAAAATAATGGAACCGAGGGCCCCAGGGCCCGAAGCCCATTATGTTTTAGGAATGGAGAGTTACGAGGAAATTAACCGACTTAAATTACACTCAACTTGATGCCCATTTAAAAACATAACTTAAAATATCAAAAAAAGTTGAAAATTCAAGTGAAAAACTTGATGTAAAATACAACTCTCCATTACTATGAAAGTAATGGAGTGAGAGAACATTAGGCTGACGTCACAAGTGTAATTTAAATGGTGGGATGCCTTTTATGGTCTAAAGAACAAAATCAGTGATAACACGCAATGTTAGATTTATTATAATCAATTTACTAAAATAAGGAAAGATTATGGATAAGTTAAGGTATAGTAAATAGGGACTAATAAGTTGATATAAAAATGCCGGGAGAAACATATGAAAGGGGTTTGAATATTAGTAAAATTGAATTTTTACTTCAGGTTGATATTTTTTTGGATTTTATTCCCAAAAAAATTAGAGAGTATTCAAAGGACGCAAGAAGAAGTTACTGAAATGTTAACTCAGTTGAGATGAAAAATAAATTATGAATTATGAGATGAAAAATAAATTAGTTGAATATACCGAAAAGGCTAAGAATAATGAAGTTTTTAGTTCAGAAATGAATGCAATGGATTAAATGATGAAGAAAGAAATATATAATGATTTTCCGTTTAATAATACTAGATCAAAAATTCAAAATACATAAATAAAGTGAGGTAGATGTAACGCATAGTTCAGAGGGCTTAGAAGGTTCATTTTTAGCAAACAATTTAATTATCCATTAAGTCTGGATGCTAGTTTTTTGGAGGAGACATAGAAAGTGAGGTTTTAGATACACCAGAATTTAATGTTGATAGATTAACACCAAAAGTTGCCAGTTCGAATGATTAAGATGAAAATCTGAAAGAGAAACATGAGGTTTTTAGTGAACAAACTAAATTAAAAGATAAATTGGAGTTTTTACCAGAAAATAGTGACGATCAAGACCATTTAAAAAGGTGTAAATTATAAAATTTCAAGGGTAATGAATATTCACGGCAGGATAGAGAATTGGCAGTAGTAGAAGATTTTTAGATAAATCTATTCAGGGATAAAAGTCGGGATTTAAAAGAAGACGAGGACATATTAAAGATGCTGTTTCATACTTGCATGCGGTTCAGGCTGAAATTTAGCTATTGAGAAATGAAATACATCACTTTGTAGATAAATCTTTCGTCGAAATTTTGATATCATATTTAGATTGTTTAATCAACAATATCATACTTATTTCGACGCCAAAAGCACAGTACCCCTTGTAGAAAGGGCATGTCATTTAACGAACCCGCTTTCGGTGACGTAATCATTACGCGTGTATGATTTACACCGTGTCACAACTAGCGTATTTGCGTTCGATGGGTATCAACTTTGGCAGCAACGAAACCTTATTCGGAGAAAAAGAAAAAAAATCTAGTCGTGCGCGACAAAGACGGTTTTCAAGCCTATATTTAGAGACCGGAAGTTGTGAGATGGCCACACTTGAATCGCCTTTATGTTGGCTGCCGTTTCCGTAATTTTGGTAAATTATTTCATATTAAATGAATTTTGGTCCGATTTTCCCTAGGTTGGTCGCTAAATGTTTATAAAAATACAACGAATACATTAAAACACTTTTAATAATATTGCAAGTATGATACAGCATCTTTAATTAATACAATAGGAGATGAAAATAGTGTGTTAAATAAAGAGGATTATAAGGAGAGAGAAAATAATGTAGAGAAAAGACAAAGAACTTTTAAAAGTGGAGGAATGTTGGATGTGCTAACTTTGTTGTTATTGTGTCGATAGGGTGTATGGGATATCAATATTAACGGGAAACAAAAATAACGTTATGTTAGCATGTGGGCAATGTGTTCAGTTGATTCTTATGTCTTATATTATTCACAAAAAGTTAATTGTCCAGGTGTATGTGTTATGTGGTGAAAATACAGAGAGAGGCAGATGTTTAGAGGAAATGTTATTTGATAGAATAAAGGCAGTTATGAAGACAGAACAAATTAAAGAAAGGTAGTGCTATTGGGAAATAGAAAGGAGACAATAGATATATATCATTTAGAGTGGTGCATGTTACGGGAATTTAGATAATATATAGAAGAAGGAAATGGACATAGAAATAGATTGGCAAAATACATTAACTTGCTACAACAGTGACAGATATATTTAATGTCCTGTCAGTCGGACAACGAGTTGAAGGAAGATTTAAGGTGAAGTTGGACTCGATATATTTTGGGTAATGAGTTACGTTAATATGGCATGCAATATTAAGAAGATAAGTGGATTCCTGGATCGACAAGAGTCAGGTTGTGGGGCAGAAACAATAAATAGTAATTAAAAGATAGGATTAAGGTTAAAGGGTGGAAAGGTTTTGATAAGTAGGGAACTTGGAAATATGTAAATGTGAACTATGAACTGTGCAGAGATTGGTAGGTTAGAGGACCGCCTGTTAGAATGAGTGACAGTTGGGTACAACAAAATGTAGCTGCACAGCAGTTTCGGCAGTTAAGTCAGGGAATCTCCGATGTACCAACAACTTAACCCTTGGCAGGCGTCTTCGGCTAGGCCGAGAGCGGCTCCAGCAGAGGGAACCATATGGGTATCGTAAAGCACGTTTTTTAGGCATGCAGTATTGGGTTTAGGTAGGGAATATAGAAGTAAGGGTACGTTTAAGGTTTAGAGGAAAGTAAGCGAACAAAGGACAAGTCATACAGGTTAAATCTAGAGGACAGAAGAATAAAATGTATTGATTGTATAATGATTGTGTAGTTTGCTTTAAATGTGTTTGTAATAAAAGGTAAAAACATTGTATGAGTTTCCATGATAGTTAGCGAATTGGCGCCTCGAGCAGGTCAAGCGAGTTTAAGATACATCCCAAGAAATAGTGAAAGATAGATTCACACGGTTAAGATAATATGACATGGTGGGATGCCGGTTTTCTCAAACAATTTAGCTTTGAGACAGGTTATTAGTAACTAAAATAGCGGGGAATTATTCATTTTTTTTTTATTTTCTGGGGGTAATGTCAATGGCCGGGCAGTCGGTGCTGACTATCGAACGGTCTGAGGCAGGCTGGCAGGGTAGGGTTGATAATCAGAGTAAAGCTTTTCTGTAAGTGAGGGATGTTTAGCGGGGTAACGCACTAGTCCGGGGATTAATATAAAAAAAATGTTTTAAATAAATAAAGACAGTTGGAAGAATGGGTTATTTAAGATTTTTTTAGCAATAAATAGTTGATTCATTAGAAAAACGGGTTAATTTAAGGAAATATTGTGTTTACATATATTATTAATTGATATACTGTTTTATTATAAGAAGGAATTTCGTATGTTTATTGCATGGATTTGTGTATGAGATTTATATGCATTGCTTGTGGATGAGATTTATAAATGTGAATTAATCACCGGATAATATGTTGCAAATACTGTTAGGTAAATTGTGGAGCGGCAATTATATGTGTGTAAGGGTATTCAAAAAAAATTTTTAGTTAATAGAAATGGTTCAGGGAGGATTCATGGAAAAGGTAAGAATTGTATAAATTGTGTTTAAGACTATGTTGTTATATGGCGAATCATTCAGAAATGTTATAGGGCGAATTATTCAGAAATGGTATGGGACGAATTATTCAGGGATGCTGTAGTGCGTGTTACGGGATAGCTCAAAGGCAGTTAGGAAGACAGTATACATGATTCAAGAAGATGTCATGGGGGGTTGTTATGAATAGATTTAGTAAAAGTAATGAAAAATGACAAACAAGAGTTTGGTTATGGTAATATAATATGAGGGGTCTGGAAAATCTGAAGCGGAGACGTCACGAGAAGGGCGATTAGCAGGAGATTAAGGAGAGTCCAGTCAAAAATGTATACGTGTGTACAAGTACAAAGCAATTTGGTAGTAAGGTTAGAACTCTCGGAGAGAGCTAGGTCTAAGATTAAAGAGACACAGAGTATGTTGATAGGATCACATATATCAAATTTTCAAATCGATGTTATTACATCGGGAACCACTAACTGTTACTGAAAATAACAAATTAAAGGTCAATCAGTAAAATACGGCCATTCAAAGTCGGGATTTTGATCGAAAACCGGGCAATGTGGCTCGAGTGGCGCACGCAAATTTGCTAAACGTAATTTTGAAACCTTGTCATAACCTGACAGGAAGATATATTCGATTCGATAGTGTTTATTAGGTATTGTTACTAATAGGTAGTTTAATTGGATGCATAATTTCGAATATTAAATGTATTTGAGATGTGTCTTGATTTTTTAGAGATACTGTGAATAAATGGATATATTTGCAAGTCCAGTGATGAGATATGATGAGATATGAACTTCAATCAGCATATTAGATATTTTGTAGCTTATCACAACCAAATACAATTTTAAGAAAGATACTCTGTGTCACTTTAAGGGTAGAAGGTTAGAGAGAAGAGGTGGAAGGCAAAAAGTTAAAGGTTGGCGAAACCAAAGCGATAGGCTAAAAATTAATGTCCACCCAAAGGAATGAGTGACAGTTGAGTACATATGAAACCCGGCCGCGCAACCTTTCGGGGAGTCAGTCCAGGACATCTCAGAAGTACTAACAACTTAACCCTTGGCAGGCGTCTTCGGCTAGGCCGGGAGCAGCTCCAAAGAGGGAACCGTATGGGTATCGTATAGCATGCTTTCGGCAGTATGGGGGTTAGGTAGGGAATAAGGAATAGGAAGGTACTTTTAAGGTTTAGATTAAAGTAAGCAATCAGGGGTTAAGTTAAGTTGGTTAAATCGAGAGGACAAAAGGTTAATGTATTGATTGTAAAATGATTGTGTAATTTGCTTTAAATGTGTTTGTAATAAAAGGTAAAAACACTGTATGAGTTTTCCATGATAGTTAGTAAGGTAGCACCTCGAGCAGCCAAGCGAGTAAAAGTTACATCCCAAGACATAGCTACATAAGTAAACATGACAATGTTGTATATTTGTTATCAGAAGGATTGTTAGTTACAATAGCCGACATTGTATGATGGTTTTAAGGTTTTACATGTATTAGTTATATATATATGTGTTATTAAACAGGTGAGGGGAAATTTAGTTGGATAAGGTCAGGGTATGTTTATAATAAGTGATAAAATATATTTTATGTAAGTATATTTAGAGTTGCAAAGGTCTAGCGGGAATTTCTAGTGTTAACAGGTCGGATTATTTATGTCCAATTCGGGCGAGTCTAGTTTTACAACCTATAACATTTGTTACAGCGAGCAAAGGGTTATTGTCGGGCTTGTTATCGCTAGTGTTCATAGTCGTCGCTGGAATAAATTTGAGATTCTAATTTAAACAGATGTATATTTTGGCTAGTTGATATTGGATTGATTCTTTTCGGCAAAATGACTCGGGGCTGGGGGAGGAAACAGTCACTTGTAGAGTAATTTAAAACAATTGTATTTTGCATCTCCTAAGGAAATTATTAAGTGGCGTTGTGTTATAGTTTGAAATTATAGGTTTTAAATGAGGAAAGGACAATTCGAATAGTACAGGATATTGAGTTACTATTTAAATATTTAAGGGTTGTGAAAAGATATTTAAATGGAATAATTATGAATGCGATATGCTGGGTTATTTTATAGGCCTATAGTTTAGTCATCAAAGTTTTTAATAGCTGAATGAAATAAGGTTGAATCCGGTTGATGGATTAATAGAAATATTGTGTGTCTCGCAGCATTATGAAGTTGGGGTTTAGATTTTTAGCGTACACGAACCGTTAAAGGGGCAGTGGCACGTTTTTAGGGGGAATATAAGGTGATGTCAGGAAAATGAAAATTAATGGTTCCCATTGAAAGACAATGTATTTAAACTAAATGGAGCAGTACTAATTCAATTATATAACGTAAACTTTAGCCATGCGATTTCTTTTTCTTACACAAAATGAATTAACAGTGTTTCACACAAAATGGCCGCCAATGGATTTTATGTGAATCTCCATACTTTGTCCTCTTACTATGGATGATTGGCTTATCTAATGAGATTTTTGACATTGTCAAAATAATACTTTTAGTATCAACTTACATTTATGAGTGAAAAATTTTAAATATAAAATTATCAAAAAACGTGCTACTGCCCCTTTAAGTGTTGGTCAGGTTTACTGAGTAGGGTCAAAAGGGTTCAAATTTCGTTAGTCTATATGAACTATTTTTGTCAGGGCGGTTTAAATTGTTTTCTTAACAAACAGGATATTTGGTAGTATACAGGCAAAGTGCACGTTATATGTACAACCTGGTTCCCTGGCCTCGTTCCGCGTGCACTACACACGGCAGTTTGCTGTGAGAAACTTAGCTGAGGTATCAATTACAAGCAGGCTGCCCTGAGAAGGCGCTCTGTGATAACACAGGTGGAGGGCATATTGTAATCTATGGAGAGGAGTGATGGAGTGGAGTCGTGGAGTGGAGTGACTCCACTCCATAGATTACAATAAGCTGACGGCATATTGTAATCTATGGAGTGGAATCTTGGAGTCTTGGAGTCTTGGATTGTTTCACGGAAGATACGGGCAGATGATAAGCTTTTCCTTGTTTATGATTTTCTGAACCTGGGAGAAATCTAGACTTGCTTTACCAGATGCTATCACACTACAGGAAGGGCTTGCAGTGGGTAAAATAATATGAATCAGGGACTGTGAGACTGAGGGATCAAATAGCCAGATTTTCACTGAAATCTTGCGATTGTCATAGGAGTATAAACCAATCCCAGCTGCCATGCAAAACAGCAACATAGCCCAGATATAAACACTATTCCATGGGAAGTTCCAGTATATTGGTCTGTCAACTCCTTATCAGTCAACTCCTTATCATCTAGACCTGTGACTCTTAAACCCGCACTCTTCATCCGGGATGAACAAATTTCTTAGCCCATGTGACAAGGCACAGACCTCACTGAGTTGACACACTGAAGACAAGCACAAGATAAGGAGATATCCTATTTATTATACTGGGTCTGTTAGTTGACATTTCTTTTCCTGTAGGCACACAATATTCTCTGATAGAATACTTAGAAAACCATTTTTAAAAATTTGAATTTTACATTTTAATAAAGGTGATAGTCCGAGGATTGTCATAAGATTGCTTTCTCTCCATTTTATCATTTATATCCCACATACGGTTCATTTTTTCTGTTCGGGTACAAATTTCTCACAAGTTTTTAAACACTTTATAGCATGATTTGTCTGTGGTGTAAAACTAGTATATTATTAATTTGCAGTATAACATATTTCTAATCTATATATTCAATATGTTCAAAAGTGTAATTGGTACAAATATATATTTCTTAATAAGTTCATTCATATATTAAAAATAATACTCAATTGAGAATGTGTTTTTTTAAAAATGTATTTGACAATGTAATTGTTTCCATGTTATCACTTGTGGAAGGCAATGTGTGCCGTTGATGCTTTGCTCTCAGTTGCCTCAGCTTATATAGCCAGTCGTAGAGTGATACCGTAAATATATGTGACAGTTCAACACGCCTTATCAGGAGATACAGACTTTTAGCCAAGTATGTTTATGTTAACAAAACTAACAAAACTAGCCTCTGACAGAGCTTTGAGGAAAGGAATTAAAAACATTACCCACTGAAGACTGTGCTGAAGTCACATTTCTTTATCGAATAGTAAAAACAATATTATTTGTGCAATGAGACAGTTTTAAAATCCAATTAAAAGAAAATGCAATAAATAAAATGTATTCCTAATACAAACTGATGTCTGTCAAGTAGACTTATGGAGTCCTAGCGTCATTCTGTTTATAAACATTCTCCTGAGTAATGTTTGTTTATTTTATGAAAATCTGCTCTGCTCCAAGACTCCACGACTCCACTCCACGACTCCACTCCATCACTCCACTCCATCACTCCACTCCATAGATTACAATATGCAGGTATGCCACACTTGCCAAAGTTGAGGCACTGAGCTGTGTTTGTTTGTGGGGGAGGTCGGGGTCAAGGGAGGGGCACTTTTGGGCGATAAATATTTCTGTCAATTAACCTCTTAGGAACTGGAGATTGAATGTGATAAGAATCTTTACATGTGTAGGCAATTTCCTAGAAATTATAGCCAAAGCAGATTTGTTTAGTGCCTGAAAATGAACAGCTTCAGTGGGCTCCTTTCAATTTTAATAGTAGAAAACTGCATTTTATATGTATTTTCATTTCAGAGACTGAAATTTAGTCTACATCCCTGAATAATTCGTCCCATACCATTTCTGAATAATTCGCCCTATAACATTTCTGAATGATTCGCCATATAACAACATAGTCTTAAACACAATTTATACAATTCTTACCTTTTCCATGAATCCTCCCTGAACCATTTCTATTAACTAAAAAAATTTTTTAATACCCTTACACACATATAATTGCCGCTCCACAATTTACCTAACAATATTTGCAACATATTATCCGGTGATTAATTCACATTTATAAATCTCATCCACAAGCAATGCATATAAATCTCATACACAAATCCATGCAATAAACATACGAAATTCCTTCTTATAGTAAAACAGTATATCAATTAATAAATTATGTAAACACAATATTTCCTTAAATTAACCCGTTTTTCTACATGAATCAACTATTTATTGCTAATAAAATATTAATTAACCCATTCTTGCAACTGTCTTTATTTATTTAAAACAATTTTTTATATTAATCCCCAGACTAGTGCGTTACCCCGCAAACCATCCCGCACTTACAGAAAAGCTTTACTCTGATTATCGACCCGTGACGGCCTGCCCGCCTCTCGTCGCTACACAAGACTACACTGCCAGCCTGCCTCAGACCGATCGGTAGTCAGCACCGACTGCCCGGCCATTGACATTACCCCCAGAAAAAAAAGAAAAAAAGAATAATTCCCCGCTATTTTAGTTACTAATAAACTGTCTCAAAGCTAAATAGTTTGAGAAAACCCGCATCCCACCATGTCATAGTATCTTAACCGTGTGAGTATATCTTTCACTATTTCTTGGGATGTATCTTAAACTCGCTTGACCTGCTCGAGGCGCCAACTCGCTAACTATCATGGAAAACTCATACAATGTTTTTACCTTTTATTACAAACACATCTAAAGCAAATTACACAATCATTACACAATCAATACATTAACCTTTTGTCCTCTAGATTTAACCTGTATGACTTGTCCTTTGTTCGCTTACTTTCCTCTAAACCTTAAACGTACCTTTACTTCTATATTCCCTACCTAAACCCCATACTGCATACCTAAACAACGTGCTATACGATACCCATATGGTTCCCTCTGCTGGAGACGCTCCCGGCCTAGCCGAAGACGCCTGCCAAGGGTTAAGTTGTTGGTATTTCGGAGATTCCCCGACTTAACTGCCGAAACTGCTGTGCATGCTCTGTCTTCCTTGCAAAATATTGTAACTCATCCATGTACATTCCAAGGAGAAGGTATTCTAAGTTGGAGAACTTGTTCCTCATCCTTTACATCATGAATAAAATATGTTTAAATCAAATCAACTGCTGTGCAGCTACATTTTGTTGTACCCAACTGTCACTCATTCTAACAGGCGGTCCTCTAACCGACCAATCCCTGCAGAGTTCATAGTTCACATTTACATATTTCCAAGTTCCCTACTAATCAAAACTTTCCCACCCTTTTACCTTAATCCTATCTTTTAATTACTATTTATTGTTTCTGCCCCACAACCTGACTCTTGTCGATCCTGGAATCCACTTATCTTCTTAATATTGCATGCCATATTAACGTAACTCATTACCTAAAATATATCGAGTCCAACCTCATCTTAAATCTTCCTTCAACTCGTTGTCCGACTGACAGGACATTAAATATATCTGTCACTGTTGTAGCAAGTTAATGTATTTTGCCAATGTATTTCTATGTCCATTTCCTTCTTCTATACACTATCTAAATTCCCGTAACATGCACCACTCTAAATGATACATACAAGATGGCGGACGATATAACCGTGTCAGTTCTGCTCTCTGAAACAAACTTGATTTTGTGCCCTGAAGAAGTGAACTTTGTCGATTATGGCAACTGCAACACCGATAATGATGTTCAAGTTCATTTTGACGGCCCAGACGGTGGAAATGATGTCAATATGAGTCGGGAAAACAACATTTGTTTAATCTCGGACCCTGTGAACAATAGATGTGAGTTGAACTTTCAAACACCTCAGATTACTGTCTCAAATATGGTCCACTACATAACAAATGAACTTTCATGTTGTGCTAAGGACGTGTTCGTTAATCGACTTCTAGAGAAGTGTGGTGATAATGCACTCATATTGGATGATGTTAGATTTGCATTACTCTCAATGTGTAAAGAACGGGCTCATTTCCCCTACCCTGACTGTGTTCTTAAACGTAGAATAGAACGAAGATCCAAAACAGGTGACAGATTAAGTGTAAAACTTTCAAGAGACTGTTTTGTTATATTCAGAAGTTATGTTGAAGAAACTACAGATGATCTGATTGAAGTGTTAAATATTAACCCAATTTCAAACAGACAATCCCATGTAGGCTCAGTGAGTGATTCTCACTTTTCTGATGTTGACATTGCATGTACGTTTCGTGAAACAATAGCTCGTTTAGACAGAGACCTTGCCACGCTGAAAGGTGAACACACACAGGAGCATGAATACCTCCAATCAAAGATTATGCAACTGGAGTCTTCCAATCAACAGCTATTTGATGAGCTTACGTCAGTCAAAGCAGAAAATTCAAGGACAAAGGAAACAGTTGAAAAGTTGAGAATTAACTCTATTAAAGCAGTTGAACAGTTACGTGAAGAAAACAAAGCACGAATGATAGACATTCAGGTTTGTAAAGAAAAGACTAATGAGCTCTCCAATCTGATACACCAATGAAAGAGCGACTTTGAAACTTTTTCTGGCAGAGAGAACGCCTTTCAGAAAGATGTTTTATGTAAGATATCTATGTCCGAAAAGAAGTTTGAAAAAATCAAAACAACGTTAACTGACATGTCCAGTAAGGTGGAGGAAGGTTACCTAGACATTACTAGGATATCATCTGAACGCAACCTCGGTGTGACTGCAATGAAAACTAAGGTTACATTATTGAATGAAAAACTCTCATCGTTAGAGGAAGATTTGAAAATCTCAGAGGAAAAGTGTCTGCAAACATGTTCGACTGTCTCAGAGCTAAAAAAGAAGATATCTTCAGTGGAAAAGGAAGCCAAGAAATCTAGTAAGACAAAATCATATGCTGATGCAACTAAGCAAATCACTAATATTGAAAGGCTTACCACTCAGGAAACCACTTCTAGTCTAACTCAACCTGAAAAAATTGCAACTGAGTATGTTGCTACCACACAAGATCCTCCTGAAACCCGTTATCTAAGCGATTCGCCGCATAGGCTCGTCTCCCCTGGGAGTATTGCACCACGCAACCAAACTCCTACAAAGGCTACTTCAGCGAATACTCAGTCACATCTTAGACCGCCTATGACTCAACAATCTATGAACAAGGTAATGCCTGGTCCGTGTACAGCCTCTCCAGTTAAAAACCAGGAAATAATATCTAGAGAAAACCAAGACACAGCAAAGATTACTCAAGCCCAACCATGCATTGATAATCACCAAACTGATTCTCGTTTGATTACCACCCAGATTTCTAACGACCAGTGTGCTGCGACTAGGGATAGGAGTACGGAGTTCTGTGCAGGCCCACTACGCCATAAAACCAGCAGATACTATGTTGGAAGAATAAACAAGAACTGTACAGAACGTGTCATTAGAGAATATATGCAAGAAAGGGGAGTGACTGTGACTCATTTGAGATTATTCAACAAAGCAGAAAGAAACTTTGCAGCAGCTCAAATAAACATTATTTCTCACGAGAAACACATTGTTGAAAACCCCTCGTTTTGGCCACAAGATATCATTGTAAAACCATGGTTAAGTCGTAGACTGTTTCTTGAGAAATTAAATGAAAGGTACAATACATACGAAGGTGGGAATGAAACTACTTCTCAATGAATCTGTTAAATACAACATATCAGGAAGATTTAACTTTAATGGCCTGGAACTGCCGAGGTGTTATGACCAGTGTTGTATATCTGAACTCGTGTCTGGAGAACAATGACGTTGATATCTGTGCACTGAGTGATCACAAGCTGAGGGACCACAATGCTATGTTTCTAGACTCCCTGAACCTGAATTATTTCTCTGTACTAAACCCTGAGCAGGCTATTGACAAACGCAGTGGTGGAACAGCGCTGTTATGCAAAAGCAAATTTCGACATCTGATACGGGACATCAAAATTGACTGTGACTGTATTACTGGTCTTGAATTGTTTATATCCAAGGAGCATTCACTCTTCATCTTTGCCGTATATCTGCCCCCATCCAATAGAAGCGATGATTTGTTCATACAGTATCTCCAGACGTTGGCACAGCTTGTAATGATCTACTCACAGAAAGGCTCCATAATATTTCTTGGCGACATTAATGCTAAAATAGAGGGTCCGAGATCAACATTCACTCATGACAAGAGGAGCAGGGCTCTGAGTTCATTCTTGAATGAATATTCACTCTTATCAGTAAATATGCAAAACATCTGTACCGGTCCAGTATCCACTTTTCAAGCGTATGATGGGGGTCCCGAATCTTTCATTGACCATATCCTACTCCCTGCTGATCTCATTGGATTTGTAGTTACAGCTGAAGTGAAGGACGACAATCCCTTCAATGTATCAGACCACCACCCAGTTATGTGTCGATTGAGTATCCCTTCCCTGAGTGAGCAAATACCGGACAGCCTTTTCAAGAAACCAGCCTGGCACAAGGCTGTACAATCCGGCAAGGTAAAAGATTTTACTTTTGCTGTAAGCAACGCTCTATGGAGTATCAACATCCCTGCTCCTAACTGTACACCAAATTATGTTGAGTCTCTGTATGACATGATCGTCAATGCCCTAAGAACATCTGCTGCTGAGTGTCTCCCAGTGCAAAAGTACACTCCTCACCTGAAACCGTTTTGGAAAGGGGCAACTAAGATTATGCACGATAAAATGTTAGAAGCAAGACGCAATTGGATAAATGATGGTAAGCCCAGAGGCATGGAATATCCCTCTTTCCGTCTTTACAAAGAAGCTAAAGATGAGTTTCGTTCAACTATGAGATACAGTGTTGATGAATTTGAGAGAGAATACTTTCAGAATGTGGATAACCTTTGCGATACAGATCAAAAGTTATTTTGGCACCTCATCAAGAAGAAGACTAAATCAAAACAGATACTTTCTATAAAAGATGGTGATGAAGTCTATACTAGTCCTGAGGCTATCTGTAATGCACTAGCTGATCACCTAAAAAAAGTATTCTCTGACCTGCAGGAACCCCACTTCAACAAGACATTCCAAACAGTGATTGAAGACGAAGTTCAACACATACGAAACAATATCAGATGTTCTGATCTCAAAATCTCATTTAAACCTTGTTCTGAATCAGAAATTACCTCAACTTGTTCATCTCTGAAAAATGGAAAAGCTGGGGGAATCGATGGTTTACAGTATGAACACTTAAAACATGGTGGCACTTTATTGCACAGACACCTTGCTCAGATGTTCAACATCATACTTGCAACTGGATTTCTTCCTTCTGCATGGAATAGAGGCCTTGTAACACTGATTCATAAAGGAGGTGGTAAACCAAAAAACTCAGCAGACTCCTACAGGGGAATAACTCTACTTCCCGTGATAATGAAACTCTTCGAAAAGATAATTGAGAGACGTATCCCCCAGTTTGGTGTCAATAAAAGTTTCCCAAATTCTCAGCAATGTGGTTTCCAAAAAGGTCTCTCTTCACTCAACACCTCATTTATGATCCAGGAAACAGCACATCATTACAGGGAACAGTCTGACTCCCTCAAAGCTGTGTTTCTAGACAGTGCTAAAGCATTCGACACTGTCTGGCATGCTGGTCTTCTCTACAAGCTTCATCTGTTGAATATTCCAAGTGCTTTATGGAACGTTCTTGACAACATGTACTCAAACATGGAGAGTTGTGTAATAGCCAATAACGTCATCTCACACTGGTTTGGTGTTTCAAGGGGAGTTCGGCAGGGCAGCATATTATCTGCTAAACTATACCTTGTCTACATTGATGAACTGTTGAATAACTTAACTTCGTCTGGTAAAGGTGCACTTGTTATGGACGTGAACGTCACTTCTCCAACCCAAGCTGATGACATTACTCTATTGAGCCCACTGACTCGCAATCTACAACAGCTGGTACATCTGTGCGAAGACTACAGCGCTAAATGGAGATTTAGTTTCTCCCCCTCCAAGAGTGGTGCTATAACTTTCACAGATAAGAAAGCAGTGCAGCAGCTTCAGCTTACACGCTATGGAAAGCCTATTCCGGACCTAGACTCCATCAAACATGTTGGAATCGATCTTCAAAAGAACTTCATCTCATGGGATCGATCCCTCAAAGCCTGTTCTAAACTAAAAGCCTCGATGATGTCAGCCATTAAGTCTGGTTGCCATGGTGATGCCTTAAACCCAATCACTAGTTCAAAGATACTTCATTCAATTTGTCTTCCTAAAGCATGTTACGGCTGTGAACTGTGGTCCTCCTTGTCAAAAAATGAATTATTAGCCCTTGAAAGATCACAACGCTTCTGTATCAAAGTGATCCAAGATCTTCCAAGAACAACCAGAACTGATGTATGCAATGCTCTGCTAGGATGGTTACCAATAGAGGCCCATATTAACAAGTGTAAACTCCTGTTCTTTGGAAGGCTATGCCACACCTCTCACAGAAACACAAGCTACAGGCTACTGATGACAAGAATCTTCACCCTGAAGAACAACTGTGTGGCTGATCCAGGTGGATTCGTCACAGACATCCTTGTTATACTGGAAAAGTATAAACTGAGTAACTATCTGCAAAACATATATAAAACTGGTCACTTTTGCACATACTCCCGTTTGAAAGAGACCGTGAAAAAAGCAATATTGGACTCTGAAACTGCAGATTGGCAACAACGTGTCGACTCTGACCCCGAAATAAGACACTTTCTGAAGATTCACCCAGTAATGGCCCCCCATAAAGCCTGGCTCATCGCTCGTCAGTTCCCCTATCTTAAACAACAGTGTAAATTTGTTGTTAAGCTCTGCGCACTATGGCGTCCAGGAGGCGTAAAAGGGATATGTGAACTGTGCTCCAATCAGTTCAGTGACCTGTTGACCCATACCATATGTCACTGCACAGCCAAATGTAGTGAACAGGACAGATTGTGGACTGAGATTTCGAGTGTTGGTCCGGTTGAGCTGGGAGTGACTCTACTTAACCAACCTGACGAGGAGGTTGTATGCAGTCTTCTCTCCTGCACTCCCTGTGTCCCCTTGGATCATACCGACAGCACCATTTACTCCTCTCTGGTTGTCCAAGGACTGAACAGACTTTGCAAACTTACAAAATTTAACTTGACCTTAAAGTGACTCAACAAGTCGAGTCCAGATAAATGTTGACGCAATGTATTCAATATATATTCTTTTTAAATACTCCTCTCAATTATTGTACATTTTCCGCCTGTCCTTGTTTTTGTAACTCTCCGTTGGAGGAATAAAGAATATTATTATTATTATCTTTTAATTACTATTTATTGTTTCTGCCCCACAACCTGACTCTTGTCGATCCTGGAATCCACTTATCTTCTTAATATTGCATGCCATATTAACGTAACTCATTACCTAAAATATATCAAGTCCAACCTCACCTTAAATCTTCCTTTAACTCGTTGTCCGACTGACAGGACATTAAATATATCTGTCACTGTTGTAGCAAGTTAATGTATTTTGCCAATGTATTTCTATGTCCATTTCCTTCTTCTATACACTATCTAAATTCCCGTAACATGCACCACTCTAAATGATATATATATATTGTCTACTTTCTATTTCCCCATAGCACTACCTTTCTTTAATTTGTTCTGTCTTCATAACTGCCTTTATTCTATCAAATAACATTTCCTCTAAACATCTGCCTCTCTCTGTATTTTCACCACATAACAGAATTAAGGAATGAATTAATTCCGAAAAGATATTGTCAATTTCCAAGCAAACTTAAATTTTACTCTTCAATGTCTTCATTTAACTCAATTATTATAAAACAATTAGCAACCTTTAGTGTTAAAGCTATGCAATTGAGAGAATTACTTTTGTAACACATGTATTCGATATATTCTGTATCATGGGCCTATGGCCTACATACTTCAAGTGAATAAACTTTCTTATATATATGTATATATATATATATATATATTGATACAAATTGGAAAAGTTTACTAGTATTCAGTTTTACATAATGAAAAGATAAAAAATGACACGAAGCCAATCAAAACTCCAACATGTTTCAATGGTATCATCAGGGAGTATATATATATGTAAGACATAAGAATCAACTGAACACATTGCCCACATGCTAACATAACGTTATTTTTGTTTCTCATAAATATTGATATGCCATACATCCTATCGACACAATAACAACAAAGTTAGCACATCCAACCGAATCATAAATTCCTCCACTTTTAAAATTTCTTTGCCTTTTCTCTACAGTATTTTCTCTCTCCGTATAATCCTCTTTATTTAACACACTATTTTAATCTCCTATTGTAGTAATTAGTATGTCCTCATCTTCTTTTAAAGGGATAGTAGCACGTTTTCAGGGGGAATATAAGGTGATGTCAGGAAAATGAAAATAAATGGTTGCAATTGAAAGACAATGTATTCAAACCAAATGGAGCAGTAATAATTCAAAAATATAATGTAAAGTTTAACCATACGATTCCTTTTTCTCACACAAAATGAATTAAAGGTGTTCACATAAAATGGCCGCCAATGGATTTTATGTGAATCTTCATACTTTGTCCTCTGACTATGGATGATTGGCTTGTGTAATGAAATTTTTGACACTGTCATTATAATACATTTAGCATTAACATACAATTATCAGTGAACATTTTGAAATATATAATTATAAAAAAACGTGCTACTGCCCCTTTAAATCTCGACTTTTATCCCCGAATCGATTTATCTACAAATCTTCTACTCCTACCAATTCTTTATCCTGCCGTGAATATTCATTACCCTTGAAATTTAATAATTTACACCTTTTTAAATGGTCTTGATCGTCACTATTCTCTGGTAAAAACTCCAATTTATCTCTTAATTTAGTTTGTTCACTAAAAACCTCATCTTTCTCTTTCAAATTTTCATCTTTATCATTCGAACTGGCAACTTTTGGTGTTAATCTATCAACTTTAAATTCTGATATATCTAAAACCCCACTAAAACCTCTATGCTCTCCTCCACAAAACTAGCATCCGGACTTAATGGATAATTAAATTGTTTGCTAAAAATTGAACCTTCTAAGCCCTCTGAACTATGCGTTAAATCTACATCACTTTTTTATGTATTTTGAATTTTTGATCTAGTATTATTAAACAGAACATCATTAGACATTTCTTTCTTCACCATTTAATCCATTTCATTCATTTCTGAATTCAAAACTTCATTATTCTGCACCTTTTCGGTATATTCAACCAATTTATTTTTCAGTAATTTCAACTGAGTTAACATTTCAGTTACACCTTCCTGCGTCTTTTGAATACTCTTTTAAATCCAAGATAATATCAACCTGAAGTAAAAATTAAATTTTACTAATATTCAAACCCCTTTCATATGTTTCTCCCGGCATTTTTATATCAACTTATTAATCCCTATTTACTATACCTTAACTTATCCATAATTTGTCCTTATTTTAGTAAATTGATTATAATAAATCTAATTTTGCGTGTCCTCACTGATTTTGTTCTTTAGACCATAAAAGGCATCCCACCATGTCATATACGTCTATCATACTCGTGGTTATTTAAACTCAGCGTCACATCTGCGACCCGGTATTCTTAGGAATTCAATCTTCTCACGCGCTTGGCATGCTCGAGGTACAGTGTGTTGAACTAACCAGTGAAAACACACAATATGTTTTTCAATCTTTATTATAAAAACACTTAAAGCCACATTATAACATTTTACATTTAAGCAAGGGAATCTCCCCTTGTATGGATATCGAATCTAAGCCTAACTTTACCTATTCAATCTCTACCTTAACCCCCTTTAAACTAAATAAATACCATACTCACGCTACTTCTGTCTCTTTATCCACTTCTCTTTCCTTTAGCCTCCCGAGCCACTTCTCGGTCCATCCCGTCCTACACTAGGCTAGTCCAATTCATCGATCCATTCCCAGAGATGCCGAGACACACTCTGACTAACTAACTCAACTCAACTCAACTCTCTCTCTCCTCTTCTCTCAA
This sequence comes from Steromphala cineraria, assembly GCA_916613615.1. Taxonomy (NCBI): domain Eukaryota; kingdom Metazoa; phylum Mollusca; class Gastropoda; order Trochida; family Trochidae; genus Steromphala; species Steromphala cineraria. The sequence continues at coordinate 22,168,802 of OU744723.1, read as the reverse complement.
CTCAACTCTCTCTCTCTCTCCTCTTCTCTCTGAGCCTCTCAATTCTTACAATGTTCCCTAGTTCCATTCACAACCCCTGCCACTCAAAACGTGGGCGTTATCCTTGTTTTAGCCAATCCCTTTAATCTCTCTAAGCCCCAAACTTTAACATTCTACCTTTACTTTCTAACCTTCTACCTTAAACCTTAGACCTGACTCCCTCTGAGAGCTCTAACCTTAATTCTTATTTGCTTTTTGCTGGTACACAAGTATCCATTTTGCCTGGATTCTCCTAAATACCATACTAATTAACTTCGCATTGACAGCCTCGCTTCAGATTTCCTGTTTTTTCAAACACTAAGACTGCCCCTCATATTCTGTTACCCCAACCAAACTCCTGGTTGTCCTTTTTCATTAACTTTACCGAATTTATTCATATCAACCCCCATTAAATATCCTTGTTTAATTTGTTCTGTCTTCATAACTGCCTTTATCCTACCAAATAACCTTTCCTCTAAACAGCTGCCTCTCTCTGTCTTTTCACAACATAACAATATAACCAGAAACATTGCTGCTTAATGTTTTATATAAGATGACAAAAACGTCTTGCTATTAAAAGGACAGTAGCACGTTTTCAGGGAGAATATAAGTTAATGTCAGGAAAGTGAAAATTAATGGTTCCAATTGAAAAACATTGTATTTAAATTAAATGAAGCAGTAATAATTCAAATATATAATGTCAAGTTTAGCCATGCGATACCCTTTTCTTACACAAAGGAATTAAAGGTGTTCACACAATATGGCCGCCAATGGATTTTATGGGAATCTTCATACTTTGTCCTCTGATTATGGATGATTGGCTTGTGAAATGAGATTTTTGACACTGTCAAAATAATACATTTAGCATTAACTTGCAATTATCAGTGACAATGTTAAGATATAAAAATATAAAAAAACCGTGCTACTGCCCCTTTAAAATTGAGCTCATTTCTAGTTTCCTTTCAAATAGAGGTCTTTCATATCTTCAAATTGTCAGTGTACAAAAACGGGTAGCTTTAAAGTCCCATATTCAAAGTGTAGTATAGTTCAATATTTAAAAAAGTATTTTACTGTTTTCATTGCATTCTTGCAAAAGGTTGCGACCAACCTTGTGGAAATCGGACCAAAATTCATTATTATTTTAGTGGTGGCATAATAATTAACATAAATGCATCTTTTTTATTTTAAGTCATTGAAAATAATTCACTAATGATGTATTCAAATTTTTAACCATCTTGTCAAAATAGAGAAGAGAAAATCTTTTCAAGTAGTGACATTTCCTTCCTTAATGTTTAAAACTTTCAATTACCATAAAATTTCCCTGAATGAATAAATGATTTCAACAAACAATTTCGTTAATTGTTAAATGTTTTCATAATGAATTTTTGAAAACTAAATGAGTTCAAATAGTCCTTTTCGTTTTGAATTTTTCAGTATTGTAAAATATCTAGTTCTATGCCTTGAGGTTGCCTAAAAGGACATTTTTACCTAAGAATCCTCAAACTTTTCAAAATTTCTACACACCAAATATAAAGAATCAAAAGAAGATTTTTAATTCTATAAAAAAAATTCAGTATTTGCCATCACACCCACATGTATACAATGAGCATTATTTCCTAATAAAAATTATTTTTCTCAATATTACTGTCAAATAAAGGTAATGTTCACAAAGTTTGATTAAATATAAATGTTTATGATTTGATTTGACATCAAAAGTGCATTCGCGTACCTTTCTTCGCAAAAATGCTTTGGAGTGAAAAAGTTTAAAAGCGTATAGCAATGAGAAAAAAACTAAAAACTAAAATGTTTTAAACTCTCATGGAATAAAGTTTAGTTTTAAATTACAAAATCAATGACGGATTACTATCAAAATGAGGTAATGATATGTACGCATTTTAAAACTTACTTTATATATAGTTTATATATACTCTTCATTGGCTTTGCAGTAACACGTGGACGATTTGTTATTATGTTTTATTAGTGAGTGAGTTATTGTTTAGCGCCGCTTGGGCAATTATGCAGCCATTAGCGGCTTATGTTTTATTAAAGTGACACAGAGTATGTTGATGGGATCACATGTCAAATTTCATATCTATGTTATTACATTGGGAACTACTAACTGTTACTGAAAAAAGTTAAAGGTTAATCGGTACATTTGAGCGAAAATACGGCTATTTTGCGATTTTGATAGAAAATCGGACAATGAGACTCGAGTGGCGCGCGGTAATTCGCAAAACGTAATTTAGAAACATTATAATATGCTGAAAGGAAGATATATTCGATTCGATAGTGTTTATCAGGTATTGTATCTAATAGGTAGGTTAATTGGATGCACAAATAACACGTACTTCAGATGTTTATTCGATTGTTCGATTGGCTTGTGGAATAAGATTTTTGACAATGTCATAATAATACATTTAACATTAACTTACAATTATCAGTGAAAAATTAAAAATATAAAACTAGGAAAAAACGTGCTACTGCCCCTTTAAAACTTTAAAATTTAACCAATCACAATCTCAGTATACCTGACTATGGATGATTAGCTTGTGTAATAAGATTGTTGACACTGTCAATATAATACATTTAGCATTAACTTACACTTATCAGTGAAATATTTGAAAAATAAAATTATCAAAAAACGTGCTACTGCCCCTTTAAAATAGAGGTCATTTCTAGTTTCCATTCAAATAGAGGTCTTTCATATCTTCAAATTGTCAGTGTACAAAACCGGGTAGCTTTAAAGTATATATTCAAAGTGTAGTATAGTTCCATATTTAAAAAAGTATTTTACTGTTTTCATTGCATTCTTGCAAAAGGTTGCGACCAACCTTACGGAAATCAGACCAAAATTCATTATTATTTTAGTGGTGGCATAATAATTAACATAAATGCATCTTTTTTATTTTAAGTCATTTTAATTAATTCTCTAATGATGTATTCAAATTTTTAACCATCTTGTCAAAATAGAGAAGAGAAAATCTTTTCAAGTAATGACATTTCTTTCCTTAATGTTTAAAAGTTTCAAATACCATACCATTTCCCTGAATGAATAAACGATTTCAACAGACATTTTCGTTAATTGTTAAATGTTTTCATAATGAATTTTTGAAAACTAAATGAGTTCAAATAGTCCTTTTCGTTTTGAATTTTTCAGTATTGTAAAATATCTAGTTCTATGCCTTGGGGTTGCCTAAAAGGACATTTTTTACTCAAGAATCCTCAAACTATTCAAAATTTCTACACACCAAACATATAGAATCAAAAGAAGATTTTTAATTCTATAAAAAAATTCAGTATTTGCCATCACACCCACATGTATAAAATGAGCATTATTTTCCTAATCCAAAATATTTTTCTCAATATTACTGTCAAATGAAGGTAATTTTCACAAAGTTTGATTAAATATATATGTTTAAGATTTGATTTGACATCAAAAGTGCACTCTCGTTTATGATTATCTTTCTTCGCAAAGATGCTTTGGAGTGAAAAAGTTAAAAAGCGTATAGCAATGAGAAAAAAACTAAAATGTTTTAAACTCTCATTGAATAAACTTTAAAATTATGAAACCAATGACGGATTACTAAATGAGGTAATGATATGTACGCATTTCAAAACGTACTTTATATATAGTTTATATATACTCTTCATTGGCTTTGCCGTAACACGTGGACGATTTGTTATTATGTTTTAGTAGTGAGTGAGTTATTGTTTAGCGCCGCTTGGGCAATTATGCAGCCATTAGCGGCTTATGTTTTATTAAAGTGACACAGAGTATGTTGATGGGATCACATGTCAAATTTTGACATCTATGTTATTACATCGGGAACCACTAACTGTTACTGAAAATACAAGTTAAAGGTTAATCGGTACATTTGAGCGAAAATACGTCCACTCAAAGTTGGGATTTTGATCGAAAACCGGACAATGGGACTCGAGTGGCGCGCGGTAATTCGCAAAACGTAATTTAGAAACATTATAATATGCTGACAGGAAGATATATTCGATTCGATAGTGTTTATCAGGTATTGTGTCTAATAGGTAGGTTAATTGGATGCACAAATAACACGTACTTCAGATGTTTATTCGATTGTAGAAATATTTAGCATAAATGGATAGATTTGCAAGTCCAGTGGTCATATATGAACTTCAATCAGCATATTAGATATTTTGTTACTTATCAAAACCAAATAAAATTTTAAGAAAGATAATCAGCGTCTCTTTATAATGTAAGATAGAAACTGAAAGCTCTTGAATAATCAAACAAAACATATTTTGAAAGTCGCAATGTGTATATCTCAACCACCAGTGAAGATACATTTTTGCTTGAATTTGACCTTATGCTTAATTAATAATGTAAGTTAGAAACTTAAAGCTCCTGAATAAACCAACGCCTTGAAGACCTTACAATGTTGTCAGTATACACCCTCTAACCACCAAGGAAAATGGTTACTTTTAACTTTAACTTGAGTTTGTTGCTTACATTTCTTACATTGTTGTCAACATACAGTTCCCTGTTTTTGGTGAAAGGGGAAACCTTTGTACCTAGACAGTTTGTATGTTGTATACAGTTGGTTACAACCCCTACCTGTGACACTTCTGTATACGAAAGGGTAAACACGACATGCGGCATACAACTTGATCCAGAAACATTCCAAGCGCTCAGAAACCTCTCAGTTATTCAGGTAAAAATATCTTCATTTTCATTTCGTAGTCGTAAATGTATTCATTTTAATGTTGGTAATTAAAATCTAATAATTATAATGAATTCCATTTACAATCATATACTTTATCTTTACAAATTGTATCAATCAATCTTGGTACTATTAAAGCTTTGACTTTTGTATGTTTATGTTCATTTTTTTCAAGAGAGGTATAGATATTCTGAAATGTATTTTTTGATCAAAGGTCTAGATTGTTTTAAACTCCAAAATGCACATTTTCTCCCGTAACCATGCTAAATAGGGAACAAAATGCTATTTTATTAATTTCGCACACCTGATTCAATGTTCAAATCCACATAATTTGTCTCTCTGCATAGTTATATCCTAAACTGCCTGAGTTACTGTCCTTTTTCTTTTTACTGTTTGATGTATCTTCAAAGAAACAGCTTTTTCATTTTAGGATTGAATTACTTCATTTACTGTGCAATCTCATTAAAATTAGATCGAAACTTTCGCTCCTTCGTCGTTAAACGCAGCGAGGTGCATGTAAGAGTGAATTTGCGATGCATTTAAATGAGACTGTTTTCTGTGTTTCCTAAATATTTTGATGGGTGTGCGAAAATGATAAGTATGTCATTTGTTTTCCGGAACAATGCCCTCATTTAATTTTGCTTGAGGTATAATCAGAGAAGACAGATTTTCACGGAAACCAAGACAGAAAAAACAAAAATGGTGTGTGATATTAGAGTATCACTACTTTGATGAGTTGTTTTTTCTGGACTTACTGTCAATGTTTCCTTTCAAACTCTCTCAAGGTACCTATAAGAGGGCACATTTTGCTGCAACCTTTTTAAAATCAATTGAATTGTATCCTTTGATGATAATTCAGATGAGAACCAACATGTCTGGGGTCGTTTATGACGATGTCTTTTTCTTCTGTTTTACATGAACGCATTAAAGGGGCAGTAGCACGTTTTTTGAAAATTTTATATCTTAATTCTTTTCACTTATGATTGTACTTTAATGCTAAATGTTTGTCGATAGTGTCAAAAATCTCATAACACAAACCAATCATTCATAGTCAGAGGACAAAGTATAAATATTCACATAAAATCCATTGGCGGCCATTTTATGTGAACACCTTTAATTCATTTTGTGTCAGAAAAAGGAATCGCATGGCTAAACTTTACGTTATATATTTGTATTATTACTGCTCTATTTAGTCTAAATACATTGTCTTTCAATTTGAACAATTTTTTTACATCACCTTATCTTCCCCCTTAAAACGTGCTACTGCCCCTTTAATAGCATAGATTGTTTCTTGAAATTTTGTTTTCAGCTTCTGCATCTGGGACCCAAATTGCTTCAAATCAGGTCAGGTGACCCTAGAACACAGGTGAATGATGAATTCAGCCGTGGTGGTACCGTGATTCTCTACTCATTAAAATCCCCCCATTACATATAAATAAATTCAAAAAAGAAACGAATAAGCCATTTTTAAAAATGATATATAGACAAGACGTATTGGCCAAGTTACAGGTTCTCGGTCTGCTATATTGACTCTTAACATCGCCTCGGGTCAATACAGCAGACCTCGGACCTGTAACTGGAACAATACGAATTAAAAAAAACAAAACATTATAGTTTTTTGTGTCTGGGCCAAGACGTATTGGCCAAGTTACAGGTCCTTGGTCTGCTGTATTTCGTCTTGACTTGCCTCGGGCAGGATTTTTAATATTTGTTAGCTTTTTTCACAAAAATATTATTTTCCTATTAATTTTTGTATTTGATAAATAAAAATCAGCACAGTGAGTTTTACAAATATGGTGTTTTTTTTAAAATCTCCTTATTTCTATTTCTTGGTAGAGTATGTCCAAAATAAATACTTTGCAGATTAAACATGGTGAAGAAAATACAAAGGTAGCGAAGAAGTTTCGTGATCAGAGGCAGTGTAAGAAGGAGACAGCTGTAAAGCCTGGCCAAGTGAGAGACAAGAAAGACGGTAACAAACATATAAGTAAGTATTTGTATTTGTATTTGTATAAGTAAGTATTTGTCATTCAATTACCGTTAAGTTAGATGCCACTGTGATCACTTTACAAATAGTTTAACTTCACTGCCAAATGACGACATAGAAGCATACATTTTCTCTAATTGAGTACAGATTGTGCCACATTTAATATCTTCAATTAGCTAATACTCAACCTGGTTAAACAACAATTTATTGATTTATTATTTATTGGGCAACTATTCATCATTTGAGGTAAACACATTTAGTAATGTTTACTTAACGTGGTGCGTTGGTATTATATTCATTCTCAGGTGAAAAAATTATTGTCCTTCAATTGTTAACATATATTTTCGAATTCATGTTTTACCTTTACCTTTAAGATATTTTCTTGAAAGAGACCTTTTAAATCCCTCAGAGAAACGATGCTCTCCGTCTCTGGCAAAGTGGATCAAGAATGCCTGCGTGAAGAGAAACCTCTTTCAGATAAAAAGGGTGGTTATGGATATGCTTGATGTCAACTGTACACTGGATAAAGACGTTACATTAATCATGTTCCTATCGAAATCAAGATGGACCGAAGGGTTTGATTTCTTCGTACAGCAGAAGTGTGATCTGAAAGCTAGGGATGCTGATAGTAGCACCGTGTTGTATCACGCTGCTGCATATGGTGCTCTGGACATAGTTAAGAAATTAGTAGATACCCATTGTATGGATATGGAATGTAAAAATAACAAGGGCCAGACCCCATTGATGGGGGCGGTGAGACATGGACATTATCAAGTTGTGGAGCTGTTGGTTGAGAAGGGAGCTGATGTCAACACAGAAGATATTTACAACAGCACACTCCTCGATGCAGCCTGTTTCGGCAGACAAGGTGACATATTGAAATACGTCCTTTCACTAAACATCATAGATGTAGATCACAAGGGACTGTATGAAAGGACACCATTGATAAATGCTGCTTTTTCTGGACATTTACATGTTTTTGTAATTCTTCTTCAACATCATGCAGATGTAACAGCAACAGATGAAGATGGAGCTAATGTTCTACATGTTGCTTGTGCCCATGGTCATTTAGCTCTGGTTAAATTTATGATCTCTCATGAGGGGCTGAGGGGGCTACAGAAGATGAGAGACAAGTTTGGAAAAACTCCTATTCAACGAGCAATTTTCGCTGGTAACAACAATGTTGTAGCATTCTTAAAGTCGATGAGAAATGAAATCAATTCTTAGAATACTGAGAAAATAATGCCGGTTTTGACTCATGCTTGATGTTACATTGTTTATTATGTATCTATGATGACAAAGTATAAGCGAACATCTCATTCAAATTAAAATACTTTTGAGAAACTTAGTTCTTATGCAAATGATGTTTGATTGAAATTGAACAATGTGTGCTTTTAATTTCAAAACACTATATGGATATATATGTATAAGATGTGATTGGGAAAGGCAGGGGCCATGGGCCATTTTGCACATAGGATGAAACATGGCCCATTCATTTTTGAAGTTTACTATTGATTTAAGGGGGATGGCCCATTTGAAATTCAGCAAATTACCAGAAATCATGAAAATGTCCCATTGTTAAAGATATCTTACCCACTCCCTGTAAGAACTATAACAATTTACATTTTTGATTGAAGAGATTTCACTTGATTGATGACAACTGAATTTGTTGAAACTTGAATGGAATAAAGATCGTGAATATCAATTGAATTAATATTCATTCTGATTATGTCTAATTTCTAAGGTAAGAAATTGAACAGCAACTTTAATGTAACGCTTTTTGAAACAATCATTGTTGAAAAGTATAATGATGTTAAAAAGTAATTGTTTGCAAAAAGTTGAAAGAGATCGTAAATACACCTTTTGTTTTTCTTATTCTTAATGAAGCAATGAAATATGGGCAGTTGGCCCCGGTTGCTCTTTCAACTAAGAATTTAATTGGATTTGTTAAGTTAAATTCAACAGCAACTTTAATGTAACCCTTTTTGAAACAATCATTATTGAAAAGTATACTGAAATTAAAAAGGAATTGGTTGCAAAATTATTGAAAGAGATCTTAATTACACTGTTCGTTGTTCTTATTCCAAATGAAGCAATGAAGTATGGGCAATATACCCCGGTTGCTCTTTCAACTGCCAAGCAATATCTGTTCTGAATTCTCAATGTTCATATTCTTATTTGAAGAAGTCACAATTCTCGATGCTGACACTGAAAGAGGTCATCCAAATTTTGAAGTGGAATATACCATGTAAGAACCTTATGGTCTTACTATCCGATAAATGCTCAATGGGCTTTATGTCAGGGTGCCAAGGTTACGATGTTACGGTATGTAATCAATCGTAATTTCAGGCACACTAAGCCCATAGTCTATCATCTGCAAAGTTAATTAACATGGTGTTGCAAAATAAATGACACTATTGCTTCAATTGTTTATTCAGGTCAAATGGATTAGTATTGCATCCAATTACGTATTGCGATATATTGCGATTGACATTTACTGATGCAGTTATATTGCAATGTTTTGCATGAAATGTGCAATCAACGTTTACTTTTGACATTTTGTTAATAGCTCTCAGATGTTTCAAACAGATGTTAACTCAAAAGGATAATTCCTCTGAAATCAGGAAGTATTTGCATGGGCCTTTCCATACTCTGAAACACATGATCAAAAGTAAGACTTAAAGCTGCAGTAGCACGTTTTTTGATAATTTTATATTTTTTTAAATTTTCACTGATGATTGCAAGTTATTGCTAAATGTATTGATTTTAACTTTATGTTATATATTTGAATTATTACTGCTCCATTTAGTTTAAAAACATTGTCCTTCAATTGGAACCATTGATTTTCATTTTCCTGACATCACCCCCGTTAAACGTGCTACTGCCCCTTTTAACTTTAGTTTAATTTGGATCAATTCACTGAAGTATCATAAATCTTCAAGGAATATGTTCACACTTTATTCAATTTCTTTTGAATGAAATTCAACATAATCATAACTAAATAACTGACATTTCAAACACTTCAAGAAAAGATAGTAATTTGATAAGGTGGTAATTAACAATTTAATCTTTCATGACTTATGGAGAATAAATCAATAATTTCTAAAAGAAAACATTTATAAAAATATATACTTACATATGTACATTTAAAACAAGTTTGGCAATATAAATGTCAGCGAAATTGAATAAAAACCTTAGTGCCTAATGTGCAGGCTTTAAAAGGCAGAAACATCTATTTCCTTAACACGTTAGCACGTTTTTAAGAAGAATATAAGATGATGTCAGGAAAATTAAAATTGATGGTTCCAATTGAAAGACAAGGTATTTAAACTAAATTCAAATACATAATCAAAGTGTAAAAATGCGATTCCTTTTTCTTACACAAAATGAATTAAAGGTGTTCACACAAAATGGCCGCCAATGGATTTTGACTCTGACTATGGATGATTGATTTGTGCTATGAGATTTTGACACTATCAAAATAATACATTTCTCATTAACGTACAGTTATCAATGAAAATTTGAAAATATAAAATTGACAAACAAGTGCTACTGCACCTCTAAGGAGAATAAATCAATAATTTCTAAACGAAAACATTGCTAAAGAATATATACTTATATATGTACATTTAAAACAAGTTTAGCAATATAAATGTCAGCGAAATTGAATAAAAATCTTAGTGTTAAATGTGCAGGCTTATAAGGCAAATATATTTCTCAAAATCCTCAAGATCTTTTACTTTTTGCCAAATGTAATATCTTCAGAGAGTGTAACTCTTAATAAACCTGATGATTGCAGGTTGTAGAATAAACGCTCACTTTAGAACTGCTAGATTTAGAAACATTGTCTTGCTTTGACATCACGGTTCACCTATGACGTCATAATCTATACTCGGCGGCTAGTTCACCTGTACTGAAAAGTAGGTTTTGAGTATTTTCTTTACTTTTGGAACTACAGTAATAAACAGAATATTATATTCATGCCCATAACATACCATGTTTACGACACTCGTGCCTTAATATCGGTATATCCCCGCTCTCGCTCGGGAAATACTAATATTTAGCCACTCGTGTCATGGACACTCATATAATGCCCTCTATTACTCTCCATTCCTTGAAAATAATGGACCTGAGCCCCATGTCCATTATTTTCAGGGAATGGAGAGTTAAATTATACTCGCCTAAATAATTATTCAAGTACATACCTTAAATAACTATGAAATATCAAGTGAAAAACTTGAAGTGAAATACAACAGAAAAATAATGGTGCTAGAAAACAACTGGCGGACTTGAAGTGTTATCTTACTTTGATTCAGAAACAATGTGCTTTGGAAATGTACAGCGTCTGGTTATGTCAACGCCACATCGTATCTAGATATGAGTTTAGAACATAACGTAATTGTTGTTTTTTTCTGATCCGAGAAATCATAATTATTGTTGAAAATTAAAAGATGAAGTGTTTTTAAAAAAAATCTTCTTCAATCATTTAAATCCTTAATCCTATAAAATATATTTTACAAAAATAAAGACAAAGTGGATTACAAATTAAAACATTTAGATTTCAGATCACTCTAATCACCATAAAATCGTGGTATTGTCACCAACGCTGTCAAAACCTGCCATGTGTCATGGGCAATCAGTTTGATTAAAACCGGTCTAGTTCAAATACTAACAATTAAAGATATTAACTCGAACTCGAACTTGTTATTTCGATAGGTTTTCCTCTCCACCTAGGTTTTCATATCTCCGTAGATTTATATTTTGAATATTTTATTCCTCGGAACTTGGCCGTTTAAAAACAAACTGGTTAGGCAATCAATCCCACTTATGTGAATCAAAGAAAAAATGCACTAACCTCGATAAATAATACATAGGTCACTAATATTGTGATCATCTGTAAACGGTATTATCTGCTTATGATTGAAAATTACACCTTAAAGGGTCAGTAGCACGTTTTTAGAGGGAATATAAGGTGATGTCAGGAAAATTAAAATTAATGATTCCAATTGAAAGACAATGTATTCAAACTAAATGGAGTAGTAATGATTCAAATATATATAAGTTTAGCCATGCAATTCCCTTTTCTTACACAAAATGAATTAAAGGTGTTCACATAAAATGGCCGCCAATGGATTTTATGTGAATCTTCATACTTTGTCCTCTGACAATGGATGATTGGCTTGTGTAATGAGATTTTTGACACTGTCAAAATAATACAATTAGCATTAACTTACAATTATCAGTGAAAATTTTAAAATATAAAATTATCAAAAAACGTGCTACTGCGCCTTTAAAGACAAGAATAAACACTTCTTCTTGTTCTGTCCACACTTTCATACCAACTCATCGAGGTTTTTCTCAGATAGTGACAAGGGGAAAAGAATAGAACTTTTTTTCCAGAAACCAATGCAAGAAAAACATTGAAACGTGGACTTATGTTTCGCAGTGATACATGTTATAGTTTTATTTCTTTTCTCTTGAATTTTGTTCTGTGCTCATTCAACAACTTGTCGTATGTTTACGAACCTTGAACAATAAAAAAGCATGATATTTTCCATTTAATGTTACTTTTGAACACCTTTATTGTTCTTACGACATAACGCAATGTTAAAGTTTACATAATCACGATTATATTTTACTAAGTACTTTGGAATATATGAATGTCTGATTAAGATCTTATATAGTGCGTCAAATGTAATTACTCAAATATGTTCATTTTGGTAATAATGGCCGTTTTTGAATGCCGTTTTTGATGGGCAGCGGCAAACCAGTGAACCCGTGACTGGTGATATGCCCTTTTGTGACGTCACAAACATGATCATTTCCACGTGATATATACATGTATTTTTATTGTAATAATATCACAGAAAGAAAACTATCAAGTTTAAGGAAATGTTGACCACTCAGTTAGACGATGCTATTAATGGCTCTTTAATTTATACATCATCTTAAACATTGCTTCTAGCTGTATGTACAGAACCATGTATAAAGACATGTTTTGAATAAAGATCAACCTATTATCAAAACAAAACAAAATGAAAATATTATTATTATTACTATATTAGACTTTCACAAATCATTTACAATGTATTTCAGTTCAATGTGTCGTGCAGACAAGTCCGCTTTTAAAAATGTATTATTTAAACATTGATTTGGTTTGTCCACATTAAATAACTGTTTTCAATACTGAAAGGTCATATACAGAGCTCAAAGCATAGTTATGTTTTACAGAGCGAGTTCAGTTTCCTATAGGTTTAATGGCAGTATCACATTTTTTTAAATTTTATATTTTAAATAGTTCACTGATAATTGTATGTTAATGCTCAATGTAAAACTATATATTATATTATATTATATTATATTATATTATATTATATTATATTATATTATATTATATTATATTATATTATATTATATTATATTATATTATATTATATTATATTATATTATATTATATTATATTATATTATATTATATTATATTATATTATATTATTCTATAGTGTCAAAAATCTCATTACACAAACCAATTATTGAGATTTACACAAAATCCATCCGCGGACGTTTTTGTGTGAACACCTTTACTTCTTTTTGTGTAAGAAATTGGGATCGCATTGCTGAACTACATTATATATTTGATTTTCTGCTTCATTAAGTTGAAATACTTTGTCTTTTCAATTGGAACCATTTATTTCCATTGTCCTGACATCACCTTATTTTCCCCCGAAAAACGTGCTACTGACCTTTAATAAGTTCTACACATCATTACTTTGTATCAAAATATTAAAAACTATACTTGTCATTATGAATGAATAATGAGAAAGTTAAGAATACGAATAATGACGAATATTATATCCTCTGGGGAAGTATTTTGGCATTTATTTCGATATTACTAGTAATATATGTACTTCAAATCAGAAAGATGTTACATATAATAGGTCTTTCTCGAGCTTGGCTTCACATGCATCATATAATGATGAAGCAGATCAGTTTTTAGAGTTGTCAAATCGTCATGTCGGGGTTCGATTCCCGGACGCGTGATACCAAAATAAAGATAGCAAATGATAGAACATACCTTGAAGTGGCGCTGCACTATGGCTACTTTGTGACATCAGCATTCAAAATGTCCGTATCTAGGCCTACTTCGTAATGACATGTAAAACAACCACATTATCATCATCAACAACAACAATGCATGAAAACTGCATTTCGTCCGTTGCCAAATCATAAGGGAAATTTGAAATTAATTTGGGCGAATGAAGTCGTTTTAAGAAATACAAAAGCAATGAGAGGTAGGATAAATTATGTATAAATAATAATAGGTATATTCAGTAAGATTTAATGAGTCATGGAAATAAGTGTTTTCACGAAATATATTAAGTTTCCGGGATCTCACATTCTCTTCTCACAGAAGTCATATTATGCTGATCAAACCTCTGTTCGAATTAGACAGAGTTCTAGTATCTGGCACTTTCCCCTAGCGGCAAACATTTGCACCACAAGCCATTTGAAACATTTCAGCCAATGACAACACTTTTGGTGGTTCTCATAATGAGGCCTTTGTCATGATTCAGTAGTCAAAATGATGCCATTTTGAACAGCGTCGATAAGTACACCATTAACTTCGCTTGCATCCAATCAAGCTTCTCCCATTTAGCCAACAAACCCAGGTAACTCCAATGGCATTTCTCCAAAAAGAAGCAGACAAAGTCATGAAAATGTGATCGAGCCTCTGTTCTTATTAGAAAAATCTGTGTTTTCGGCAGTTTCCCCTGGCGTAAAAAAATTGCACTACAACCCATATGCATTTGAGTTTTTTCAGCAAAAGAAAACGCTTCTCGCATGGAAAGGGTGTTTCATATAAAGTGCCATTGCCATGATTCAGTAGCCAACATTATGATTTTAGAACAGCGTCGATGATTGCACAACTAACTTTGATTGTATCCAATCAGGTATTTCCAATTCTACTCCCACAAACTCGCCGAATAGCTCGATCAACATTTCTGCCTCTTTTGAGAGAGAATGCCCCCATGGAGGCATGTTGAAACTTCCAGTCAATCAAACGGATGCATTGAACTAGAGGCATTGTAGCACAATTTTGTGGGACCAAATTTGCTATGTCAGGACATGACTTTTCTATTGACGATGGGACAATATATATTCTTTCAAATTAACCTGCAATCAATAATGGAAAAGTAAGACGATAGGGGTCCCCAAACGATGTCAGAGGTCGGACGGGGGATTTTCAATTATTAGAAATAAATAAGGAAACCTATCTACAGCCGAAATAACAACTTTCAAAACAACAGTCATAATAACAGTTATGAGTTGATAACGCATTATAGAATATATAACTAGTATTCATGTAAATTGGACTTGTGTATAAGACCTTCGCTAATATATATCCCTGTTTTCATTTAGAGACTAGAAAAATGGTTTGAAACAGCCCAAATCTACTTAATTTAACAATTTCTAAGATAGTGCTCGGAATAAAGGGGAAGAACAACAATCCTATTAACGCAATAATCATACTCATCAAAGACATAATTTTCAAGAACATTCAAAACATGATAATTCCAGATTTTAACTACATACTGAGCCAAATTAAACAGTACTATGACATAACAAAATACAATTACTTTGTGTCAGATGAGAATGATATATTTGTTAAATTTTGGTCATCATTACATACCATATTGTGAACTAAAAACATGTTTTTTCATCCTTCTATAATCGTTGACAATATGTATAATACTGTAACTCTACTGTATACAAATAAGTCACAATGATTTTGTATATTTAATGTATGGACTACCAAATCTCGTTTATGTTTCATGTATCCTCTTACGTGTTTTTGTATTGCTAATTTTTGTCCTATGTTGTTATTTGCATACTTTTATCACTGTTGCCAAACCGAATGTATGTAAAATATGAAAAAGATGGGGAAAAAAGAAGAAAAAAAGTATATATCATATACCGGTAAATGCTGGTAAAAGAATGAATTTCGTGATTTTTTAAAATTATTTTCTTGAGTTATGCCATTTACATTCATATAAAATAAAATATAAAGAAAATCACAGAGTGGATCTTTGGGAGTGTCGAGGAGAACATAGAGATGTGGTATACTTTGAGATTTCGAAGTTAAAAAGACGCTGATCTACCAGTGTGTCGTCTGCCATTTATTATTTGGGGCAAATTAGACGAACACGTACTGTACTGTTAAAATATTACAATATTACAACTATAAACGTTATCTATTTGTAGGATATCAACACACTTACAAACGATTAATGATTAAATATCCAATCAATCAATCTTTATTCAATATTGAAAGGCCACAGGTCTGTAGTACATTTTTCAAAAAAATACAAAATAATACACTTTTTTATATACATGTTGTAACAATATGAAAGTAAGCGTAGAACAATGTATTATTCCGATTCACATTTACTACTTAGTTAGTTTCATAGCTTTGTATATAAACATACAATATTTTGTATTACAACAGAGTTTTTGCAATTTAATAAAAATGAGAATCTGTCTTTAGAGGGATGGACATAATAAGGTTCTTAAAGGTGTTTTGAGTAGATTATCATATAGTGGACACACGAGCAAATCCAGTCATTATCATTGCATGATTTACATAATCTCTGTTCTCTATTTATATTTAGATATTTGCCCGTTTCAATCAGCAAATCGTGTGATGAACATCGGAACCTCGATAAGCCTAAGGTAACTCTGATTTATTTATAGTCAAACATGACAAATAAAATTCAGTATAAATGAATGGGTTAAAATGATTAATAACACATTTAGTTGAGAGTGAACGTCTATCAAGCCAATTTTGTTGGTATATGTCTATTAGTCTTTGCAGAAATGAATTAAGAAACTGTTTTTGAAAGTCAATTTACCACAATTTACCACAAGCGGATGTAAATAGAAACCAAAATATTCAATAGTCTTGAGATGCCGTAGCAAGACTTTTTACACTCGTAGCACCACTGAATAACTTCACTTAAACCCGCACATCTTCATCCGGGAAGAAGAAATTCCTTAGCCCTTGTGAGAAGGCACAGACCTCATTATTTCATTGTTTGTATTTGTAACAAGATCTCAATTCCTACTGAACAACACTTTTACCCAAATAACATGTTCAATTGTGTTTGTGCTGTTAAACATCTATTTATAACAAGTCTTAACGGGAACTTTCCGTTGAATATGGTTTCCACGCAAATGCCCCGATAACACTGTTTCTTTATCCTCTTATCAGTCAATGTTAGCTCAACTGTTTGTATTTATATAAAGAGCCCAGATAAATGTTCAACATTAAGACCAAATATATATTGTAAAGCTAAATTTATTTGGATTGTTCATAAAACATTTGATAAGCGTCATATGTTATATTGGACTTTTTTATCTTGGTAATAGTGTTTGATTTTATATAATATAAGTTTACTTTCAGAGTACTCTATTTGGTTTTCGTTCCAATCTTCAAAAGCAATTTTAATATGTAACTTGATTTAGTTTATATCGTCGTCTACAACGTTAACACTTTAAATGGAAATGTCCTTCTCGTGATGATCAAGTATGGATTCAATTGGACCATACGACTATTAGTGTCAATGTGTTTTCATGATTCGGAATCAATGCATAACTAAGTAAGTTATCGTGAGGTATACTAATAACTCAACGACATCGATATTTTCTTAAGTATTTTTAATTATTGATCTCAAGTTCCTGATTCCTGGCAACATTTAAAATTGTCTCTTGTTATTATAGAAATAGCTAGGCTCATACGCATAGTCAAAGCCATTGATAACCATTGTGGCTTTGATACAAAGTTATAGAAAGCAATGAAAATCATCAACATATGAATCAACAACAGCGCCAACTCAAGATTTGACCTCTATCATTTGCCGCATTGTTCTATCATTTGACTAATTTAAGTCAAATGAATATTAATGACTCTGACTTCATAAACGTATTCTAACATCATCATTCTACTTGACAACTCACAAGGGGACGATTCAACATCAGTGCGAGAATCTTACGATAGTTTCATCATCTCCAAATTCCTTCAACGTCTGAAACACATCAGAAACACCA
Source organism: Steromphala cineraria (assembly GCA_916613615.1). NCBI lineage: Eukaryota > Metazoa > Mollusca > Gastropoda > Trochida > Trochidae > Steromphala > Steromphala cineraria. The sequence continues at coordinate 22,150,998 of OU744723.1, read as the reverse complement.
CTGCGTCAACGATTACGCACTGTCCATGACGTATCCAATATGAATAACCTTTTGAAGTTCACACTACCATCACCAAGTTTCTTCAACGTCTGAAGTACTTAACGATAAAATTTAATTTTACAGCAACAGCACCAACTCCCAGTTCCTTCAACGTACGTCCTAGGAACGCACTGTCTATGACCTATCTGATATAAATGATCCTTTGAAGATCACACCACCATCACCAAGGTTCTTCAACGTCTGAAGTACTAACCGATATAGTTTGATTTTACAGCAACACCACCAACTCTCAGTTCCTTCAACGTCTGAAGCAAACATTAGAAGCTCCACTGCATCAACTAGGAATTAACTATCCACGACCTATCCAATTTAATGATCCTTTGATTATCACGCCACCATCACCAAGGTTCTTCAACGTCTGAAGTACTTACCGATATAGTTTGATTTTACAGCAACATCACCAACTCGCAGTTCATTCAACGTCTGAAGCTCACCAGAATCCCCACTGCATCAACAAGGTACGCACTGTCTATGACCTATCTAATAGAAATATTCCTTTGAAGATCACAACATTATCTACAAGTTATTATTTGAAGATCACACCACCATCTACAAGTTCCCTCAACGTCAACATCTCATCAGGAACTCTGCATCAACGATGAACACACTCTCCATGTTCAGCCTGCTGTTCCGGAACCTCCTGCTGGCGACCCTGAAGGACCACCTGAGGGTCCCAAGTCTGATGCAGTGTGGATCAGAGTGCTCATCCAGTCCTGACTGTGTCTCCTTCTTCTACCATCTACATCAACGTACCTGTTTCCTCCTCGACGATGTCGTCGATCAGGATGGGCCTGAGACGGTTGCAGCAGACGAAGTTGTCTACTTTGTGAATCTTCGAGGTAATGTGGAATTACAGCCCTACAGAAATTAGTACCACGGGCCTTATCCCCTTTCTGGTAGCTGTTATGAGACTTGCTTTTGCTTCCGTTTGTTTAGAGATTAATAAGACTCTGTTGTAATGTTAAAATTTGTTTTCTCTCTCTGATACCATATCGAACGCTTGGTATCCACTATGGTTGGTAAGATTCCAATACTGATGTATTTATCTTGGACGTTTTTATCAATTCTTAAGGTAAAGCGCTGTAAGTCTGTAAATAACTAGCTGTATATCGGATTTCTCTCTCTCTCTCTCTTCCTCTCTCTCTCTCTGTCCCTCCCTCCCTCCCCTCCCCTCCCCTCCCCTCCCCTCTCTCTGTTTTGAGATACCATTTCAACATAAAACTTTACAACCTGTTATCTGACTGATGTTTTACTTGTTTTTTCAGCGACCATCTGCCCATTGAACAAAGGCTACCAATTAAAGTTCAGCCTTAACATCTGCTTCAAGCTCCACTGGGAGCCAATGGACTTCTATCCCGCTCGGGAACAGTGTATCAGGGAAGGCGGGGACCTCGCCACGTTAAAGACTCCTCAGATAGAAGACTTCTTTGTGACTCTTCTCAAAACATGTAAGTTCTACTGCTATTACTGCTACTGTTACTACTAGTGTAATGCTACTACTGCTACTACTACTACTACCACCTCTACTGCTGCTACTACTACTGCTACTACTACTACTACCACCTCTACTGCTGCTACTGCTACTACTGCTACTCCTACTTCTACTACTGCTACTACTTGCACTACTGCTGCTGCTACTACCACTTCTACTACTGTTACTGCTGCTGATACTACTGCTACTGCTACTATTACTCCTACTACTGCTACTACTCCTCTCTGCCAAGTGACGTTGAGAGCACAGTTGACATTTTTAAATCCAGACTTAAAACATATCTATTCTCTGCATATTATTTATCACAATGAACTGTAAATATTCTTGTTAATATCCTGTCGCGCTTTGAGCATGCCTTGGGGTATGGAAAAGGCGCCATATAAATATGCATTTATTATTATTATTACCACTACTACTGCTGCTGTTACTAATAATACTGAGACTACTGCTACCTCTACTTCTTTCACTACAATTTAAAGACTAAGTCCAAAAAGTATGATATATTCCCTGAATCTTCAGTATTTACTATATGACAATACAACTACACTTACATGTAATCATTCAAGGTACATGTTATCATTTCCATTAGTCTTCAATAATTAAAAAAATGATAGGATTGTTCTACACAACGCTTTTTGTCATGTAGTCATTCAATGTTCATCTTCAACACGACCTAAACTCTTGGTACGTAATTGAGTAGCTGGATAAGAAATAAAGGGGAAGATCATAGTCGGGGGTTCATTTCTAAATGAAGTGTAAATCTCAGGCTCATTAAGCCGAAGAGCTTGCAAATAAGAGCTGACGAACACTCAAAGGCACGTTTTAGGTCAAAACATCATGTCACAAATACGAAAATAAAAAATACAATTGCATCTATGTTGAGTTGAATTTTAAATCGTTAAGATACGTCACGCGAGATCATTTCCCTACCTGAAGTGAATAAAAGTTGAAATCAAGTGGTCATTTATTGCCATATACTTAATAATGTCATCTACGACTACGCGTTATTGGACTTCGTGATAAAAAAATTAACTCTTATTAGGCCGAAACGTCGCTACCGTAAAATAAAGAAGCTGTTCATCCATAGAACTACGCTCGTCTTCCTTATACCATCAGTTTCTAGAATGCCACTCAAACAGTTAAAAAAATCGTGCTGTCGTCCCTTTTGAGCTGAAAAGTTTAACCTTTAATTGACTTATTTAACTTCTCACTTCAGACCAAAAGGACATGTTTTTTGGGGGGACAAGTGAGGGAAGCCCGGGGGTCTGGAGATGGCTTGATGGAACACCCTGGACGATCTTTACCCTTAACAGATACAACAAATATTGTCTGGAGTACGACAACAAAGGGCTTATGGACGGCGAATATTGCAGAAATAAGAAGGAGAGTTTTGTTTGTGGGATCCGTCTCCCCCCAAGGCACCTCTAAACCACGCAGATGGGCAGTCTGAGTGAAGCCTACCGATGATTCAAGTTGTGCACATATCCGAACTCAATCCAGCCAAAGTTTCCTATCTCTCACCGTCCGACCGCACCCTCTTTGCTTTATGGTTTGACGTAAGATCATTGAGCCAATCGCAAGGCCTCCATCAAAAGCTGTTGTTTTCCGTAGCTAGGGTCGGGTAACGTGTTCCAGAACATAGCGAGTAGGCGGACTGCGCTCAGACCGTGAGTAATCGAAGCCCACTGATTGAACACGTTCAATTTCCGGTAGTGTCAATTTTTCAAAACACGGTCGATAGATAAGACTGTATGGAAGCGATGACTGTTAACTGTTTCTGAAGTTTGTTAGTGAACCTCCAGCTCAGGATTTGGAATCGATTTGGATTTGGATTTGGGACCTCAGTTTCGAAAGGCAGACACTTTACATAGTCAGCTAAAGGGTTAAAGGGATACCTAACGGGGCAACTTCCTTGTGTTTACTACACCAACTGATGTGCTTGATAACTCCACTTGGTTTCGAGGTGCAGTTACATTGTTACGACGTAAGATGTAATAAACGCGGTAAGATGTAATAACTGCGGTAAATTGTAATAAAAACGCGGTAAAATGTAATACTGCGGTAAATTGTAACAAAATTGCGGTAAAATGTAATAAAAATAGGTGCGGTAAAATGTAATAAGGGGGTGCGGTAAGATGTTACTAAAAGGTGCGGTAAATTGTAATACAATATGCGGTAAAATGTAATAACCTTTCCACAGTCTTTGATAACTTTTTTCAACAATATTTGTTCATTTTTGGTCTATGCTGGTACATGTGATGATATGTTTAATTGTTTTTTGATTGAGGATGACACAACGAAATATGTTTAGATTTGAATTACGTACACTTGAATGTTATTTCACTTTCATGAATGATTGTATTTTATTATCAGTAATGTTATTAAGATATATCACATCTCTGATTGGTCCACGTGACCCTGGTTAAATACTGATATCACCCTGTTGAGCGGTAGGGTAAATTATTTATACCCCGGCACAAAAAAATTTACAATGTATGTTACCTCGAGCACATGATTAAGCTAGTTTCTTTTGATCAACCGATATGTAACTTTGAGCAAACTATAGTCAAAGTGTTTACGCAGTTAACGTTTTCCTTTATCTTCATATTAAATGCGTTTTGTTTAAACATTCGGTAAGATAAATTCCTTATACCATTCAAAGGCGGGGTATATGGGCTCGTCGCATAACACAAAGTGAGAGGTTGATATCTCCCTAAAGACCACGCCTCTGAAAGGCATAACTTATAATTGATTTGGACGACTCATATTTCATGGTTTATATCTATGAATGTTAGATTGGATGGCTTTTAGTTTTATTTAGTTTGCTTAAGAATGGTGTTCTAGTTTCATAAATGTTTTTATTATATTTTGGAAAATCAATATTTGTTTTTTGTTTTTAATTATAAGGGGTAATCATTCATACTTAATCAGTAATATAATTAACAAATGATAATTTAAAATAACTGATAATAATTGATCTATGTCCGTGTAAAGATATACTTCTAATGCTGAGTTACTTGTCAATATTTTCTACCCCTTAAGTGAAAAGGATGCATTTAAAAGTTCTATATGAAAAAATATACATTTTTGCTATACTATAGTAGGTTTGATCAACATTAATTTTTCTGTAACATTTATGGGTTTACAATGATGTTCGTTGGTCGATGAAGATGTTTATAGGAAGTATGAAATCGTCCTAATGCAAGTTGCATGTTCTTTGTTATACATGGTGTGGAAAATACCCTTACTGTGACGCTATCGGATAAAGTACAATTTCTTTATTTGTTCTACAATAACCCACTGCCTTATTGTCAGGAACAAATCACTCCATTGGCTGTGAAAAAAACCTTATCCATCAATCAACTGAGACTTCGACAAAATCGAGTTCCAATAAGGTAGTAAGGTGTTTGCTACCAGGAACGCCTTCTTGTGACAACCAAAGATAGTTGTGTGATTCTAATCGGTTCTTTGGTCGAGTCTTCTAACGAATTTGTTCAATTTAATCATTTGTACTTGTACCTATGCTATAAACCAAATCAACTCTATGCCTCATGTTTATCATGTTCTTTATAAGAAATACGATACACTGTTTTGAAACATATAAAAGAAGATATCATTTAACAAGAAAAATGTTTACATATAAATCACAGACGTTTTGATTTTTAATTGTTTTAAACAGTATGCTAAAGGTTATTTTCCCCAAAGATTGCTGATAATTCTTGTTAGTCTTTTTTTAATTCTGATTTAGTTATTGTTGTCCAACCCAATGTTTTCTTTACAATAAGGCTACACAATGAAAATACAACTATCATCATTTTCATAACGTTCATGCAATTAGTTATTTGATAAATACAGTTGCTCAAACCATCACGAGCTTTGCATTATATGATTTACCTGCACTACAATAGTTATAGCTCGAAATCGAAGACCAGAACTCTTTCAACTGATCTCATAATATAGTTTTATATTAACTTCATGAACCATTACTTCATGACGTCATTCAAAAATTACAACGGAATAAATGGTAACAGTGCCTTTGATCTTTATAAAACGCTACTAAATATGGTTAAAAATGTGTGTTGGTTACATGCCTACTAACATATCTAGAAAAAATACGCCTTAACTTTAGCTCTTTACTGCCAATAAATATTGAACTAGTACCAATGACTCTGCAGCTTATCAGGCTTTAATTTAACTTTGCTTTAGGGTTTCTAATTTCTAATTATCTAATGAGTCTATAGACAACATTGTATCATTCTATACCTTGTGGTGTTAGAGAAGAAGATGACAAAAAGGCTTTAGTAGGGGCCACAACATCAGAAATGCTAAAGTTCAGTGTGTATCAATTCAAAAATAGAATTTGTTCAAACATTCAAGGAAATGTAAAAATGGTAAACGGAGTGACCCTCAATTGAGTTAGACTTAAAATAATTAAAAATAATTTAGGGCTTAAGTTCCAAAGGTTCACCGATGCCTATTACAGGCCACAGGATCTTTAAAAGATATAAATTAGTCCCCATTGCATAAAGATTGTGTCTACAAGCTTTCAGCTTTCTGGACCTCATGTTTTTTTAAGTAAAAGACGTAAATAGGTTTTAAAGGGACAGTAGCACGTTTTTTAATAATTTTATATTTTAAAATTACACTGATAAGTGTAAGTTAATGCTAAATGTATTATTTTGACAGTGTCAATAAATTCATAACACAAGCCAATCATCTATAGTCAGAGGACAAAGCATAAAGATTCACATAAATCCATTGGCGGCCATTTTATGTGAACACCTTTAATTCATTTTGTGTTTGAAAAAGGAATTGCATGGCTAAACTTTACGTTATCTATTTTAATTATTACTGATTCATTTAGTTTAATACATTGTCTTTCGATTGGAACCATTAATTTTCATTTTCCTGACATCATAATATATTCCCCCTAAAACGTGCTACTGCCCCTTTAATGGCATGGTCCCTATGCTCCTTATTAGGGGACTCAGGGTCACCATAGCTATAAATGATAATCCTCATTAGTCAAGGAGTTTGTACAGTAAGTTTCAGTCTTCAAAGCTTCTTTTTTTAAATAAAAATATGTCCAAAATGGACAACAATTAACGGATGGCTAACTGACTGACGGATGGATGGATGGACAGACGCCGGACACCATACCAAGCCATAAGCCCATCGGCTGTCGGCTAATAGGGCATATATTACACACAAGGTTGTATTAATTGAATTCAAAAACGTACTGCATACCTGACAAGCGTCGTAATGTATTTTTAAAATTCAATTCTTTAAGTTTATAGCGTGCGGTTTATATCAGTTTTAAATGTTTCATTTGAAGAATTGACTAGCAGTTCAAGAGAGTAAATAGTTGCAGTGTACACAAACGAAAGTAACAAAAGAAGATTTATACCAAACGTCTTTATTCCTATTGCACAGATTGTCAATTTTTGAGATGTAAATGTATATCGAAAATACACACTTCGTCTCATCAGAAGTTTTAGTCTATCCATTTGACTGTCCGAGTAACTTAATAAGTACTCTTGAAGTAAACCCACAGATAAATCAGAGAAAATCATAAAACAATTGCTTTGTCTTTGTTCGTCTTAACGACACTTTATTTGTAAAAAAATACCACGTCCTTATACCAGCTAAACATGGCTTATTGCCAGGGTTATGTCTGATTGTTTTGTCAACAAAGTACAACGTTTTTCGTACAAAACTGTACTCATATGAATTCATATGTGAAGAATGTTGAGCTTTAATAATATGCATGCAGGAGAAATATCAAACTGAATGAAATGCAATCGTAGTTCATTGTAAGTGCCGTATGAACACTATATGAACACATCATGCACAAATCACCTTTGTCGAGCAGAAATTGTTGTTGTCAAAATGTAATAGATTCGGTTTTAAAGCGGATTATTGAACTCTTTTCCTTATGTGTCATGTGCTCGTTCGTACAGTGATATGCAATATAAAATCATCATTGTTCATTAGTAAAAAAACCTACTCTGGTATAGTTTCGTTTTTAGATTATGCATCAATCGTCAACCAAGAGACATGTCAAGCATGCACGATGTCTGTTTAAAGTTTAAGTTTGGTACGCGTGTGCAAGAAGCAAACAAATGCTGCTAAACATGCAAGAAGCAAACAAATGCTGCTGAACATTAGAAGGTTGAGAATATACACATGTGACCAGTGAGATTTTATCAGTTGATATAGGGTAGACCAGGGCAAAGCGCGCCCTAGGGGCAAAATGGCCAAGCATTATTTCTTCTTAATGATCGACAAATGGCGTATAATTTGTTATGACCAACCAATGAGAGTAAACGACATGAAGCACTGTGACACATGCTTGTATCGTTTGCGGGGGTTGGGGACGTATGATATCAATTATTCTAAAAAACATGATTTTGCTATAAGGAATGGATGTGACTAGATATACCATAAAAAACACAAAAGGGAAGTTTGAATCTAATGCACCTATGATGCACATTGGTATCATGTTATCAATGACTAAAGAAATTCGTAACTATTTGCCTTAAGTTCCTATGATTTACATATCGAACACTACCCTCAATGGGGCAAAAAAAAATATATCCTTGTTGCTAACTAATCGGTGGCTTTTTGTATTTCTAAAGCATACACGTATGACGTAAAAGAGTGCTTTTATTTATTTTGTGTCCATTGGCAAGGCACTTTATCCACAATGCACTCAGTGAAGCCTAAAATAACGGGTGTAGGTTGATTCCTTGCGCCTTCGGCATAGTACAATCACCGTCAGGGTATTAATATGTAACGCTTTGTGCAACTGCGAAGCAGATGATAAATGCGCATCATAAGGGGCCTATCATTATCATTATTATTGTATACAGACCTTAGCATAATGATTCTAACATGTTTGGCGAATCATACTCATAATCATTTTCTATGGTTTATATGAACAAATGTTATTACAATTTACCGCGCATCGCATTACAATTTACCGCACACTGAGTGCTAACATTTTACCGCACCCCCTATTACAATTTACCGCACCTGTGTTTATTACATTTTACCGCATTTTTATTACAATTTACCGCAGTATTACATCTTACCGCGTTTTTATTACAATTTACCGCAGTTATTACATCTTACCGCGTTTATTACATCTTACGTCGTAACATACATTGTGAAAGGGGTCTATCTAGCAGGGTTAGATGACATAGTCCTTCTGGCTTTGGCAAGAGGGATATCTCTTTAGCCGAATCAATACATTTGTGCAGGTGGTTATCGAGCAGATTGAGATATAAGCATTTCTACCGGCTTTGGCTAGGTGGATATATCTTTAACCGAACTGGTAGAAGAAAGGACTATCAACCCTGATTTCCGTGTTAGAATCCCGCTGGACAAAAGGGTTCACTTTAACGCTATTGTTGCTATGGAAATAGGTTCGTCTTAGATTGGCAGGGTGAGCGTTGTTACGGACGTAAGATGTAATAACTATGGTAAAATGTAATAAAAACGCGGTTAAATGTTATCCTGCGCTAAACTGTAATGAAACTTCAGTAAGTTGTAATAAACAAAAGTGCGTTAAATTGTGAAAGTGGGTGCGGTAAGATGTGTAGACTAAATTGTAATACGATGTGCGGTAGATTGTTATAACATTGGTTCATATCGATGTACAATAAATCATAAAAGATTGATTGTGAATAGGTTTCGCTTAGGATGATAGAATAATTAATTCGATGATTTATATACAGCCTTTGCTTGTGTAATATTCTCTTACCAATGTTTCATCTGAATTTCAATAAAGGGTAATAATCTTTTTACTGTTCTTTCTATTCCATTCAATTCTCTTAGAATTACCTAGAACAATTACCAATGAAAAAACTGAAAAGATAAAATATTTAAAATATGACATAATTTATCATACTCATATGGGCAACTAAGCAGTGAATTATTTGTCTTTATTCAGTGTTACTCAATGTGCTTCTTTAAAGGGGCAGTAGCACGTTTTTTGAAAATTGTATATCTCAAATGTTTCACTGATAATTGAACGTTAATGCTAAATGTATTTTATTGATAGTGTCAAAAATCTCATAACACAAACCAATCATCCATGGTCAGAAGACAAAGTATAAAGATTCACCTAAAATCCATTGGCGGCCATTTTGTGTGAACACCTTTAATTCAGTTTGTGTTAGAAAAAGAAATCGCATGGCTAAATTTAGCATTATATATTTGAATTATTACTGCTTCATTTAGTTTAAATACATTGTTTATCAATTGGAACCATTAATTTTCATTTTCCTGACATCACCTTATATTCCCCCTAAAAACGTGCTACTGCCCCTTTAACTTAACGAGTTCAAGTTTCTTAATTGACCTTTACACTCTCTCGGACCTCAAGGTCAAAGTCATTGAAAAGAAATATTGCCAGACGAATTATCACAATTCTACTTTATATATTAAATACAAAGAAATGTTTCCATGTGGAAACAAATCTTTTAAAGTATATTTCAATGTGAAAGTAAGTATACAGCATAATTATCATATCTTCAAACTGAAAATATGTATTTAAGTTCTTTTGAGTTTTTAACTTAATAGGACAACTACCAAAGTACAAAATTGTCTTGTTTGTTAAAAATTGAAAATACAATCCTTCCCGTACTTAAAGGGGCAGTAGCACGTTTTTTTGGTAATTTTATATTTTAAATATTTCACTTGTAATTTTAAGTAAATGTTAAATGTATTATATTGACAGTGTCAACAATCTCATTACACAAGCCGATCACCCATAGTAAGAGGACAAAGTATGAGGATTAACATAAAATCCATTGGCGGCCATTTTGGTGTGAACACCTTTAATTCATTTTTGTAAGAAAAAAGAATCGCATGGCTTAACTTTAAGTTATATGTTCAAATTATACCTGCTTTATTTAGTTTAAATACATTGTCTTTCAATTGGAACCATTTATTTTCATTTTCCTGACATCACCTTATATTCCCCTTAAAAACGTGCTACTGCCCCTTTAAAGAAGAGACAACAATGAATTGCTTACTTGTATTTTTATTCATGTTTGTATAGTTTTGTTTAACTTTGCAAGTTTAATCTCACATGTACTTTACCAAATCGACTTATGCCTTTCTGATTGTTATCAAGTTTTTTTCAAATACATCAAAGGGATACAAAACAATGAATATCCAAATTTAATCGCTGCTCATTTAAAAAATATTAAAAGTTTCAAATTGCAACCATCATACAATTCTAAGTTTATTCTTATAACGATGGTATGACAACCTTCTAGAAAATAAACTTGTATTATTAAAAACCTAAATTTGATGTCAATATTTATATTCATATATATATATTCATACATGATTGATGTTATAAAATGTAGAAACTAAATATACAAACAAAAAACATACATATACGTAAAACAATAAGTGGTTATGCAATTAAAAATGGATATTATATTTCTAAAGTAAACGACTTTTTGTGATCATATGATCACCGAATCAAAAATTAAGCAACACCAACCTTTTTACTTTAAAGGGCCAGTTGGACGTCTTTATGGGTATTATAAGGTGATGTCAGGAAAATGAGAATAAATGGTTCCATAGAAAGACAATGCATATAAACTAAATAAAGAAGTAATAATTTAAAAATATAATGTAACGTTCAGCCACGAGATCCTCGTTTCTTACACAAAATGAAACAGTGTTCACACAAAAATGGCCACCAATGGACTTTATGTGAATCTTTATAACTTGTTCTCTGACTATGGATGGTTGGTTTGTGTAATGAGATTATTTAATACTATCAGAATAATACATTTAGCATTTTTTTAAAAATATAACGTACAAATATCAGCGTAAAATTGAAAAATAAAATTTTCAAAAAGTGCTACTTCCCCTTTAAAAGAAAGTGAGTCAACTGGGCATATATGTAAAACTGGTTTTGTCTTCTAATAAATGTAATTTAGTTTTCCCTCACGAGTGTTTCTATATAGGACTTCATGTGATGAACAGCTGAACAGTGAAAGGTCATTTCAGAATTTTTAAACAATAAATGTTTAAATAATCATCCATGATTATTTCACATTTAATAGAACTTATTTGTCAAGCTGTCCATGTCTGCAAATAAATATAATTTAAACGCTGCGTTAATGTAGGTATAAACATTCTTTTTTTAATTGTTCAAAATGTGACCAAAACCATAGTTGAAAAGTACTTCGCTTACACCTGTCATTGAATTCTCTAAACCATTGAAATCATAAACAATCATCATGTCCTAAACCATTGATATCATAAACTATCATCATGTCCTAAACCATTGATATCATAAACTGTCATCATGTCCTAAACCATTGATATCATAAACTATCATCATGTCCTAAACCATTGATATCATATAAACAATCATCATGTCCTAAACCATTGATATCATAAACTATCATCATGTCCTAAACCATTGATATCATATAAACTGTCATCATGTCCTAAACCATTGATATCATAAACTATCATCATGTCCTAAACCATTGATATCATTAACAATCATCATGTCCTAAACCATTGATATCATAAACTATCATCATGTCCTAAACCATTGATATCATATAAACAATCATCATGTCCTAAACCATTGATATCATTAACAATCATCATGTCCTAAACAATTGATATCATAAACTATCATCATGTCCTAAACCATTGATATCATAAACTATCATCATGTCCTAAACCATTGATATCATATAAACAATCATCATGTCCTAAACCATTGATATCATAAACAGTTATCATGTCCTAAACCATTGATATCATACACTATCATCATGTCCTAAACCATTGATATCATAAACTGTCATCATGTCCTAAACCATTGATATCATAAACTGTCATCATGTCCTAAACCATTGATATCATAAACTATCATCATGTCCTAAACCATTGATATCATATAAACTGTCATCATGTCTAAACTATCATCATGTCCTAAACCATTGATATCATTAACAATCATCATGTCCTAAACCATTGATATCATAAACTATCATCATGTCCTAAACCATTGATATCATAAACTATCATCATGTCCTAAACCATTGATATCATATAAACAATCATCATGTCCTAAACCATTGATATCATAAACAGTTATCATGTCCTAAACCATTGATATCATAAACTATCATCATGTCCTAAACCATTGATATCATAAACTGTCATCATGTCCTAAACCATTGATATCATAAACTGTCATCATGTCCTAAACCATTGATATCATATAAACTGTCATCATGTCCTAAACCATTGATATCATAAACTATCATCATGTCCTAAACCATTGATATCATTAACAATCATCATGTCCTAAACCATTGATATCATAAACTATCATCATGTCCTAAACCATTGATATCATAAACTGTCATCATGTCCTAAACCATTGACATCATAAACTGACATCATGTCCTAAACCATTGATATCATAAACTATCATCGTGTCCTAAACCATTGATATCATATAAACAATCATCATGTCCTAAACCATTGATATCATAAACTATCATCATGTCCTAAACCATTGATATCATATAAACAATCATCATGTCCTAAACCATTGATATCATAAACAGTTATCATGTCCTAAACCATTGATATCATAAACTATCATCATGTCCTAAACCATTGATATCATAAACTGTCATCATGTCCTAAACCATTGATATCATAAACTGTCATCATGGCCTGAACCATTTTGGTACCTCCATGAGGTTAACTAAACTGGGCAAAAAAAGAAACGCATCACTTAAATCAACTTTTCAAATTGCAATAATTCAGCCATCAATGTTTTATTTATGTATTGTTATCGTGCCTGATTCTCAATAAAAATAGTATTGAAAATCATAAACTAAATCTAATTCTAATCTCAAATAAAACACTGATAAAAGTATCCGTAATATTGAGAAAATATTTAGTGTTCTTTCAATTATTTTCATTAGTTTTGAAGAGATCAATATATAATCCCAAGTTCATGAAGCGACCTACACTGGACAACTATATATGTTTGAATCTTATAAAAGATTGAAGAAATCTTATTACATTTTCCCGCATATTGTGTTACAATTTTTTGCAATATACTGCACCAATTTGTATTACATTAACCGCGATTTTTAAAACAATGTACCGCAGTATCATATTTTAACAATTTACCGCCCCTCCCCCTTTTACAATTTACCGCAGCAATTTGTATAACATTTTATCGCGTTTACATAACAATTTACCGCAGTTATTACATCTTACGTCTCAACCAACATTCCTTCTCCAGAGAGGCAGATCAAGTCATGTTGTTTTAGCCTCTGTTCTTTTCCGCCGAAATTCGTGGGTTCGGGCAGTTTCCCCTGGCGGAAAAAAACTTTCATCACAATACATTTGAACTTCTTTATCAAATGACAAGGCTTCTCGCATGGAAAGGGTGGTTCATGCCACAATGCCCTTGCCTTGTTTCAGTAGCCAAAATGATGATTTAAAAACAGCGTCGCTGATTGCACAACTAATTTTGATTGCCTCCAATCAGGCGTCTCCCATTCTATCCCACATACTCGGCGTAAGAATGCTTTACCTTTTGTATAGGTGTGTTTGTGTACAAATGGAAACCAAAACAATTTGCAATTGACGGCAAGTCAGGAATGCATTTGATAATAATCATGCTACTTATAATGGGATACGTTATCACAATAACCTTCACTTACAGCTGCTGATGATTGTTTTCCTTGAAATTGTTAATTGAAGTCCCGATAGCTGTCATACTTGATGCAATGTAATCTCTAAGCTTCTGTAAGGTTATATTCCTAGTATACGTCGTCAGATTATGTCCCCTACACGTTTCACAGGATTAGTATCTGAACCCTCGGAACGGAGAGTTTGAGTGTTATCAATCATAACCTTGGCATATTCAATACTAAAAGGTCATATACAGAACTCAAGAGGACATGAATGTTGACAGAGAGAGTTTAGTTACATGTAACTAAATATTTTCCACACATTTTTACACTTTGCAGTTAAATGTTTAAAAAAAATTGTGTCATGAAGCTTGGTTAAAGAGACACTCCGTGAGTTTCATCATGTAGTATTTTGCTTTGATACGAACCTAAATGGTAAAATGTGTTATATAAATTCAAAACATCTCATGTATTCATTCCCAAATGACAAATATATGACAAATACTTGTTTTCAACGAAAATCTTAAAACAGTCATATAGGTTCGTGAAAATCAAAAATATTTCTTCCTCCCTCCAGTCCCTCCATCGGCTTCCCATCAAGTACCTCATCTGCTTCAAAATCCTGTACCTCGACTTCCGCCGCCTGACCGGAAGTGCACATCTTCTCTCTACAAACCTCTAGTGCCACCTTTCTCTCCCCACAGAGGCAGATCAAGTCATGAAATGTTGATACAGCCTCTGTTTTAACTCGCCAACATCCGTGGGGTCCGGCAGTTTCCCCTGGCAGAAAAAAATTGCACCACAATCTATCTTTTATCATTAATCATTATTGTTGTTCTTGTAATTGTTGTTGGCAAATAGATGTATGGCAATCATTTGCTCTATGGCACTGTAAGGGTAAGTTTGCACCAATAACAAATCAAACAAATTGTTGAAAGTGCTGAATTTGGAATATATGCAGCTCTTTGACATCATAATCTCTCAAGTGAAAACAAAGGTTGAAGTAATTATTAGAAATCTCTGCGAATTCACCGATTTCCTAAACACTGGTATGGATGACTTTTCAATTAACCACAACGACAGCCGTTTGCGTTTTAGGACCTTATTAAAAAACAATGTTGCCGATATCGTAGTTCATGAGGATTTAATGCAACGTTACATTATTTTATATAATTTTTGAAAATAAACAACATAACTTAATGACGTATTTAGTTTCAAAATTAATAATAGCATAGGCTATCTGATATCGGGAGATATCGATTATCTGTGCATAACTGTGACGAGGTGTGCTTGAGGGAAAGAAGATGATTGAATTCTATCTCATTAATGCATTGATTACATGTATTTGATATATAATCAGCTCATCATCAGCTGAAGTTATTGACAATTCTAGTGAAGAAATAATTAATATTTAATTAAAGTTTTCCAACAAAATCGACGTGTCTATCGTACTGAAACGAAAACTCTCCGTACATCCTTCCTAATTAAGAAGCCGTTATTGGTCCCATGAAGAGTTTCTGTGCGACATTCAGTCAATATTCGTCATTGCCTAGAAATAACAATAGACCATTAAAATAATATATTGATTAAATGTTACCAGAAATTTGACAATATTTCTCCCTCCTTCTCATCACGTACCCCATCCCCTTAAAACTCCTATACCTTGACTTCCGCTGTCTGACCGGGAGTGCATCATCTTATCTCTACAAACTTCTAGTATCGCCATTCTCTCCCACAGAGGAAGATCAAGTCATGAAATGTTGATACAGCCTCTGTTCTAACTTGCCAACATCCGTTGGGTCCGGCAGTTTCCCCTGGCAGGAAAAAATTGCACCACAATCCATTTGAATTTCTTTATCTAATGACAACCCTTCTCGCATGGAAAGGGTGGTTCAAATCACAATGCTTTTGCCATGTTTCAGTAGCCAAAATGATGATTTTAAGACAGTGTCGCTGATTGCACAACTAACGTTGATTGCCTCCGACCAGGAATCTCTCATTCTATCCTAGTGTAAGTAAACCTAGCCTCAATAATACTCGCTATACTCCCATACTGAGTCTAGCGAGATACAGCAGGATGTCGCGTCAGCCGACCTTTCGGCGACCTATGACCCTCCAACGTTATATCTGCGAAAGCAGACTATTGCGGCATGGAAAGCCGAGCCCTGATTGGTCAATTCGTAAATTTGACTGACGCGAGCCCTTACTACACCTAGCTAGACTCAGTATGGGAGTATAGCGAGTATTATTATCCCCCGCCACGAAATGGGAGGGGGATATAGGCTCCGTCCGTGCGTCCGTCTGTCCGTCCGTCCGGCAGAGTTAAAGGGGACAGCTTTTCTGAGAAACTATTTAAGATAGACTAACCAAATTTGCTGTGTGTCTTCGGGGTATCAATACCTTGATGGAGTTCGAAAATCAGAACCGCACAATTATTTTTTACGGAGTTATTGCCTTTGTTTCGACCTTTTCCTGTTTTTTGACTCTGTTCGAGGGTGTTGTCAAAGGGGACAATTTTTCTCAGATTCTATTTAAGATAGCTTCACCAAACTTGCTGTGTGTTTTCATTGTATCAATACCTTGATGGGGTTCGAAAATCAGAACCGCAAAATTACTTTTTACGGAGTTATTGCCTGTGGTTCGTGTTTTGGACTCTGTTCGAAGACGTCCTCAAAGGGGACAACTTTTCTCAAAAACTATTTATTATAGAATAACAACATTTGCACTGTGTCTTTAGGGTATCAATACCTTGAATGTTTGAGTTCAAAAATGAGGTAAATGCAATTACTCATTACAGAGTTACAGCCCATTTAGGAAAATATTGGGAGCTTTGATGAAAAGTTATTTGGCAGGGGATGTTATTGACCATGTCTTCTTGTTGAGACTAGGTTTACTTAGGCTGATTCTATCCCACAAACTAGAACAGAGGCTGTATCAACATTTCAAGACTTGATCTGCCTCTGTGGGGAGGGAATGTAGTACCATATAAGCAAGTTAGATCCTCTCCTCTCAGGACAAAAATGTTTCTGCATATACCTAAAGTTAAGAGTGTTCACTGTGGCACCAGATAATTCGTGTATACGGCCTCCACAGCCTGGCATTACCTCCCAAATCTCTCTATCTTTCGGCCACAATTGAAAGCTCACCTCTTCCAGGTGTCGTAACATCTGTCTTATGTAGCGCTTTAAGCAAACTTCAGTACCGATATATGGGCTTTAGAAATATCTTCTTTTATTATATCTATCAATTCTCGAAAGTAAGTGGATATATTCATTGATATGATTTCTCAGTTGATATGTCCGTGATTTAAGGATGAAAGCGGCCCCTTTTACCATTTGAAAGGCCAAGTTCAACGTGTCGTAATCGCGATTGGCTAAATGTCAACGTTTAAAGACGCTGACTTATCGGTGTTCGGTCCATATTTTTATATTTTGGGAAAATGACATAAAAAGCGCTGTTACAATCTATACAAAATATTAAGAATAATCTTTTTCTGTTAATAGAATGTTAACACATATAAAATGGCTAATGATGACTTTTCACACTCGTTGCTTCAATTCTCATATTTTTGTGTGTGACAAGATCCCAAATCTCATTCTCACAACAGACTTTACCTTAGGAACATGTTGCAACTTATTTGTGTTATAGTCATCCACTGATAAATCCCCTTAAATGGAATGTCCCCTTGAATTTTGAACTAAAATACACCGAAACTTTCATAGGTGACAGTTGGTCATTATATAAGGAGTAAAGCTAAATGTTCAACATTCTTACAAAATATACAACTGTACAAATATACAATTACTTATTTATATATAAGACAATAAGTAATACAAGACAAATGTTATGGATAACAATTTCTTTATTGATTTCTCACAACGTTTCTGGACCAATTCTTGTCCCTTTTTCAGGTGACTAAATTTCATAAGACAATAAGTGTTGGAATGTTTTACATTCTGGTGGTAAATCGTGGTTCTATTTTTTGTTCCTAAATAACATAAATTGACAAATTCGTATTTATCTTGTAGTCGTTCGAATCTTCAACATCAGCACTCGATCGATGTGAGTCTGTATCAACATCAAAATCTTTAAAGGTGCAGTAGCACGTTTTTAGGGGGAATAAAAGTTGATTTCAGAAAAGGGAAAATTAATGGTTCCAATTAAAAGACAATGCATTAAAACTAAATGGAACAGTAATAATTCAAATATATAACGTAAAGTTTAGCCATGCGATTTCTTTTTAAAGGTGTTCACACAAAATGGCCGCCAATGGATTTTATGTTAATCGTCATACTTTGTCCTCAGACTATGGATGATTGGCTTGTGTAATGAGATTTTTACACTATCAAAATAATATATTTAGCATCAACTTACAATTATCAGAGAAAAAATAAAGTATAAAATTATCAAAAAACGTGCCCCTTTAACACTTTGAATTGCAACTTTCCTGCACCAAGGCATTAAAAGTGTTAAATAACTCTTGTCAATGTTCCGAAATCAAAGCATATCTAAATAAGTTATAAGAGGAAAACTAATAACTTGACGATATCGACTCGTTAACATTTTGTAAAGCTAACTGCTATAAAATGTTTAATGTTTTGTTGGATGAAGTATACTAATTGGAGTTGTAAGTCAATCATTACCTTTCTTTTTATACTTCAATAGGTTGGGTGGGTTGTCGGGTGATTGAATATTGATTTCAGTGTCCGGCTTTGGAAACAGCCATCTTTGTTGTCTTTGTAATCCATTGCATGACGGGCTTCATTTTAATTGGCTATTGTCATTGTAGAAATAACTTCATTGGCATGTGCGTTGTGAACATTTGACTTTGAAGTTGTAGAAGGCAAACACGAAGATCTTATCAGTTATTATCCATTCGTTGGCTTATATATTTATAATCTTTGGACAAATTATCATCAACGTATGAATCAACAACAGAGGAGATCAATGATATTCCAAAATAAATAATCCTTTGATGTCCACACAATCAAGTCCAAGTTCTTCAACGTCTTAAAATCATCATTGACACCATCTCCTGGACCCGCAAATTCCTCAAGCTAATCGGAAACTCCACTGCATCAACTAGGAACACACTGTCCATGACCTATCAAATATAATGATCCTTTGATGACCACGCCACCATCACCAAGGTTCTTCAATGTCTGAAGCTCAACAGAAGCTCCAATTCATCAACTAGGAACGCACTGTCCATGACCGGCAAATATAAATAATCATTTGAAGATCACGCCACCATCTACAAGTTCACCTCAACGGCAACATCTCACCAGGAACTCCACTGCATCAACTAGGGACGCACTGTCCATGACCTATCCAATATAAATAATCCTTTGAAGATCACAACATCATCTACAAGTCTTTCTTTGAAGATCTTACCACCATCTACAAGTTCCCTCAACGTCAACATCTCATCAGGAACTCCACTGCATCAACGATGAACACACTCTCCATGTTCAGCCTGCTGTTCCGGAACCTCCTGCTGGCGACCCTGAAGGACCCGCTGAATGTCCCGAGCCTGATGCAGTGTGGATCAGAGTGCTCATCCAGTCCTGACTGTGTCTCCTTCTTCTACCATCTACATCAACGTACCTGTTTCCTCCTCGACTATGTCGTCGATCAGGATGGGCCTGAGACGGTTGCAGCAGACGAAGTTGTCTACTTTGTGAATCTTCGAGGTAATGTGGAATTACAGCCCTACAGAAATTAGTACCACGGGCCTTATCCCCTTTCTGGTAGCTGTTATGAGACTTGCTTTTGCTTCCGTTTGTTTAGAGATTAAAGAGACACTCCGTGAGTTTCATCACGTAGTATTTTGCTTCGATACGAACCTAAATGGTAAAATGTGTTATATAAATTCAAAACATCTCATGTATTCATTCCCAAATGACAAATATATGACAAATACTTGTTTTCAACGAAAATCTTAAAACAGTCATATAGGTTCGTGAAAATCAAAATTACAAGTATATTTTCCACGAATACTTGTTAAATAACCTATGAAACAAATCCAACTCGTAGCTGTTATTCTGACTGCTTTACATACGTTTCTAAAAATACGTTTGACTGATTAGCGCGCGTCATTGTCCGGTTTTCGATCATAATCGCGACTTCAAACCTTCCTCTTGTCACTAGACGACATCGATTAGCTTTAAAATGATTCTTTCCTGTAAGAATGGATATTTCTCGATCAGATGACACTATGTGTAGAGTTTCCCATATATGACCCCCAAGAACTCGCGGAGTGTCTCTTTAATAAGATGGTTAGGAAGACCACAAATGGCGAATAAGATATAACTTTGTAAGAGCTTTTGGAATTGTTTGGTATTAACTCGAATTATATTTTATCATTAATCATTATTGCTCTATGGCACCGAAAGGGGAAGTTTGCACCAATAACAAATCAATTGAATTGTTGAAAGTGCTGAACGTGGAATATATGCATCTCTTTGACATCATAATCTCTCAATTGAAAACAAAGGTTGAAGTAATTATTAGAAATCTCTGCAAATTCACTGATTTCCTAAACACTGGTATGGATTACTTTTCAATTAACCATAACGACCGCAGTTTGCATTTTTAGACCTTATTCACAATAAACAATGTTGCCGATATCGTAGTTCATGAGGATTAAATGCAACGTTACATTATTTTATATATCATTTTTGAAAATAAACAACAGAACTTAATGACGTATTTAGTTTCAAAATTAATAATAGCATAGGCTATCTGATATCGGGAGATATCGATTATCTGTGCATAACTGTGACGAGATAGTGCTTCGGTGTGCTTTAGGGAAAGAAAATGATTGAATTCTGCTGATGTAGCAGCCTATACTCTCCATTTCAATGTGTTCTCAAACCTATCTCATTAATGCATTGATTAAATGTATTTGTTAGATAATCAGCTCATCATTAGCTGAAGTTATTGACAATTCTAGTGAAGAAATAATTAATATTTAATTGTAGTTTTTCAAACAAAATCGACGTGTCTATCGTACTGAAGCGAAAACTCTCCGTACATCCTTCCTAAATAAGAAACAGTTATTGGGCCCATGAAGAGTTTCTGTGCGACATGCAGTCAATATTCGTCATTGACTAGAAATAACAATAGACCATTAAAATTATATTGATTAGTGGATTGACAGTGGAGCACAGTGGTGTAGTGGTTAGCATGCTTGCCTCTCACTCCAGAGACCCGGGTTCGAATCCCGGTGGAGACACCAAAAATTTGTGACTTGGGTCTCATTCTGTGTTGTGTCCCTGGGCAAGACACTTCATCCACATTGCACTCAGTTCAACCTGGGTACCTGAACAAGGGGGAAGTATGGACCTATACGGTCGCGCGGAGCGCTTGTTAATACGCAGCACCGAAAGTACTATCCCTCCAGGGTAATAATACTCATGGCGCTTTGAGCATGCTCTGTCATGGATATATGCGCGGTATAAGAGAGCTATTATTATTATTATTAAATGTTACCGAAATTTGACAATATTTCTCCCTCCTTCCCATCACGTACCCCATCCCCTTAAAACTCCTATTCCTTGACTTCCGCTGTCTGACCGGGAGTGCATCATCTTATCTCTACAAACTTCTAGTATCGCCATTCTCTCCCACAGAGGCAGATCAAGTCATGAAATGTTGATACAGCCTCTGTTCTAACTTGCCAACATCCGTGGGGTCCGGCAGTTTCCCCTGGCAGGAACAAATTGCACCACAATCCATTTGAATTTCTTTATCTAATGACAACCCTTCTCGCATGGAAAGGGTGGTTCAAATCACAATGCTTTTGCCATGTTTCAGTAGCCAAAATGATGATTTTAAGACAGTGTCGCTGATTGCACAACTGTCAAAAACAGAATCCATTACAAAATCGCTCTCCTGACTTACAAAGCCATGAACAATCCACAAAGTCCTAGCTATCTCAGGGAACTTATCCAGCCGTATCAGCCAGTCCGAAATCTTCGATCTTCCGAGATGTTCCTGTTATGCCAACCGAGTTCCGGCAGTCAACTTGGAGATAGAGCCTTTGCTGTCTCAGCGCCCAGATTGTGGAACAATCTTCCCATGGAACTTCGCTCCATACAGTGCGAGGATACTTTCAAGAGAAAGCTGAAAACTTTCCTATTCCCAAAATAAGCTTATGAAAGCACAAGCCCCTCCCCCCCTCTTATTAACTGTGAAGCGTCAATGAGCACCTTTGAGATGGATATGAGACGCTATACAAATTAATTATTATTAATATTATTAACGTTGATTGCCTCCGACCAGGAATCTCTCATTCTATCCTAGTCTAAGTAAACCTAGCCTCAATAATACTCGCTATACTCCCATACTGAGTCTAGCTAGATACAGCAGGATGTCGCGTCAGCCGACCTTTCGGCGACCTATGACCCTCCAACGTTATATCTGCGAAAGCAGACTATTGCGGCATGGAAAGCCGAGCCCTGATTGGTCAATTCGAAAATTTGACTGACGCGAGCCCTTACTACACCTAGCTAGACTCAGTATGGGAGTATAGCGAGTATTATTATCCCCCGCCACGAAATGGGAGGGGGATATAGGCTCCGTCCGTCCGTCCGTCCGTCCGTCCGGCAGAGTTAAAGGGGACAGCTTTTCTGAGAAACTATTTAAGATAGACTAACCAAATTTGCTGTGTGTCTTCGGGGTATCAATACCTTGATGGAGTTCGAAAATCAGAACCGCACAATTATTTTTAACGGAGTTATTGCCTTTGTTTCGACCTTTTCCCGTTTTTTGACTCTGTTCGAGGGTGTTGTCAAAGGGGACAATTTTTCTCAGATTCTATTTAAGATAGCTTCACCAAACTTGCTGTGTGTTTTCATTGTATCAATACCTTGATGGGGTTCGAAAATCAGAACCGCAAAATTACTTTTTACGGAGTTATTGCCTGTGTTTCGTGTTTTGGACTCTGTTCGAAGACGTCCTCAAAGGGGACAACTTATCTCAAAAACTATTTATTATAGAATAACAAAATTTGCACTGTGTCTTAAGGGTATCAATACCTTGAATGTTTGAGTTCAAAAATGAGGTAAATGCAATTACTCATTACAGAGTTACAGCCCATTTAGGAAAATATTGGGAGCTTTGATGAAAAGTTATTTGGCAGGGGATGTTGTTGACCATGTCTTCTTGTTGAGACTAGGTTTACTCAGGCTGATTCTATCCCACAAACTAGAACAGAGGCTGTATCAACATTTCAAGACTTGATTTGCCTCTGTGGGGAGGGAGTGTAGTACCATATAAGCCAGTTAGATCCTCTCCTCTGAGGACAAAAATGTTTCTGCATATACCTAAAGTTAAGAGTGTTCACTATGGCACCAGATCATTCGTGTATACGGCCTCCACAGCCTGGCATTACCTCCCAAATCTCTCTATCTTTCGGCCACAATTGAAAGCTCACCTCTTCCAGGTGTCGTAACATCTGTCTTATGTAGCGCTTTGAGCAAATTTAAGTACGGATATATGGGCTTAAGAAATGTCTTATTGTCTTTTATTATATCTATCAATTCTCGAAAGTAAGTGGATATATTCATTGATATGATTTCTCAGTTGATATGTCCGTGATTTAAGGATGAAAGCGGCCCCTTTTACCATTTGAAAGGCCAAAGACGCTGACTTATCGGTGTTCGGTCCATGTTTTTATATTTTGGGAAAATGACATAAAAAGCGCAGTTACAATCTATACAAAATATTAAGAATAATCTTTATCCGTTGATAGAATGTTAACACATATAAAATGGCTAATGATGACTTTTCACACTCGTTGCTTCAATTCTCATATTTTTGTGTGGGATAAGATCCTAAATCTCATTCGCACAACAGATTTTACCTCAGGAACATGTTGCAACTTATTTGTGTTATATTCATCCACTGATAAATCCCCTTAAATGGAATGTCCCCTTGAATTTTGAACTAAAATACACCCAAACTGTCATAGGTAACAGTTGGTCATTATATAAGGAGTAAAGCTAAATGTTCAACATTCTTACAAAATATACAACTGTACAAATATACTTATTTATATACAAGACAATAAGTAATACAAGACAAATGTTATGGATAACAACTTCTTTATTGATTTCTCACGACGTCTCTGGACCAATTCTTGCCCCTTCTTCAGGTGACTGAATTTCATAAGTGTTGGAATGTTTTACATTCTGGTGGTAAATCGTGGTTCCAGTTTTTGTTCCTAAATAACATAAATTGACAAATTCGTATTTATCTTGTAGTCGTTCGAATCTTCAACATCAGCACAAGAATAGACTCGATCGATGTGTGAGACTGTATCAACATCAAAATCTTTAAAGGGGCAGTAGCACGTTTTTAGGGGGAATAAAAGTTGATGTCAGAAAAGTGAAAATTAATGGTTCCAATTAAAAGACAATGCATTAAAACTAAATGGAACAGTAATAATTCAAATATATAACGTAAAGTTTAGCCATGCGATTTTTTTTAAAGGTGTTCACACAAAATGGCCGCCAATGGATTTTATGTTAATCGTCATACTTTGTCCTCAGACTATGGATGATTGGCTTGTGTAATGAGATTTTTACACTATCAAAATAATATATTTAGCATCAACTTACAATTATCAGAGAAAAAATAAAGTATAAAATTATCAAAAAACGTGCCCCTTTAACACTTTGAATTGCAACTTTCCTGCACCACGGCATTAAAAATGTTAAATAACTCTTGTCAATGTTCCGAAATCAAAGCATATCTAAATAAGTTATAAGAGGAAAACTAATAACTTGACGATATCGACTCGTTAACATTTTGTAAAGCTAACTGCTATAAAATGTTTAATGTTTTGTTGGATGAAGTATACTAATTGGAGTTGTAATTCAATCATTACCTTTCTTTTTATACTTCCATAGGTTGGGTGGGTTGTCGGGTGATTGAATATTGATTTCAGTGTCCGGCTTTGGAAAGCAATATTCCCATCCACCCAGCCCTATTATCTAGGGTAAAATGAACCAGTCAAGCGGTATAATCCCTTAAAACAACAGGTGCTGGGTCAACAGCCATCTTTGTTGTCTTTGTAATCCATTGCATGACGGGCTTCATTTTAATTGGCTATTGTCATTGTAGAAATAACTTCATTGGCATGTGCGTTGTGAACATTTGACTTTGAAGTTGTAGAAGGCAAACACGAAGATCCTATCAGTTATTATCCATTCGTTGGCTTATATATTTATAATCTTTGGACAAATTATCATCAACGTATGAATCAACAACAGAGGAGATCAATGATGAACATACTTTTCATGACTATTCCAAAATAAATAATCCTTTGATGTCCACACAACCAAGTCCAAGTTCTTCAACGTCTTAAAATCATCATTGACACCATCTCCTGGACCCGCAAATTCCTCAAGCTAATCGGAAACTCCACTGCATCAACTGGGAACGCCCTGTCTTTGACGTATCCAATATAAAAAATTATTTGAAGGCCACGCCACCATCTACAAGTTCACCTCAACGTCACCTTCTCACCAGGAACTCCACTGCATCAACTAGGAACTCACTGTCCATGAAGTCTCCAATACAAATAATCATTTGAAGATCACACCACCATCTACAAGTTCCCTCAACGTCAACATATCATCAGGAACTCTGCATCAACGATGAACACACTCTACATGTACAGACTGCTGTTCCGGAACCTCCTGCTGGCGACCCTGAAGGACCACCTGAGGGTCCCAAGCCTGATGCAGTGTGGATCAGCGTGCTCATCTAGTCCTGACTGTGTCTCCTTCTTCTACCATCGACATCAACGTACCTGTTTCCTCCTCGATGTTGTCGTTGATCAGGATGGGCCTGAGACGGTTGCAGCAGATGAAGTTGTCTACTTTGTGAATCGTGCAGGTACAGTTGAATTACCATTATTTTGAAACTCAATCCAGCCACCCCTTCCACCCATAGTTTCAAACATGGCTATTTCGATACGCCTTACAGAAGTTGGTACTGCGGACCTTGTCCTTTCAAGGAGCTTGTTTGAGAATTCAAGAAATTACTTACACTGTTGTAATGTTAAACTTCGCTTTCGCTTCTCTGTTACCATCCCGATCACTCAGTATCCACTATGTCGGTAGGATTCAACTACTGATAATTTGATATTGGAAGTTTTTATAAATTTTGAAGGCAAAACTGAAAACAATATCTTCTAAAACCTGAAATTTAGTATGATTTTAGTTTTATATCGCATTTCTCTCTTTCCTGGCATACCATTTCAACAAAGAGCTGCTATCAGATTGACTTTTGATCATTTCTCGTCCTTTAATGTCTGATTTGCTCTTTGCAGCGATTATTTGCCCATTGGACAAGGGTTACCAACTGAACCCTAGCCTTAACATCTGCTTCAAGCTCCACTGGGAGCCAATGGACTTCTATCCCGCTCGGGAACAGTGTATCAGGGAAGGTGGGGACCTTGTCGCGTTAAAGACTCCTCAGATAGAAGACTTCTTTCTGAATCTTCTCAAAACACGTAAGTTCTAAATCGAACATGTGTCTTATTTGCTTAATGTTCAATATTTCTTCTTATCGATTGAGCTCTGTAGGGCTTATTTTACATTTGTGAATTATATACTCATTCAAGGTATACCAGATTCTTCCACTTAATCTCCAATATTTTGTATAAGGATAAACCTTTTGTGACTTCACTAAATTATTCTTTGAGGTCTTTATGTGTAGGATAAAACATGACCCGCGGCCATGATTAAAAAGTATGCCCGATGCCCGCGGGAAAAGCCCAAGGGCCAAAGGTACACGGAAATTCTCCCGAGTAAGGAGGGCATACGGGTCATGTTTCCCAAACTCATAAACCGAAAGAAACCTTTTGGAATCAGTTTTGTAGTAAAATATAAAGTGGTAGAAATAGTAATGAAAAAGTGTTATTGAGAGTCGATCCATTTGTTTTCAATTGTTTTTTGTTGTCATTCTTGGTATGTGTTGCACGTGCATCCAACATTTATCTGCAGTGGTACGTTGGCTCGCGTGATTTTAACTAACAATCCCTAGATCGTCAAATATTTTTTAAGAATGATAAATAAGTATCCCTTACCTTAGTTCATCTAAACATCAATACAATGATATAAAATATCAAACCACTCAAACTCAGACCTTTGCTATAAGAGGACCTAACATAACGGATCCATCAGCGCTGTCACAATGACACAATCGTCAGAGCGTGGATTTTACTCAATCTAATCTTAACATTTATCCAGTTGCTTAATTAATGACAGCTTATTAGCTTATTTATCTATTGATAGTTTAGCACCTCATTACGCAATGACGGCCATTTTTGGTGAACACATTTTTATCCCCCGCCGCGCGTTTAGCGCGAAGCGGGGGATATAGTATTCAGCTCCGTACGTCCGTCCGTACGTCCGTACGTCTGTCCGTCCGTCCGTCCGTCCGTCCCGCTTCTTGTTAGCGCGATATCTAATGAACCGCTCAACCTAGAATCTTCAAACTTGGTACCAGTCTTCATCTGGGGAATACGCAGACCTGAAAAGCTTTTGGTGACCTTGACCTCATTTTCAAGGTCACAGCGAGACTTTGACCAGTTTTGAAAATGTTGTTAGCGCGATATCTAATGAACTGCTCAACCTAGAATCTTCAAACTTGGTACCAGTCTTCATCTGGGGAATACGCAGACCTGAAAAGCTTTTGGTGACCTTGACCTCATTTTCAAGGTCACAGCGAGACTTTGACCAGTTTTGAAAATGTTGTTAGCGCGATATCTAATGAACTTCACAAACTAGAATCTTTAAACTTGGTACCAGTCTTTATCTCAGGTATACGCAGAGCTGAAAAGCTTTTGGTGACCTTGACCTCATTTTCAAGGTCACAGCGAGACTTTGACCAGTTTTGAAAATGTTGTTAGCGCGATATCTAATGAACCGCTCAACCTAGAATCTTCAAACTTGGTACCAGTCTTCATCTGAGAAATACGCAGACCTGAAAAGCTTTTGGTGACCTTGACCTCATTTTCAAGGTCACAGCGAGACTTTGACCAGTTTTGAAAATGTTGTTTGCGCGATATCTAATGAACCGCTCAACCTAGAATCTTCAAACTTGGTACCAGTCTTCATCTGAGGAATACGCAGACTTGAAAAGTTTTTGGTGACCTTGACCTCATTTTCAAGGTCACAGCGAGAATTTGACCAGTTTTGAAAATGTTGTTAGGGCCATATCTCATGAACCCATTAACCTTGAGTCTTCACAGGGGACATAATATTCATCTCTGTACGTCCGTCCGTCCGTCCCGCTTCTTGTTGTTAACATCAATTTGCGGCGGGGGATCTTGTCACCTTTGTGACAAATACTTGTATTCTTTGGAGGCAGGCGTGGATTCGCAAAGCTTTAAGACGTTTAAGAACTACACTCTTCCGATCTCCAGACATAGAAAGTCGAACTTAATTGACTTAATTGACTCTCCCCTCCTCTTGTTTCAGATCAAACTGACATGTTTTTGGGGGGGACAAGTCAGGGAAGCCCGGGGGTCTGGAGATGGCTTGATGGAACACCCTGGACGACCTTCACCTTCAACGATGGCATCAGATTCTGTCTGGAGTACGACGACAGACATTATATGGACGGTGACCTTTGCAAAAATAAACCGCAGGGTTTTGTTTGCGAGATCCTCCTTCCATCAATTCACTTCTAAATCACGCCAATCTAAATATATTAAAAGTGACACAGAGTATCTTTCTTAAAATTGTATTTGGTTTTGATAAGCTACACAATATCTCATATGCTGATTGAAGTTCATATCTCATCACTGCAGTTGCAAATATATCCATTTATGCATAATATCTCTAAAATGCTTGATTTTATTGGAAAACTCAAGAAAACATCTCAAATACGTTAAATATTCGAAATTATGCATCCAATTAATCTAACTATTAGTAACAATGCCTAATAAACACTATCGAATTGAAAATATCTTCCTGTCAGCTTATGACAAGGTTTCAAAATTACGTTTGGCGAATTTGCGCGCGCGCCTTTCGCGCCACATTGTCCGGTTTTCGATCAAAATCCCGACTTTGAATGGCCGTATTTTCGCTCTAATGTACTGATTGACATTTAACTTGTTATTTTCAGTAACAGTTAGTCGTTCCCGATATAATAACATCGATTTCAAAATTTGACATATTGTGATCCTCTCTGTGTCCCTTTAAATCAACAGGTCATATACTGATCAGGTCATACTGCGGATCTAATGTTGAACAGCTTGAGAGGTCGTCCCGATAGTCTTTCGTGTGCAAATAAGAATTTCGGCGTCAAAAAGACTAACATTCAAGGTGTAAACGCAAGAAACGTATGCCTGTTCTAGATATAAGTGTGTCGACTGATGCATTTTGAAAAAATTATCTGGTTTTTGAAACCGATAAGGACAATATCATTAAGATGATTATTCTTTGGTTGTATGAAATACTTTTGGTTTTATGATTGAATTTTTTTTACACGTAATTAATTATTTGGATGAAAATGTACGAACTCTTTTTTGATTTGCCGAGCGGCTGATTTCAGAGTTCAGCGGATCGACCAGCCTTACCGGTCAATTCTAGATCAACAGATCAACCAAATATAAAACCTTATTCATTAAAATTTTAGATTGTAATCACGCGGAAAGACAGTCTGATTAAAATCAACCGTGCTCCGAGGTATTTTTGGGCTCAACCGGGTCAGAGGTAGGGGCAGGTAACTCCAGTGTACCATTTGTTAAAAATGATCGCCGCAATGCAGGCTTTTACCATTCTCTCACCACAAAGGCAGCTCAGTGCGAGCCAGCCTCTGTCCTATTACGCCTGGGGTTTCGGCAGATTGCCCTCGCGGCAAAAAGTTGTCACTTATTTGCAGCCAATGAAAACACGTTTTGGATATCCACGACTATGGGAGTTTTTAACGGTCGTATTGTGACACGGAAATTATTAAGTCTTTGTATTTATTTTTCATTAACAGTGTGAGAGGGAAACTATTTGAAAATCAGATATGGATAGGGTTTTTCATTACATAGAAACTGTTTATAATTGTGTACATAATTATTAGTTTTATGATAGATAAAGAATTAATGAGAAGGTAAAAAGCGATGGTTTGTAAAAGGAAGAATAACCTCCCCTGGATGTTAAATTTCAACGAAAGCCTTGACGAACCACACGGAAATGGTCGAGGTTTTGCGGATGACCACCTTTGAAACGGCGTCGCTGATTGCACAACTAACTTCGATTGCCTCCAATCAGATTTCTACCTTTCTATCCAATGTATTAGCCCCAATAGAACAGAGGCTAATTCAGGTATGACTGAGTTGCCTCTGTGGGGATAAAACGGCCTTTTACATGCGACATCATGATTTGTCAGCTTACAACTAGGTATTGTCTGCATTAAACTAATTTCAGACCAATCTAGTATATATAGCTGTTAGAATCGGGCAATCTACTTAAAACTAGCTGAAATGTGGGCTTTAGACACATTGCGGCAAAACTATATCCACAAAATAAATCAAATTAGGTGTGTGTGTTATTCAGGTTGACAAAAAGTGATCTATGCAAATTTGAATAAATTTCCAAAATATATCGGAAATGAGAAACAAGGATTGCTTTTGAAAACCAATAAATCGTTTTGACTTCACAGTTGGCTGCATCTGAGCAAATCAATAATTCATATGGGCTTGTCTGCCGTATTATGGAGACAATTCCTGAGAAAACTTTTTATTTCATTGATTTTCCTGAAAGATGCAGTAAAGGCAAAGGTAGATATCATACATTAAATTCATTCACCTGTGAACATCCGTGTCTCAATAATTAATAATCCGTTTCTGTTTATTTGTTTTGTTTTATTTATCATAAACCGTGACTTACTTATGATTGATTTTCATAAAATGTCGATAAATGAAGACAGATTGATCATTGACAAAATGTTTGTTATTGCATTTTCTATCTAGACAAAGGTATCTCTATGAAAATTTGTATACATATGGTATAGGAAATCCCAATAAACCGAGAGTGAGTGAGTGAGTTATTGTTTTACTCCGCTTGGGCACTATTTCAGCCATTAGCGGCGTCAATAAACCGAGAACAGTTTATATCATGAGATCACAGGCCCCCGGGTCATTGAGCAATCATCCCTTTTAAAAAAAAAAAAATTAAAAAAAAAATTGAGATGACCCCCAGACAGCCTTCGTAGATACATTATAATACATTATAAATCTGGGGGTCATCTCCAATTTTAAAAAATTTTTTTTTATATTTTTTTAAAGGGATAATTGCTCAATGACCCGGGGGCCTATGCAAGAGATGAGTTTGATGAAGAAAACTGTTTGATACACTGTATGCTTGTTTTTAGATTCTGTCATAAACTTCAAATCTATATTGGATTCCATTTGTCCTGTCAGTCTTCAGACTTCCGTCAATTGAAGGATCGCTGAAAAAAAGAGCAGAACAAAGTTTTCAAAATTCCGAACTTTTTCGACTTTTTTTTGACGTGACAGTTAGTATTTAGAATATATGGTAAACAGAAAAGCATATAATATGATAAATATAAATTCATTATTAGTTTGCTTGCTCCAAAGATGTGCTTCACGTCAGTTTTCAACTTTTGACTGGTAGCAATGAGGATGTATCTCCGATGTGTTATCAATTATTAATTTCATGTCAATACATGTAAGTCAATTATGAAACAAAAAAAAAGCATAATTCCAAAAATTAAGTAATTACAGAAATCCAACAGGAAATCTATCTTGTCGATAAATATTTTTAAAGGGAAACAATGAAATGATTGCATTTAACAAAACATGAAAGCACTTATCCAAGTATTCAAGAAGTAATATATTGCCACAAACAGTTAATACACGTATTCATGTTATTGTTTCAGTTCAAGTTATTGATTGCATATCTTTAAATATTTAACACTTTCCATGTGTGTTTCGTTTATCTTATGTAGCCCATTGAAAGTAATAAAAAAAGACTTTTCAGTTGCTTTTCGTGTTTTTGTTTAGTTACTGGACTGAGTTTCTGTCTGATTTCCGATAAGCGAGATATATATAATATCCTCAAATCTTGATTTCAAGTTCAATATTCATCAAGAATTCCTTGATAACATTTTCCATTTACTACCATTTCAAAACGCAAAAGTTCAATAAAAGGGGGGGGGGGGGGGATGAGGCGAAACTGCGGCTGTTACTTCTGAATTTTATTAAATATTTATCATTTTTATAAACAACGAGGAAAACTGTGTAGTAGATGTAACAATTAATACACATTCTATAAATCATGTGAATTTTATTACAATTTATATTCGTTAGCACTAGGTTTCTCATAATCTTAGGATATTATGTGAGTGTCCATGACATACCATGTTTACGACACGTGTCCCTGAATATTAGTATTTCCCCAGCGGGAGTGAGGGGTTTACTGCTATTTAGGCAAGATTGTCGCGGAACATACTCAAAACCTACTTCTCAGCATAGGCGGACTAGCCCCCGCCGGCCCTTACAGAACGCAACGTCATAGGCGAACTGTGACGTCAAAACATTGATGACGTCATATTGAAAAGTGATATATTACCCATAAGGGAGGACGGACACAGGGTAGTATTTTTTCTGTTAGTCCCTAGGGAGTTACACCTTTAGCTGTATTTTGATTGGTTGTTGTGAACCAATCAAATTAAAAGTTTAACCGGGACTATTTCATTCATCTTTCAAACTTGTAATCGACTGACGAGTTGTTTTCCCTGATTCTAAATCTAAACAAGTTCAATTTATTCCATGGTGTTACTATCTGCCAATTTTCACATGTGCCGATACATATCATGATTGATGAGTCAGTAAAATTTTCCGTAAGTATAGAAATTATCGATCATCAAATAACTTTATCGTCGCGAAAAGCTTTCGGTCGCGTAGAATGCGACGGGTTTCGTTCGATTGTAATGACGTCATAGACACGAGCGGCTATGACGTCACTGTGTCAACGGTGACGTCAAAGGAATTTGGAGTTTGCGCCGGTTTGTATTTTGTTACCCTAGGACGTCGTCAGTCACTTCATATTATTACCTAACTTGAAATGACGGCTAGAAAAAAAAGAAAATCGAAACTTTCAACATCAATAACGCTTAAAATTAATTAAGAAATAAAGTTCGCTCTACCCCAATGTGTTTTGTAATAAAGTATAGTTTTGCCCTGAACTATTATAGTTAAAGCACGAGGACGGTAGTCCGAGTGCTTTAACGTTGTAATAGTTCAGGGCACTGAACTTTTGAACAGTCAAGTTGTGCGCTCATGCAGTGCGGGCCACACTGCCCATATAAGGCTTATCACGTGATTGACATTCCACAAAGAATTATGGGTATTGTTTGTTAGGAAGCGTGGTAGATCTAGATCTCTTTTTGCTGTTGTCATAAAAGTTTAAGTTGATGGTAAGTACCACCGCTAATATTAGCTGACTGTGTACACCATGGAAAGGAGTGCAAACTGTATTGGTTGAGCTATATGGCACGTTGTTTGGCAGAGACGGTTGACGTGTGTCAACGTCACAAATGCTACGGGGCGCCGTGACCTGACGTGGAATGTCAACGTGGTCACTCGACAAGCATGTTGGAGGCAGAGCATTGCTCGCAGCGTTGTTCCCCTGTAAGATGGAGTTGTTATGTAGCTTTTCAACGACCGCTCATTTCTGTGACCAGTGACAGACATGATACCAAGGGCCCCAACCCCGGCTTGGGAAAGTTCGGTTGATAGGGATGCGCCATGTTGTTTGATAGAACCGAGACCAAAGGTTACCATGGACACGCGAGTTTACGAGGGGGCAGCTGGGAAGAGCGGATGGCGTCATTCAATTGTTACGTCATGTAAAAACTATACCTTTATTGTCTGATAAAGTACTTTTTTTTCGATTGTTCTAACCGCTAGGCATCTTAGAATGTTGTATAACACTTCGCAAGGGATATTTAGCCGTGCGTAGGTATATCAATAGTAAAGCGACGGCAAACGCGTATGAATTTGAGGTTGACTCCTTGTCAAATCCTTTATAGACAAAACTTTTCTTTTAAGAATCTTAGTTTTCATCTTATAAAATTAGATTGGTAATATAAACAATAACAAACTCGTGACGGGGATGACAGATTATCTTTCCCTCGTTATATTAATTATGTAATTCTCTCGCCAAGGCTCGAGAATTACGAAATTAATATAACTTGGGAAAGATAATCTGTAATTCCCCGTCACTCGTAAGTTATTGTCTAAATATTGCCCTAGGGCATCATGAAAATTTGGAACCCAGGTATGACTGTCATAGTAATAAATAGAGGATATTATATGAGTGTCCATGACATACTATGTTTACGACATAGTGCCTAAATATTGGTATTTCCCGAACGAGAGCGAGGGATATACTGATATTTAGGCACGAGCGCGTAAACATAGTATGTCATGGGCACGAAAATAATATTCTGTTTGTTACCGAAGTCCCAAAATTAACGAAAACACTCAAAAACTACATCTCAGCATCGGCCGACAAGCCGCCGACGACCCGTATAGATTGTGACGTCATAGGTGAACCGTGACGTCAAAGCATTGTTTAAAACGTGACGTCACAATGAAGTGATATTTTGCCCTAGGGCAACATATGAAAAATATGAACCTCGATATGATTGCCCTCGTAGGTAATAATCTTTGTAAGTGATAAATGAGATAAGCAATTAATATCACCTTGTTTTCACAAAGATATCTTCAAAGGGGGGCATGAAGGCATCGGACGGAAAGTCTTTGTATACCTGGGTCAGGTAGATTTGTTTACAGAGCGGAGACTTGATCACTTCCTTCAAAGAAAGAAAACACAAATAAATTTATTCATTATAAAAAGAGAGGTGAGGTGAGGTGATACGGGGATTATCGCCGTTTTCGGGCGTTTTTCACTTATATCGCGGCTGTTGGTATTATTGCAGGGAGAAAGCCCGCAACACTATTGTGGTTATGTATTGCGTTGGAACCTGCGAGCATTGACTCAAAATAGCAAAATGAGACAATTTTCTGATTTATCAACAGTGGTGGGGTGAAAGATATAGATATAAATTGAAATAAAGAGAAAGAGAGAACCCTATCTTATTTCTGTGTAACACATCTGTACATTCAATAAAACCTAATACACACACATATATATACAGATGTCCGGCAATTACACCTATGAGACACATAAAACATTTTTAAAACTGAAAACGTTTCTAGAATTACTTTTCACAAAATGTTTATAAATAATATTCTATTCAAAATAGTATGGTGGGTGAAGGGGAGTACATAAACGAATAATCATAGACTTGTGGCTTGTCGCCTTTTGTATTTGTGTGTTTGCTTAAAGCGGCTGTAAAATCACATGTAAGGAGAGTCAAGAACTTCATCTCTTCGTTATGATATATGAATGAAGGCTTTTTGAACTCCAATGGTTGAATTTCAGGTCAGAGTAAAAATCGCATTTAATAAGAAAATGTCGCTCAATATCAAGCGAGTTGATATCGTCACAATATTTACAGGTTCTATTTTCTAGGGTAATCGGTAGCTTGGCGAACCGACCAGTCTCTATAGCTAAAGGGAGGCAACCACTCCGGAACTTTGCCAAAATGCTTTTTCTTCTTTTCCCACACACTCTTTACATAGGGGTTCGTATCTCGGTTATATTTATAGCAAATGTAGGTTCTTAGTTTATTTCCATTTAATTTTCCTCTGTCAAAAGTGTATTTTCTTCTGTATACTCCACTTGTCTGAAATAATCCATTGCAAATATAATTTCTTGAGGGAAATAATTGTTCGATAAATCCATGACTTGTTTATTGTGAACTTGTTATATCTTGTGAACTGTGCGATGCACCGACATATGTTTACATGGAAGACAAATCTGTAGAGTTGAATATGCTGCAACACATAGCAGGGGGCCAATCCCATATCACCTCGTGTATATAGCGAGAGTTTTTGCCTCTTCCACGGTAAGGCCTAGAAAAAAATAATTTGTTTTTGGTTTTCGCCCAAGCCCCCGCATCAAGCTTTTTATCCAAAGTTGTTTACATGGGGTAGATGGAAATGTATTCCCCAGCCCGAGAAAAAATACTGAAACTTAACTTTTATAATTCAACTTGTTTCTGTTCGTGTAGGCCATCAAGGACACAGTTATAAAGTGATCCAAAGTCTATATTCATTCATTTTTTCAAAATTCCGTTGTATAATTTTCATATTCAATAACCGAAAAAATATTTAGAAATAATAAAAAAAATCACGTCATCGCATGATTTTTGCCTGTATGCAAAGAACAGAAACATTTTTTATATGTTTTTCGGCCTAATATGTACATGCCTTATATATGTTGTACATACTGTATATAACGTTATAAGGAGGAGTTTCAAAAATATCACTTCCTGTGTCAAACTTATACAGTATGAAGAATAGTGACTTATCGTGCATGTGAACGGCTGCATTTTGGTGCCCAGTGTTGATCAAAATAAACGAAATGATTGATTAAAAAACTTTAAACCTCTAAACGTGTAATGATTTCAACTTTACAAAGTTGTTTCCACAATACCACAGTTCATATGTTAAAAGTGTCTATCTCAAATACATCTGTAAAACGTTTCGTAAAGAAAAATTAATGGCTTCATTTATGCCAGGTTTTCTTAAAGGGGCAGTAGCATATATATTTAAAAAAATACACTGATAATTGTACGTTAATGCTAAAAGTATTATTTTGATAGTGTCAAACACCTCATTACACACACCAATCATCATAATCAGAGAACAAATTATAAAGATTCACATTAAGTCCATTGGCGGCCATTTTTGAATGAACACCTTCAATTCGTTCTGGGTAAAAAAAGGAATCGCATGGCTGAACATTGCATTATATATTTGATTTATTACTGCTTCATTTAGTTTAAATACATTAATTGTCTTTCAATTTCAACCATTTATTACCATTTTTTGCTGTTCATCACCCATTCTCTCCCTACAGAGGCAGATCAAGTCATGTCAGAGCTCACATACCCCCACTTCCCACTTTGTTCCAAGAATTTGTATGAAATTGGAGTATACAGATATAAGACTAAAACTACATTAATTCATTAGTTTTACCATTAAAACATACGGACGGAAACAATGAACGCTGTATTTCCCCCCTAGATTTTACTAAGGTGATTCTGTTATCGGGAAAAAGGTACCAAGAAACATATAATGTTAGTACCGATTTTGCACTTTGGTAATCATGGCAAATCTATTCGCTTAAATATCGTTGACGTTTTATGTTATCAAAGGCACGGTCCTATCGGGGTATTTCTTGTGGAAACGAAATTTATTTGTGTGCTCCTCTATGTCAAGTATGTCATAAATGTTACCCCCAGTAACATGTTTCAACTTGGCTGTGATATGATCATGTATTAATAGCATTATATGCAAAACTGAAATGTCCCTTTGAACTTCGTTTCCACAATAAATACAACGATAGGACTGTCCCTTTAAATGACTTAAAATCGTACAAAATAACGGCATTGCTCGTATGCTTAATGAGACAGTCCTCTCCAAGCTCGGGTTTAGTTTTTTGTTGTGTTTTTCCATACGGGTTGGAATCTCGGAGTGGACCCTATAATAAAAATCAATTTCCAAAATCTTGGCTTTTGCACTCATATATCATTTTGATATTAAGAGGCAAACCTACACTTTAAAATTTGAACGAAATAGGTCAAAATTAAAGATTTTAGCCTAATTCTCGATAACAGATAATTATACGGTCCATTACGAAATTCAAACCCCTATGTGTTTACAAAGAAGCGAAGAGAGTGAGTGTGGATACAATGGACAAACACTTACACTGGTCTTTCTTTTTCTTTATCAAAGCTCGGTAATAGTCAAAGTCTTCTCTAAAACAGAAACATAGGATATCAAAATTGTCAGACAATGAAAAATAACAAAATAGTTAAATGATTTTAGCTAAAAACGAATCTGTATAATCGCATAATTATCAACATCTAGAACATAACCATTAATTATCACTACCTCAATCTTCAAAGTAATCATTATCACTATCGTCAACACTATCATCACAATCATCATCATCATCATAGTCATCATACTCATAATCATTATCCCAGAATCATCATCACTATCATCACTATTATCATCATCATCATCATCATAATAGTCATCATACTCATTATCATCACCATCATCATCATCATCCCAGAATCATCATCACTATCATCATCGATATCATCATCATCATCACCATCACTATGATCATGATCATCATCATCATCATCGTCGTCGTCATCACCATCATCCCATAATAATCATCACTATCATCATCGTTATCATCATCATCATCATCATCATCGATATCATCATCATCATCACTATCATAATCGATATCATCATCATCATTATCATCATCGATATCAACATCATCGATATCATTATCATCGATATCATCATCGATATCATCATCATCATCATCACTATTATCACTATCATCATCATCATCATCATAATAGTCATCATACTCATTATCATCATCATCATATCATCCAAGAATCATCATCACTATCACTATCATTATCATGATCATCATCATGATCGTCGTCGTCATTACCATCATCATCATCATCATCATCCCACAATCATCATCCCAGAATCATCATCACTATCATCATCGATATCATAATCATTATCATCATCGTTATCATCATCATCATCATCATCATCATCGATATCATCATCATCATCATCATCATCATCATCATCATCATCGATATCATCATCATTATCATCATCGTTATCATCATCATCATCATCATCATCGATATCATCATCATCATCATCATCATCATCATCATCGATATCATCATCGATATCATCATCATCATCATCATCATCATCATCATCATCATCATCATGATCATCATCATCATCGTCGTCGTCATCACCATCATCATCCCAGAATCATCATCACTATCATCATCGTTATCATCATCATCGTTATCATCATCATCGTTATCATCATCATCGTTATCATCATCATCATCATCATCATCATCATCATCGATATCATCATCATCATCATCATCATCGATATCATCATCATCATCCCAGAATCATCATCACTATCATCATCGATATCATCATCACCATCACCATCACCATCACCATCATCATGATCATCATCATCATCGTCGTCGTCATCACCATCATCATCCCAGGATCATCATCACTATCATCATCGTTATCATCATCATCGTTATCATCATCATCATCATCATCATCATCATCATCATCATCATGATCATCATCATCATCGATATCATCATCATCATCATGATCATCATTATCATCGTCGTCGTCATCACCATCATCATCCCAGAATCATCATCACTATCATCATCGTTATCATCATCATCGTTATCATCATCATCGTTATCATCATCATCATCATCATCATCATCGATATCATCATCATCATCATCATCATCGATATCATCATCATCATCATCATCATCATCATCATCGTTATCATCATCATCATCATCATCATCATCATCATCATGATCATCATCATCATCGATATCATCATCATCATCATGATCATCATCATCATCGTCGTCGTCATCACCATCATCATCCCAGAATCATCATCACTATCATCATCGATATCATCATCATCATCATCGATATCATCATCATCATCATCATCATCGTTATCATCATCATCATCATCGATATTAACATCATCGATATAATCATCGATATCATCATCGATATCATCATCGATATCATCATCGATATCATCATCATCATCATCATCATCATCACCATCATCATCACTATCATCACCATGATCATCGTCGTCGTCATCACCATCATCATCATTATCATCATCATCATCATCGATATCATCATCATCCAAGAATCATCATCACTATCACTATCATTATCATCATCATCATCATGATCGTCGTCGTCATCACCATCATCATCATCATCATCCCACAATCATCATCATCCCAACAATCATCATCATCATCATCATCATACTCATGATCATCATCATGATCATTATCATCATCCCAGAATAATGGATTCCAGAATCGTTATTGTCGTCGTCTTTGTCGCTACGTCGTCGTTATCATCAAAATAATCATCACAGTTTATCACTGTCTTCAAAAGGTTTAAATTTACCATCAAAATAACAATCTCTGACTTCAAAACACCCCAACTTTGATACTTACTCAATATGGGGCCAGGGTAGATCTCCCGTATATCCAACACCCCTGTTTCCGCTACACATAGCAGCAACAATCTTCACCTTCATGTCGCCACCTAAAAATTAACAAAATTTACAAATCAAGCCGAAAAACATCTGTCGACAAGTGAGACACATGTTGCTAATTGAAATTTTCATAAATTTTGAATCAATGAATAATTTTCAGCACTACCGTTTGTAACAGAAAATGTCAGTTTGTGAATTAATGATTGTTTCTAATTAATTCAAGTTTTCTGAGGCATACAAGAACAAATGTAGTAAATTATCATTATTGATCCAATGGTTAATTTTTTTCTGTTCATATCATATCCATATAGAACGTTTTAAGCAGTATTTTGATGATAATGATATTTATAAAATGGGTTAAATACACTACATCGATGGCATGACCTAAGCACTACAGACATTAAAATCCTGATCACATATTATTCATTTTCATCCTCAAATATGCGTGAATACGTAACCGAGTTGTCAATAAAGACGCCTTGAGGGTTATCTATACATCGATGGCATGTCCTAAGCACTACAGACATTAAAATCCTGATCACATATTATTCATTTTCATCCTCAAATATGCGTGAATACGTAACCGAGTTGTCAATAAAGACGCCTTGAGGGTTATCTATACATCGATGGCATGACCTAAGCACTACAGACATTAAACTCCTGATCACATATTATTCATTTTCATCCTCAAATATGCGTGAATACGTAACCGAGTTGTCAATAAAGGCGCCTTGAGGGTTATCTATCTTTTTCTTACCAGGTACCCACTTGAACCGCTGGGTGAACAGAGGCATTGTCGAATTATGTAACCTACCCAGACGGACAACACAAGTCTAAACTCCGGTATCAAGAAATTAACCCTTCAAACTCTGAGATCATACAGCAATGAGCGGGTCACAAACCAGTTAAGTCGCCGATCACTGTACGGTCCTTTCCGAGATTCGAACTCCTTTGTGTTTTACAATGAGTATTCCCTAAAAACAACAACGCGAACAATGGGAGTGTCTCTTTAACAAAAGAGTGGATACAGTGGACACACACTTACACGGATCTTTCTTTTTCTTTATCAAAGCTCGATAATAGTCAAAGTCTTCTCTAAAACAGAAACATAGGATATAAACAATATCAGACAATGAAAAATAAGCAAATCTTTAGTGATTTTAGCTTTAAGCGAATCTGTAAAAATTATATAATATTTTCTTTTTCTTTATCAAAGCTCGATAATAGTCAAAGTCTTCTCTAAAACAGAAACATAGGATATCACAAATATCAGACAATGAAAAATAACCAAATCTTTAGTGGTTTTAGCTTAAAACGAATCTGTAAAAAATGTAAAAAAAATTCGAAATGACAATAAGACAGTCCAACATCAACAGTACAAACTTTGATCATCGTTATAATCCTATAATGCATACCAACGAATGAACATTGCACAGGACAAGTTGACACCGCACAGATGGTAAAAAGATATCCTATTCAATACAATTGGTAATGTAGCGAGAGAAACATTTAACAAACCTTTGTACACAAACATACAATATAAATTGAAATGTCAGGTATATGTATTCATTTCACATATATCGATTCCTTATCTGTATGCGTAGCGGAGAGGCTTAACCAAATTCAACCCATGTAGCGCGGTTCAGACTAAAGTTATGAATATAAATAGGATAACTATTAAATATGAACATTTAGCAAACACAATACTGTTAGATACTCCGTGCACAGAAGCGTACATTTAGGACACGTTGACTAGCTTTGATAATGGAAGAATGATTTAAGTGAACAATTTAAAAGATAACTATACACGAACATTCACTGAGTGAAACCCTTAAACAATTGTCGTTCAACCTGAATATGTGACTTTACACCCCTTGGGCGATTATATCCCTTCTTTTTTAAATTGGTTTTAACTCATAACTACCTTCTTATAGGTTGGTTATCTCATAACCACTTTGGTCGGTTATAAGATTGAACAAAATCGCAAACATTTGGACTTGTAAAATTTGGCTTTTTCATCAAACAAGAAAGTTAACATTTATGAACAACGAATGTGGGATTCGAACCAGGGACCTCTATGTTGTCAAGCAGTGCTCTTACCTGTTGATGCCAGTTGATGTAAATTTGTGTGTGTCATGATTGGTTTTTTATTTTTCCCTATAAATATATATTGCAATAAAATAGTTTTTAATGTAAGGAATACATTTTTTAGTTCTAAAACCCTAAGCAGGGTTTTTTGTTAGTAGTCTAAAATAGTATTCTTATCAAGAGATATCAAACCAGCAAAATGGATCACTAAAACGTTTTTCAATTATTTGTATGTAAACCAATTTAGTTGAAACACCGTAATAGAATAGTTTTTATTGTCAGAAATCAAGCGTTTATTTCTTATCAAGACATGATAAACCCACGAATGATACCAGTAAAACGTTTTTAACTTAACTGTATATATACAAATTAAGTTGCAGGAGTCTTCCGCGGGAGTGTAAGTAAAATAATAACCCGTTTGCCTCGGGTTATTGAAATAACCTCTGCTCGGACTACGCCCTCGCGAGGTTATTTTCCACAACCCCTCGGTACCGGGTTATTATTTACTACATAATAGACAGTTTCATTAGTTTCAAATCAATGAACACGTTCAGCATTTCAGTTGAAAGAGGAGACGTCAATCAATGCATAAATCAATTATTCCAACCTTCTCATGCATACAGACCAAAATGTAGTTTATTATCATAATTGATCCATTTATTGCAATTGTTTAGTTAACGTTATTTCATACATATAGACTGATATTGCATATTTTGATTGAACATTTTGTGATGTTTATAAAAGGTAATAACTAATTACTATCAATAGTATATCACTTTTACAAGTATCGGGTACCCTTTCCCAATACGGATAAACTGAACAAAACAGAAAAAAACGAGCCAATAAAGAGAAAAACTGGGTCATTAAAGGGGCAGTAGCACGTTTTTTGATAATTTTATATTTTAAAAATTGCACTTATAATGGTAAGTAAATGCCTAATGTATTATATTGACAGTGTCAACAATCACATTACACAAGCCAATCAACCATAATCAGAGGACAAAGTATGAGGATTTACATAAAATCCATTGGCGGCCATTTTTGTGTGAACACCTTTAATTCATTTTTGTAAGAAAAAGGAATCGCATGGCTGAACCTTACGTTATATATTTGAATTATTACTGCTCAGATAGTTTAAATACATTGTCTTTCATTTGGAACCATTTATTTTCATTTTCCTGACATCATCTTATATTCCCCCTAAAAACGTGCTACTGCCCCTTTAAGGAGAAAAGGCTGGGCCAATACAGCAAAAAAGACCTGGACCAATACAGAAATAATGATTGGGCCAATACATACATAGACTGCGCCAATACATAAATAGACTGCATCAATACAGAAAAGGTTAGAAAAATACCGGAAAAGGTTAGACCAAAACAGGAAATAAATGAGTAAATATAGAAAAGGACTTGGCCAAAACAGGAAATAACTGGGCCAATACAGAAAAGGACTTGGTCAAAATAGGAAAAAACTGGGGCCAATACAGAAAAGGAATTGGCCAAAACAGGAATAAACTAAGCCAATACAGGGCTGGATGCAAAATTTTCATTGGATGGGGTGCATTCAGTAAATCTATTGAAAGTTTCCTTTAGCACACAGACTGCAGCTGCTTACAAAAAGTTTGTTTATACTGTGAAAGACTTCCTATGTCATATCATTAATTTTTTTAATTTAAATGTTTTGAATAAGTAACCATTACTTAACAAATTATCTTACAGTCAAATCTTTTGGATCAGAATGTGAGTTGATCATATCCTCGCCCAATATATAAAGAACAGGCATGTGGCATGCAAGAAACAATTCTAGAATTCAAGAGTGGCACGTATTCAATGTGTGGGCATATATTCAGCATTTTCAGCAATATAGTTCGATAAAATACTTAAAATTGGTCAACATCATTGCTTCCCTCGGTTGATAGTGACTGAACTGAACTTAACTTTATTACACCCAGGCTGCAGACTACAGCGCATAAGA
Organism: Steromphala cineraria; assembly: GCA_916613615.1. Lineage (NCBI taxonomy): Eukaryota > Metazoa > Mollusca > Gastropoda > Trochida > Trochidae > Steromphala > Steromphala cineraria. The sequence goes on along the minus strand of OU744723.1, from coordinate 22,106,341 downwards.
GGTACATGAATATAAAATACAATGATATATGATACATTAAAATACAATTAAAAGCTATCGTATTTACAAATTACACAATCTGTCGATCATTAAGGGGAAATAACGCTTAATCACTTGTCCCTTTGCTCTTTTCTTCTTTACCTGTACATTTCCAGTACATGCTTACCTTCCCACACTTTTTAAAATGATGTTTATATGAAAACAGAAATATCGTTATCGAATTCCAAACACATTTGATATAATACCTTACAGAATATGCGCGAATTATTTGGAAATGTTTCTATTTACACGACGATATGATTATTACGTTTTCAGTGATGTTGTACAAACGTGGAACTGCAGACCGCATTTTACTCACGAGAATGATGCACTTATCTATATATTAACAAATGTTTGCGAACTAATGACACATCATGTTTCCACCATGAATATCACACCAGCTATATTCCGTTCACATTAGGACCATTATATTTCGTAACCGAAGCGAGGTGTTGATAGAGATCAAAACATATGTTGCGTTTCAGCCAACGAACGTCATGAATATGATAAACATAATAATTAACCCATGAAAAATTCAATTTTACAACTCCATCTGAATAATAAACTTTCATTATGTATGCATGCTTTTTTATTTGGCTGCACAAATGATAAATTCTACTGTTAAAAGACTCATTTGCATACTAGATTTTAGGCATCTTATACTTATAATACCAATTCGTGTCAAGGAAAACCCCTACCGATATAATGATGGTGGAATTGGGTGTATATCTTGAAACCATTAATAATCGAAATGGATTAATGTTATTTATTCACATTCTTATGATTACTATGATTCACTAAATTGATATTTTTGTCATTTTAGTTTTCTTGGGGGGAATGGATTTTAAAATTGGAGCTAGAAATCTAAGCAGAAGGATTGTTATCACTAAAAGAGTCACACTAAAAACATTTTATGCCAAAAAACAAATAAATAAACATTTAATACTCACCCGACACATAGCTTCCTTCAAGGCTCGAATGTACTTGTCATTAATAGCACTGACATCAATAGCCTACTAGTGCTTGATTACAAAACTGTTATTATACTGATATATTATCAAAGCAATGTTTGGTTAGAAAGCCTGTCAAATTGAGTATTCAAGTCTGAATGTGAAAGCTTTAACGTGTACCTGGGTAAAATGTTAAGAGAATATGATATTATAAGATTTTAACATGAACCGATTATATTAGCAATTGATTTCAACCCGAAAAAAAAATGGTGTGGCTATTTTAAGGCATATAAGGAAAGCTGAAAGCTGAAATACTTATTATTATCATTATAATTTCAATGACCTACCATCATTTAATTGGCGAAGTCAATAAGGAATGTCAAAAATCAGAAGAATGGGTTTGCACAAAATGAAAACACAGATCGCTGAAAACGGCACAATTGAGCGTAATCGTATGTCCTTATATATCAAAACAAACAGGTTGAAACGTTCTTATTAATTAATATCTCCAAGTTGACTGTTTTTCTATACATGGGTACTTAATTGGTAATTTAACTACAGTTTGACTTTTCATGTATTTGCCGATATCCCATTCTCTATATCCACAGAGGCAGATCAAGTCAAGAAGTATATTCGCCGAGGTTGTGGGGTAGAATAGGATATGCCTGATTGGTGGCAATCAAAGTTAGTTGTGCAATCAGCGACGCTGTTCTAAAATCATCATTTTTACTGAATCATGGCAAAGGCATTGTCATATTAACCACCCTTTCCATGCGAGAAGCGTTGCCATTTGCGAAAAACATTCAAATGGATATTATCTCCCCACAGAGGCAGATCAAGAGAAGCTGATACAGCCTCTGTTCTGTTACGCCGACGTTGTGTGATAGAAGGGGAGACGCCTGATTGAAGGCAATCAAAGTTAGTTGTGCAATCAGCGACGCTGTTCTTAAATCATCATTTTGGCTACCGAATAATGGCAAAGGCATTGTGAAATGAACCACCCTTGCCATGCGAAAAGTGTCAGAGAGTAGGATTCCCCCCCTAGACAAATTTCCCCCCGGAAAACGGGCTATATAGCAAAATTTCCCCCGGAAAACTGGCTATATAGCCATGCTTCCGCCGGAAAACACACTATATAGCCATGCTTCCCCCGGAAAACACACTATATAGTAATATTTCCCACCAGGAAAATCCACTATATAGCTCATTTTCCGCTTTATAGTAAGATTTCCCCCCTAAAAATTGAAGACTTTAGGATTATAAGGGCTAAAGTCAACCACTGTCCTTGTACATTTTGTAATGCCATACGGTTTTAAACTCCTGGCTCAGTGTTTGTTGTATTGAAGAGTGCCGATTCCGTCTCTGTTCATTTACAAACACAAATCTCCGAGTTTTGTGTCTTATTAACTAATTCCTTTATTTACAATTGTTTACTTTTCGATCAAACGCTAAAAAAGTAGCACATTGCACATGTACAATTATTTTAACTTAAATTATTTACTACATGATTTTTTAAAGCTATACATTTTGGATAGCCTTCTAATGTGTTGTTATGTTATTGGTGGTATTGCTTTAGGAGATTTAAGGGATGTCTATGTACTTGTGATGTTCCACAGGCATTGGAAAGGTTATATAAGGAATCAGCACAACTATATTTCTGTAGTCGGTTTCTTTCACAGCGGTTGTTCCCCTTATGATCAGTATTCATTTATGTTTATGATTAGAAAAGCCTATAACCCTTTAGCATATTCAAACATTACTGCAAAAACAATGCTTATAATACTAAGTCAAAAAGGTAAACCTGATAGAACAGGCTTGTCGATTCGTGTGTCTATCATCTATCTACCTTTCAAGTGAATGGTACCCGACTTTCCATTGCTTGACTTACCTCTACCTCCTGTGATTTCACGTGCTAATCATGAAGCCCGTACAGCATACGAATCACGTGACAAGATCGCGTTGTCTCCGCTGAAAGGATTGGCTAAACTCCTTCATTGTAATATCCCTTTGTTTCGTTTTATATTGAAATAAAATGCTTTTTGACGATTTTTTTTTATCAAAGTAGAACTTCAAATTCTAAATATTCAATCACTTTGCTTTTTCACAACCTTGTTTCAGTTTTTGTTAAATTCCCCGAGTTTTTTTCGTGTTTTTCTTGATAAATACAGACCCAAACGCGTGTTAGCAACTACTATTCCTACGAGTTAATTCATGACTTTTGCTGACTAAACTTGCGACTCAATTGCAGTGTTGCTGTGGCAACGCACGTGCAACTGCAACTTTCAGTGAAAGAAACCTTTCAGGTTTATTGTGACATGTATTGCTGGTAGCGACGTAAACTATAACATGTTTCCAAATGTGTTTCACAAATGCTTATTCTTGGCATCTGTCACTTTTGTTTTAAAACAATTTCTTGGGAACAATTATTTTAATGTTTTCGTCATGACCTCATGGTAGCGCATTCGTAGTAAAAAAAAATATTTGTTACAGCACATTCTCTCCCCACAGAGGCAGGTCAATTCATGGAATGTTGATACAGCCTCTGTACTGTATATGTCATACTAGTATATGTTGAAAAGTACTACTTAGACAGAACGTTGTTGCAGTTGTGGACGAAATCGTCCAACTAAAAATGTTTCATTCTCTATGTTTATCCCCTAGAAAATATTTAATAAAATGCAGCCTGACTATTGAGAATTTAGCTTATTGCGTTACGGAGAGCCTTTGAATATGCTAAAGGATAAATCAAATGATATTACTTTCGTTAGAATTGCTTACGATATCGAGGTCCAAAATTTATTTTTAAGGGTGCGATCATGCTCGAAATCATCCTGTCAACCAGGTGACTTCATCCTTTAGCGCGTCAAAGCGAGAGTAAAGGAGTCGCTTGGTTTACAGGATGGCTCGAACCGGGCTGGACCCAGTTTGTGTCACGTGAGCCCGAGACGCAACTAAAAATAGTACATAAAGCGCTCATTACCCTGGTTGAGTAGTGTTGACAGCGAGCCGAAATTGGACCAGCCGTGACTTTCTTTAAGGCGTAATCCGTGGGTTTCGTCAGTTTCCCTTGGCGGAAAAAATAGCACCACAATTCCTTTGAAGTTCTTGATCAAATGACAACGCTTCTCGCATGGAAAGGGTGCTTTATATCACAATGCCATGATCCAGTAGCCAAAATCATTATTTCAGAACACCGTTGCTGATTGCAAAATTAACTTTGATTGCCTCTGATCAGACATCTCCTTCCCACAAAATTGGCGTAATAGAACAGAGGCTGTATCAACATTTAAAGATTTTATCTGCCTGTATGGGGAGAGAATGGTTACAATGAGGAGCGAGCCCCCTCTTCTAGAGCCCCATTCCTTGTTTTCGCGAACAGCACGACGGCCAGCTTCGCCCTGTTACTGGAGTGAAGTCGCACGTTTGACACATTAAAGAAGGTTAGTTTTGATGCATTGCCAATCCTTATACATTCTTTAGTTGATGCACGTGTACAAAGTTATCTGCATTGTCCAACGAGCACGGTTGCATTGGTTCTTTCTCAAAGCGATTTCAGAACACAAGAATACTTGAGCTGTTTCATTGATTATCCTACTAATATGATTATTATAAAAAAAAGTTCTTCAGCCGCTTGGACAATTGTTAACAGTGTACACTATATAAGGTATGATCTAAATTTCCTCTTTTGGTTACCATAACAAATCGATGAATTACTTCAAATGAAGCAATACTAGTTAACAAATCTAGGGCAATGCTATCGATGATGAAGAGGGTCTACACGGGAGGGCCCGTACTTCTATATGATAATTGCTTTGACCTACTGTGTTTTCAGTTTATGCATAGCTTTGTTTTGGATGCGAAATAGGTATTTATATGCTATATTAAGCTACGGAGCTGGCAGTACACGAAAATAACGCTCTACAATGTTGTTATGGTAGAAATTACACGTCAGCGGGAGTAGTATTAATTTGAAAGTTGATTAATGAAAAACACACCCCTTTTGATTAATAGCTCTTAGATTTAATTAAATGGACAAATTTAAGAAAGAGTAAACTTATGGTTGAAATGATGCGTAGAGTCATCAGGAGGAGATCAAATCCTCTGCTAACTGCGATAAACGTTAAATGGATGTACATGTAGATTTCCAATAATGATATGCTGCACATGATGCAATTATTGTGTCAAATGTCCTTAAAGGGGCAGTAGCACGTTTTTAGTGGGAATATAAGGTGATGTCAGGAAAATGAGAATTAATGGTTCCAATTGAGAGACAATGTATTTGAACTAAATGGAGCAGTAATAATTCCAATATATAACGCTAAGTTTAGCCATGCGATTCTTTTTCTCACAAAAAATGAATTAAAGGTGTTCACAAAAAATGGCCGCCAATGGATTTTATTTGAATCTTCATTCTTTGTCCTCTGAGAATGGATGATTGGCTTGTGTAATGAGATTTTTGATACTGTCAAAATAATATATTTAGCATTCACTTACAATTATCAGTGAGAAATTCAAATTATAAAATTATCAAAAAACGTGCTACTGCCACTTTAACTAGGATTCTTCAAAAAGTATGTGCATAGTGTGGTATACGTATTTCTCTAACATTTGCGTTAGAAATGCTTATCTAATTTTTAGTCAAGATATTAAAGAAATTATCAAATACTAAACGATGAATGAATTCTTAGAGAAAAAACGATGAAATCATAAAAGCTGACATATTTGTACAAAACGACAAATGATAGAGCATACTTTGACACATTAGGGATTACTTTACCTCATCAACATATTCTTGTTGTATTAATTTAGTTATACCTCTTATCATTTGATCCGAGTTTTCTTTCAGAGCTTTTGATCATGCTATCATATTGAATGTAACAGTTGTTAATGGTGGAAAGAAACATAATTTATATAAGTAGGAAAGATTTCCATTATTTTCAGTCACACCATAAAATACTGTTATTAATAAGTGTTAGTTAATTAGTCAATTGATCGCCGGCTGACCTTAATGTCACCACGCGATTTAACGTGACCTTTTGTTTGTCTGGTATCATTCTTGCCAAACCATGTATACTTGTGTAATTTGAAAAGATCTTATTTTTTATCTTTTGGATTTATGATAACCAAAAATCTAAGGTGATGTCAGGAAAATGAAAATGAATGGTTCAAATTGAAAGACAATATTAATGTATTTAAACTAAATTGAGCAGTAATGATTAAAATATATAACGTAAAGTTTAGCCATGCGATTCCTTTTTTCTTACACAAAATGAATTAAAAGTGTTCACAAAAAATGGCCGCCAATGGATTTGACGAGGGTCATAGTCCGGTTTTCGATCACAATCGCGACTTGAAACCTTACTAAAATATTGTTATCATTCAATGTGGTTTACCTTAAAGGGGCAGTAGCACGTTTTTTGTAATTTTATATTTTAAAATGTTCACTGATAATTGTACGTTAATGCTAAATGTATTATTTCGACATTCAGTGTTGCTTAAATTTGAGATCCCATTTCTTCTCAAACAATATTGCATATCTATGTGATTTGTTGCGCTTGAGGAGATTGACAATCTAAACTAACCTAGTCTAACCATTGAGTCTAGCTTGATACAGTAACGGGTTGCGTCAGCCGACCTATCGAACTGACCAATCAGGGCTCTTCTTACTCAATATGGGAGTGTAGCCATTATCATTAAGGCAAGGATTACTTAGACTGGGATAATGAATTTCAGTGTATGAACATTTTACAGATTGATGAGAATTCGATGTTATTTCCAGGATCTGCTTGATCTTATCTACAATATCAAGCTGTGAGACCATCCCTGACCCGCGTGTGGACAAGAGACCCCAGTGCCTCACCCTGACAGGCCTGTAGAAGAGTGGGCGGAGCAGCTTAAACCTGGACTGCTTCTCACTGAACTCATGGATGGTGGGTTTTGATATTAAGGCAGGCTGATGGCTTAGCTAAAGTAACATATAGTATTTAATAACAGTTGTCTGTTTCATTTTCTTAAACCCAAACTTAAATGATGGTATTCGAAAGGTATTGGTTATTTCTGAATTACCATTCAATTTTTTAAGTGACAACAGTAGGTTAAAGTAGTAATATGTGCTCGAAAAACGGACAAAGGTGTGAACACTTCCGGACACTTTCGACAAGCGTTATGGTAGATTATAACCCGTTATCTTATAAATAGGACAAAGAATTACGACTTTGTTTCACTCATTGCTGATTTTCAATATCACAAGGAACGAGTACATTGATCATTTTGACAAGGAGTTCAGCGAGATGATTTGAACTTAACCAAGGGTACTTTTGCCTTTACATCAGCAACACAATTTTTTTCTTAAACATGCTCCGTATCAATATATCATTTATCAGTAAGTACGACCTCTTTCTACAATACAAAGGTATATGCAACTTTACAAGGACATTCGAAAGAATTTCTAGGAGACATTTTATACAGTACTCCTTACGTTCCCTTGCAAGTTGGCATTCGTGAAACACACACTTTGACTTGTAAAGCAGGGTCTTTACCGATTGTATTACCGAATATTATGTTCTAATGTTCAATTGGTTGCTCATGTCGCTTTCTGTTATTGCCATATACACAAATGTATATACTTTAATTCTTAAATCTCACGCAGGAGTGCACCGCAAATGTCTTATTAGGGAACATCTTGCAGTATGAAGCTGGCTATACTTTGTTGCGTTTGTACAATACGTTTCCGTTTTTCTATGTTCCACGATTTTTGATCGAGTTTATCGTCCTTTCCTTCGCTTTAAAAGACATATACAAAATTCTCCCTCTGTTTTGGTTTTAGCCCTCTGGTTCCCCCCTCACCCTCTTTTTCGCGTCCCCAACCGCGCCCTTGTATTTATTTCATCCAGGATATTTATTCAGCTTAGCCATCCGGTTTGCTGCGTAGCGCCCAGTGTGATTAAAATCTGCCTAGTTCAAAATAAAAGTTAAAAAAATATGAACTCTATGGAATTCGACATGTTACTTAGCGAGATACCCTCTCCTCTGAGACCTAGTGTAGAGGATTCAATATCTCCGTGCAGTTAATATTTGAATATTTTATTCCACGGAACTAGGCAGATTTTAATGAGATTGCCTTCTAATTCAACGTAGTTACCCAAGCCAGATTATAGAATTTGAATGCGTGAACATATTGTTCAATCAAACAATTGCCCTATATAGCTATTTAGTAGTTAAGCAAGGCTGGGAATTAAGATCATGAATCAAGAATAAAAACTTACATTGTGTTTGTTGGATTGTGCTGTTAAAAGGTTAAAATGGATCAATGTTTTTATTTATAAAGTGTCGTTAGATTCTGGATGCCTTTTTGTGTATCACAATTTTGGTTCATTTAATTTTCATGCGAATTTATATGTTCTTTAAACTGTGTGTAATGTAGATAATTTGTGCTTTCAGACTCTAAACACTGTTCGATGTGCCGAGAAAAAGGGAAGACAACTCATGCATCAAACTGGTGCGTGGAATGCCAAGCCTGTTTCTGTGAGGAATGTCTTAAGCTTCATAACAAAGTTCCCATTCTACGGACTCATGAGGTGACCAAGTTAACAAGCAATGCTCAAAGTTTAAGGCGAAAGTCCAAGTGCAAAGAACATAATGAAGAAATAGAACTGTTTTGTAAGAGCTGTGAGAAGCCATTGTGTATTATATATTGTAGAACTAATCACCAGAAATGTAAAGATGTCATAACCATCAAGGCTGTTATGCCAGAGGTCAAATGCGAACTTTTGAAGCGTCAAGAACAGCTCGTTTTGAAGACTGCGAGGAGCAGGTCAGATATTGCTAAATTTGGTGACGTGGTGAACAAATTTCTGACGAAATCAGCTTCTGTGAAGACTGATATAACGAAAACTATTCAAGACGCTGTAGACCGTCTTCGAGAAAAGGAGGATGAATTGCAAGGGAAACTTAAGGCCCAAACTGATCAACATGCAGAGAAACTGAGGTCCAAGATGAGAACAAAGCAGACAGATACTCAGATGTACCAGCAGCAGTGTCAGTCCATCCAGCAGGCCCTGGAGTTGGAGGATGAGGCGCAGCTGTTTGAGATGTATCTGTCGTCTAGGTCAGGAGTAGAAGCAGACACCACAGAGACAGTAGGGGATGTAGATGCACCTGATATCAGCTTTACCCATGACCTTGACATACTAAAGGAACATATTGCGAGGATGGATGTGAATATTGAGAAGATGGACTTAACACGAGTCGATGGGGACATAGATTTGACCGCAAAACTGGTATTGAATGAAGTCATAAATGCCAAGGTAGATGACTCTGATAAATGTGCTTTGCGAGATGCTGTGGTGATGGGCAGTTCTGATATGAAGACCACAGTTTTTGCTGATTATGACACCAAAAGATTGAAATCCTGCTACCAGAGGTGCGGAAGGACCTGTGCAAGTGTGCTCCAACTCGCAGGAAATCCTTTATGTATCACGATCATCAGTGAAAGCAGAATAGCCGTATCAGTCCCTCGCTCTCAATCCATCGTCATAGTTGCGGTGACCCCTGACCTCAGACTTCTGTCAACTATACAGACACGGAAGAAGTACAGAGGCCTTGCCTCTCTGGATAAATCAACGCTTGTTGTCAGTTCTGATGCGCCATCCTCTGTTGACCTGATTGATATGAAGGGAAATGTCTTGAGGTCCTTCTCAAGGATTCCCTCAATGGGAAAGAGTTTCAGCTGTCCATGCTACGTGCAGATCACAGAAGGAAACATCCTAGTGTCAGATTGGGGGTTGAGGTCTGTCATCTGCTTGACGGTGTTTGGGAAGATTTTGTTCACTTACACTTCAAAAGAGGACAAGATACTAACAAGCCCGTGTGGAATCATCTGTACGAATACTGGAGAGATTCTCGTTGTTGATTGGGGAACTCACAGAGTACTTCTACTCAGTGACTCTGGGGAGTATGTGAGAGATATTCTGACTCAGGGGGATGGTTTAAAGTATCCGTTTGGTGTGTGTGTTGATGGAGACTTGTTGTGCGTTACAGTAAGAGATGAAGGGTTATACAAATACAAATATTGAAAACACATTGGTGTGATAAGTAAATTAATTTCTGACGACAGGACCTCGATATCTTGAGAAAAATCAGACCACTATTAATTGTCAGATATTGTTATTGTCTCAAAGTATCTCCATCAAGTGCCTTAAGACTTGAAAGATGACTACATATTTTGGCCCTTTTAAGATCAGTTTTTCAAAATTTTAACTGGTTCTGTATTGTCTGTGATTATTGTCTGTTTAACGTTCAGAAGGTATACAATCTTTAAAACAAATTGTTCTGCTTGGCAAAAAAGTAATGAGAATCCAAAGAATTTCCTATTTGTCGTAACCCAAATAAGAATTATTTTGTGATTGTACGCTGATTATCATCACTATTCTACTGTGCATGTTTGTTTAGATAATTTATGATGATATTCACGTCAATAATTATTCGTCTTGCAATAATTGTTTGTTTCAAAGTCCAAGTTCCCATGGCGGTTTCGCAGGCACATTCCTTGTAGCGAAGATATTTGTTATCTTCATTCGGTTTATTGTGTGAAGCTCGACTTGAAACCTCTTACGTCATCGTATATATGATGTCAGTTTACTCAGTCAAAAGGTTTATCCAACGATATGTATTTTACAATGGTATTCCGAATTATTTTCTTTATGAGGCTTTAGTCTTGTCAGTGAAGACTCGTATGCAGTTCTATCATGATTGCAAAAGCTGTACAACAAATAGTTTTCTAGTTCCAGCCGATGCTCGGTGTTTCACTGTCATGCATGAAAACATAATAAAGGAGATACCTTTATCAACTCCCCTCAGCGATTCCCTTTTCAATTCAGTCGGAAATCGACCCAACTCCGAGGAAAATGATTTCAAAATTATGTATCCTGGATCCGAACTTGTTATATATCAAGGTTTTCTCTTCACAACGGTCTGAGAGAACCAAAATAGACGCATGTTCTAGCACCAGTTTAGCCCATGAGAAAAAAAGCGATCGAATCACAACTTCTCGTTTAAAACTCAATAAGCTACTACCATGTAGAACAAATAGTAAAAATGATAAGCGATACCGAAGGTTTTTGTCGGACTCTATCGATTGGCTATATGTGCTTACATCAGAACATGTGACAAGCTTAGGTGTTCTTAGGCAGTGGCGGAGAGAAAAACGTGGCTTGCATGCGTTCAACCCCTGTGAAATCAACATTTCACTTGTATACCTCGGAACACTGTCGACTTGAATCAAACTGGGGTTTATTCAATTGTTTGATAGATAAATTCATTCAAAGGGTTATATTTTAGGTTTTTATTGCGGTTTTATTCAAATTCTCGATATTTAACTTTCTTTACACACACACATGAAAGTGTACTGAACGAATTAAAAGATTACAGGAAGATCTTCACAAGGACTCCAGTCATCAAAATGAGACTTGGAACAACAGCCCCGACTCCAGAATCATCTGAAAATACAAATATGATATCGTCAAAATATTGATCAACAAGATGATTATATTTTCTGCCTTGACATTTATTGAGAAACCGTTGCTATGATATGAAATCTATTCTCTAATTCAAAGTGCAACGATGTCCTTTCTACAATTTTTGGTCATTACTATCTTTACCAATCTGAATCTGTCGTCCAAACCAAAGTGTGTAGAAAGAAGAGAGAGGGGTATGAACAGACGGACGTACTAATGGAAGGATAATTGTAAAAAACGGACAAAACGTATTCCTTATGTTCCTATTTCGATGATAAAGCCATTTATTCGGTAAAAGTGATAAACGAAACATAAACGATAAACGAAATATATCATGACCCTTTTTGTTTGAGGCCATGGAAAGCATAGTGATCACAATCTAGTTAAACTAAGTCTCCCGAAGCAAAATGCGAGGATTTTTATCCCTAATACATGTAGGAGCAGTAACGAAAGGTCTTAGGTAAAAAAGGCGATCCCGCGAAAACGAAAATAATACCTATCACAACACAATGTTTTAAAGGGACAGAAGCACGTTTCAGGGGGGATTAAAAGGGGATGCCAGGAAAATGAAAAAAAATGGTTCCAATTAAAAGACAAAGTATTTTAACTAAATGAAGCAGTAATAAAACAAATATATAATGTTAAGTTCAGCCATGCGATTCCTTTTTGGTACACACAATGAAATAAATGTGTTCACACATAAATGGCTGCCAATGGAGTTCATGTTATTCTTTATTATTTGTTCTCTGACTACGGATGATTTGTTTTTGTAATGAGATTTTTGACACTTTCAAAATATTACATTTAGCATTAATGTACAATATCCAGTGAAAATTGAAAATATAAAATTCGCCTCTTTAATCAACAGCACTAGAAACGTATTTCTATTCAATGGTCAATAGTGTCATTTGATAGCCTTTTGCAGGGTATTATAATTTCAAAGCTGGTCGACGTTGTATTTTGACAATCGGAGGGTTTGATGTCGGGATTATGATCGAAAACCGGACAATGAAGCGCGTCAACCAGTCAAGTGCCTTCCGGAATTGTATGACTGTTATAAAATCTAAATTGAAAACACGGCGTAAACAAATAACCCACTCACTAAAAAAAACCAAAAAAACATTTATTACTATTATGTCATTATTATATGATTACGATGTGAATGTATATATGAGATAATTTGAATTTTGATATTGAATTGTGGCTTTTACCTTGGTATCAAGGCAAAACACCATAACATTAAATTCACGGAGTTGCTATGTAAAAGTTAACCTGTAAAAGGCAGAATCTCATTGATGAAGTTGCACTGGCTGTTCCTCAGGCCCTGCTCTGTTGAACGTCCAGTGCTGTCAAACACAAGGTACTGCTCGTCCACCGTGTACTGTGGCCAGGGGTAGGACACGGAGGAGGGGCCGTTTGGGGATCTGTGGAGACGAAATCAGATTTAAAACCATTAAGAAACCTCCAAACTTGCCTATAGGAATAGATGAACCTTTTGTGGATCTGTGCAGGAATTGGATTTAAAAACACGAGGTCATTGAAAGATCTCCAAACTTGGCTACATGAGTATAAAAACGTTTGAGCATTTGTGCAGAAATCAGAATAAAAACCACGAAGCGGTTGAATGACGCCAAAACTTACCTACATGAATTGAGAAATGTTTGGGGATTTGCGCAAAAAACAGATTCAAAACCATTGGAAATTGAAAGACGAGCCGACGGAGTTCGACAAACCGTTAAGGAACTGAGTTTAAATCCTCTGCAAAAATGTAATGGTTAAATAGTAAAAATGGTACTTTTTATTTAATTCATGATACGAAAAGTTAAATAAAATGTACTCACCCTGATTTAGCAAAGTTGCCCATATATCTCAACATGTTTTTCACCATGCCCTTCTCAAAGCCAGTCAAGCTGTTGATCACTGAAGTCTCAGCTCCCAGGAATACTTCCAGCTGGTACCCACTGGCCACTCCACACCATTCAGGCAGGGGGTTTGTGGACAGTCGGAGTCGGAAGCTGTACTGATAGACGGGGTTGTTTGGATAATAGTAGGCAGCAAAATCTGTTGTTGGACATTTATAGTCGAGGTCACTCCAAGAAAGATTAAGCGCAGCGAGGTAGTCAACTGGAGTCCCTGGAACCAACTCCCCGTCAACATAGAACTGGCTGAGGAACTGACTCGACACCTCCTCCTTCCTGTTCGTCAGAATGGTGTCCAGAAGTTCATTGTATTCTGCCTCAGTGAGCCCAGAAGGATCTATGGTGCCCAATTGTTCCCAGATCAACGGAAGAAGGAACACTGTTGCTTCATCAAGGACCACCCCATGCAATACGCTGGTATTCTTAAAGAGTCCACCCTCCATCATGGTCTCTGGGTCATCTGGGAGGAAAGTCCCGTCCACAACTGGTGCAAATGGAAAGCGTTTGCCTTCTACCAATAGCTGTTTGTCTATGACTGAATCAACGGCAACCTCCTTCAAGCATTTGAGTGTGTCTGCATCTACGTTAATTGGACAGTCTAGGAGCTCTGCAAGGTTTTTAGTGTTTTGACGTGCATCATCCGCGGTGTTAGTTGCCCAGTCTGCTGTTGGGGATCCACTTAGGAGAACAGCATATTTGAAGAGACTTGCTGATGATGGAGCCAGAAGATGGATGCCAACAGACGCGGCCCCAGCTTCATGTCCAACGATTGTGACCAGACCTGGATCGCCACCGAAATATTTGATGTTGTTTCTGATCCACACCAGCGCCAATTGCTGATCAAGAAGTCCCAAATTCCCCGGCAAGGTGTCTTCGCCAAGATAAGCAAATCCGAGAGGGCCTAACCTATAGCTGACAGTGACAAACAAGACCTTTTCTCTGCCTGCAATCAAACTTCCTTCAGGTATCTCTTGACCAGCACCGCCTCTGAAGAAGCCTCCGCCATGGAAGAACACCAGAACAGCTGCATCTGTTAATCCATTGGGCGCCCAGATGTTCAGGAATAGACAGTCCTCATTCACTATGGTCGGGGGGTCGCGGTATGGTTGATTGGGAGGAACAGGGAGGGGTTGAAGGCAAGAGGGTTTGAACGAGGTTGTGTCCAGAACTGATGGTGCCCAATCATCAACAGATTCTGGTTTCTCAAATCTGAATTCGCAAACAGGGGGATTCGCGTATGGGATTCCTTTGAAGACGTTGATGGTGCTGCCCCCGCTGGTGACAGTGCTTCCATCGACATCGCCGTTGAGGGTGGTGACTGTCACGGCTTGGACTATGCCGCAGTGAAGGAGGACAAGCGATATGAGAACAGACATCATGGTGCTGCAAAGAAAAGTGAAAATTTTGATTCATGTGTTTTTCACTTCAATGTTTACAAATAGTACATCTTGACAGTACTAAAACATTGCAAAAATCTTTTCAAAGAAATGGACACTTGCCACAAGTAACTCTTAATTATCAAATATATTATATATTTTTGTAATTATATGACCATCTATATGCTACCTACATTTTTTTGGAATACTTAATATATAAAGATGTTAAGCCTTACTAACTCATACGCTGAATCTGAGAGAAGAAACGAAAACATACTTACCTATCTAGCTGCATGACCATTTCTGGCTACCAGATTTGACAAAGTTGTGAACACAGCACTTAAATGAGTTATGATATTATCTGTTGAATATAAATGGACATACCGTAAATGTAAAAAAAGGCTATTCCCAAACAGCGCATGTAATTTAATCAGTACCGTTCTTAAACAAATATATAGTTGCTAAATCAAAATGTCTCAAATGAATATGAACTTTGCGAAATGTAAATCAAGGGGGCATACATCTTCTTACCTAAGCCGATAATTAAAACGACTTAAAAGAACGTTATAAGTATCAATCGAAATCTTCCGGGGGTCAAGTGAACATATTTTAATGACTTTGCGAATCTGCGAATACGATTCCGGAGATAGAGCCACTTCGTGAGTTGTTAAGGTCAAATATACCAACATTAGAAACAGTGTCATTTTATCGACTGTAGATGGGAAGTATTAATTCAAAGCTAATCCACGCTAAGAATAGAAAGTACATATAGAAAAACATGTATGAAATCACGATTATGATCGAAATCGGACAATGACGCGCGTCAAAGAGACAAAGGTAAATTTGGAAAATTATCTCAACCTGTTTAGTGTGACAGTTTCCAGTTGATAATGTTACGGAATCAAGGAGTTAAGGAATTCCTCTGTTGTTGAGAACGATTGACGTATGACTTGTAGCATATGTTTTACGAGATGTCTTTATTTACCCGAGAAAACATGTTACATTGCGTGATGTACTACTTAAATTAACTGATAAACGTATAGAAGGTATCACTGACTGTATTACTGATGATGGTCACCCTCATGGGAGGTCAAGCAAATAATGGACGATACAAAAAAGGAGAATTATCAACTTCTTTATTGAAAACAGTAGCGATGTTTCGGTAAAGATCCTATAATAAAGACGTTGATCATCCACAAATCTTTTTGATATCTCAACTTTTTTCAAAATGCCTGTCAAATAAGATTTTTGACAATGCCAATAAGTAAAATGTACTATGTAAGAGTCGTTATTTCATTCAGACCTTTCGCTCTGTATGACGTTAGGTATAAATTGAAAATCTGTCCATTAACCAAACTAACAATGCCAAACTAAAAATGTGTAAGTTCACATTTGGCGGGGGTTCAATCTAACCGATCATATTCCAATGACGGATACAGAAGGGATGGGCGGATGTGTAAACCCTCCCTAGAAGTTTACTAATAATGGAAATGTTGAGATTCTTGATAAAAGTACTCAAAGTAATGGAAGATAGGGAACGTACAAGGTCTTCCTGAAGTTACAAATTGTTAAATGCATTTGGTGCACCCCACCTAACTGAAAATCCTGTATCCGCCTTTATTTGTCTACAAAAAGACCCCAACGCGTTCAGAAACTTTCGATTTTATTAAACCATTACACGAACCAAAATGTTTTTTTGTTTCTAGACGACTCTCTCTGAATATTAAACTTTTGGAAGTAAACAAACAGATAACAGAGTCACAGGTTATATCACCATATATCATTTGACCTATTTTATCCCTACGGGACGTAATACAATTGGATACAGTAATCGCCCTCCGTAATTATTTCCTTTCGGGAGCAGAACACAAACCCTATTTGACCTAGCTCAATGATACTTAGGGTGTGGATAAGTGAGCGATTCTTGTTGTGCCCTTTGCTATTTTCATCTTCTTCAGATTTTGATTTTTAGTGGTTTCCAGGGAAATATAACTTAGAATTTGGTTTCCAGAGTAAACTCAAAACTGTTAGACCTAGCTTAATGAAACCTGGTATGTGGATGAGTCAGCATATGTAGATGTGAGACGTAACTCAGAATTCGGTTTTCGGAGCAGAACTAAAAAACCATTGACCTAGATCAATGGAACTTGGTATGTTGATTAGTCAGTAGGTAAATATGTTCTTTAAGTTTGTTTAACCTTTTGGCGGTTACCATGGAAATGTAATGAGGACCGGTGGGATATGTCATCTTCTGATGACTCTTGTTTCATGTATTTATGAAATAAACGGTAATAAGTTGAATCTTGATTATCATTCTATCTCACAAACACATGTCAGTAAGTATCTGATATACTGCACTTATCATTGTTAAACGCAAGATATATCGCTCTTTTGTGTATCTAATTATGTTTAAATGATATACACGATTGTGGTGAATACTAATATGTTTGTATGAATCTAAATCCATATCAGTCTTTGTCTGTTACAAACGACATGTCAGCTTTGAAACCTGATCAAAATATGTCGGGAAGGTTTAAGGCATTTTAAAGGGGCAGTAGCACGTTTTTCGATAATTTTACATTTTAAAATTTTCACTTATTATTGTACGTTAATGCTAAATGTATTATTTTGATAGTGTCAAAAATCTCATTACACAAGTCAATCAGCCATATACGTCGATATACATCAGTAAAATGAATGTTGTGTACACAAATGCACATTATAGATAGGTTGGACACCTTTTATAGAAAGATAAGTATAAAAATTGCACTTTCCGTGTTCGTTAAATATCGACTCAAACAAACGTCCCTCTATCAGATGTACCTGAGTAAAAACTATTTTTCATATATATTAAAAAAATGTATTCATCAAAAACATGCCCCATCATACAATTGTTATGTGCTCAAATTCAAACTAGCCTTTCAATTTGTTCAAACATCCCAGATACATGTAAACCTTCACAGCTCGCGAGATATTCAAAATTGGGAGGGCTTACATTAAGTAAAATGGTCGTACAAAGGCAGGCGCTACATAACCAATAATTTTCGTAATCATACGGTATATTGAATCAGATGAATCGGACGAAAACAGGTTATTGGTTGCTGTTACCGATTTGATCTGATAAGTATAATGAACAGTTTCAATTTTACAGTCTCAAGTTTTTGAAGGGATATCAAAAGTGGTATAACTAATATAAGAACAGTTTGATCCTCTGAATAAAAACTTCTGTATTTTACAAACAACAACCATTAAGAGTTCTTGGTGACAGCATGACCGGAAGTGACGTCATAGATAACCGGAAGTGACGTCATAACGAATGTGCGGGACAGCAAAGTGTTATCACGATACTTTCACAATATAGAAGTTATAATCAATAATATATTGCTGTTTTTCATACTATCTGTACGTAAAATTTTTATATCCCTCATATCTCTGGAACTGTTTTGTTGCATAAAATGAAACAAGACTCATGTAATCATTGTTACATGTGGTTTTTGTATGTTTGGGTTTGTTGTTCATAAATACAAATGGTGCTAGAACAATTTTTCAACGTGACATTGTTTATCGGGAACAATTTTACACGACGTTTCAGGGTTCATTATTGTCCATTCTACAGGTAGCGTTTGATTATATATACACATAAAGATATATTGCTTGAGTAATTTGCTTTTTGAAAATCATTATGATGTGTAAGTATATCTCCTGTATATTCAAGACCCTCATTACCACATCCTATTGAATTTTCTTATTTTTTTCGTCCCAATTTTGTACTGTTCGGATACAGATTATTAGAATGAAATGATACTTTCATTATGAGCAACCACGGCGTGAAGATTAGTCTGTGTATGTTTCAGTCCTTCTCTCTCTTTCATATAGCCAACATTTCTGTCATGTAAAAAGTACATCAGACTATCGTTCAGATATATTTATCTATATATATCTATATATATCTATATCTATATATATATATATTAGCTATGATCAAAACTCTGTTGTCGGTTTTACTTCTTCTCTGTGTTTTTGTTGGTTCCTAAAAGAAGAAGATCAATTTATATGGATAGTCAGCTTCTTTACCCATGCATTAAAGAAGTTGACTATCCATATAACTTGTTCTTCTTCATCAACCAGCTTCTAAATGCCTCTCAAAGAAGTTATGGTTCCTAAAAGACATTATTTAAAACTGTCACAATCAGGTAGTATTTAAAACCTTCATCCTTTGTCAGAAGTATAAATTCATTTTTCAAATGCTCTTGTTTATGTACATTTAGTAAATCCTATCACAGAATTCCTCCCGTACACCTAGTAGCTTTGAAGTCTAAACAACCGAAATTACATACCTATACTGAATAGAGTTAGTATAAAAGCAAACATTTTCTCAAAATGACTTTTAACATTACGTCTTTCTTGAACCTGAAACCTATTATACCAATTAAAAATAGTTTGCTACTCAAAATAAAAACTTCTTTTGCTTAGCGATGCATCAGTTCTTGCAGGACTGATCATAGTTCAAAATGTGAGGGAGTCTGATAAAAATCAAACGTGCTCCCGAAAATAAAATTGTCTCTAACGTGGTTCAAACTTAATCCGGTCGGGATATCCTCTCCGTTACGGTCTGAGCGCAGCAAAAATACTCGCATGTTGCTGCAACTAGCTCATCACAGACAACCACCAGTTATAAGCATACAACCACATCATCGTTTGAATGACGTTTAGCGGTGATCATGTCCCTAGTATGATACCGAAAGCCTTTGCCGTGTCCTTGCGATAAGCGACAAAGGGGATGCAGTCAGACCTTGTCGGACGGGGTTTTCCGTCTAGATAAAGTTTGAACCCCTATATAGATGTATTCTTATTTCATGATCATTTTAATCAGACTGAAATGCGAGTTCATTCATGTTTGGACAGAAATAAGCTTTCACTGTTTGCAATTCGCTGGAAAATAACTTCGGTTGGAAGAAACTTGTACTAAATAAACAAAGAGGTTTTGTGTTAACAGATGAATTTATATCTTGACATCAGGATACATCATTATAGAGGCACGCATACAAACACGAAATCACAGAAATGTCTGTACAATCATCGTTCAGTGTCTTACAGGGAGTTCCTTGTCAGGTTCGTTGAATGGAAAATCGAGAGTCAGATAAACCCATTCTAGAGGTTTACATTACAGGAAGCAAGTTGTTGAGGACAGCAAGCATGATGAAGTGGCCGTAAAATCCCATGACATGTAACCCATCGGATTCAGATTATGTCGTTGACGAAACAGCACGCATACAAACACGAAATCACAGAAGAGAAAATGTCTGTACAATCATCGTTCAGTGTCCAACTGAAGCACTAACCATAGGGAGTTCCTTGTCAGGTTCGTGGAAAAGAAAGTAGAGAGTTAGATCTATCATCTCTCAAGGTTTACATCAAAGGAAGCAAGTTGATGAGAACCGTGGACGCTACAGCAAGCATAATGAAGTGGCCGTAAAATCCCATGACATGTAACCCATCCGATCCAGATTCTGTCGTTGACGAAACGGTACAGCTTGTCACTGTCACAGGAGGGGAATCCGTTGTGGTTGATTCTGTGGATTGAGAATCGGTAGAATGATCAGTAGAAATCTGTGAGATAGTTGAGACCTGGTCTGTTGAAGAATGATTTGTAGAAGTGGAGGTTGAGGGTTCAAGGGTTGCAATATATGTGGATGAAGAATCGGTATGATAATCAGTAGAAATCTGTGAGATAGTTGAGACCTGGTCTGTTGAAGAAAGATCTGTAGAAGCAGGGGTTGAGGGTTCAAGGGTTGTAATATCTGTGGATGAAGAATCGGTATGATAATCAGTAGAAATCGATGTGATTGTTGTGAATTCAGCTGTTGAAGTTACACTAGTAGATTGAGATATTTGAGGTGCAAGTGTTGTAATATCTGTGGATGAAGAATCGGTATGATAATCAGTAGAAATCGATGTGATTGTTGTAAATTCAGCTGTTGAAGTTACACTAGAAGATTGAGATGTTTGGGGTTCAAGGGTTGTAATATCTGTGAATGAAAATCGGTAGAATCACAAAATCTTAAAACAAAGTTTAAGCCTACAAATGTACAAACAGGTTCACATTCCTATCAAAGGTTTCCGACTTTACATAATGAAAAAAGAGCTTAAGAGTTTCCATTCTTTGTCATATCATCAAAATAACACTTTTGAATTAAGTGGGTGCTTATTGTTTTCCTTTATTTATATATGATTCAGTGGGAATATCAACATCAAACCAAAATCATATTTGATGATAAAAACGATAAAACTTTTAAGCATACAACCATCAAAAACAAACCCAGAATTAGTGACGTCACCGTAATTCCCGTTCTTCCGTGGTCATCGCCATCGTAATGTTTCCATTTCAATTTTAAATCTATACATTACACATATGATTGAAGATTAAAATAATCATAAATTTCCGATACCTGATAGATATTTTATGAAACGTTTATGAATTAATCTCTTTACAATTTCACTCACTGACATAATTGTCAATCGCATGGTTGGTATGGCATCACACGAGCAAATGAAGTATTTCAGTCGCATATTTAATAGCGTAATCGATAATGAACATATTATTTAAAAGGTATTTGAGAGCCCGGTTTGAATTGATTTTGTAATATTTTAAAAACAAGGGCAATTAAATTTCGGTGTATACTTTTAACTCTTCCAAGCCATAGATTATCTCATCAGTTTTATTTAATGCTAAAATCATTGGATGAATCTGGTCGCATTACATGGGCTTCTCATATTAAGAATGTTTTATTTAAGTTTGGGTTTGGTTTTGTTTGGATCTCGCAGGATATAGGAGATATTAATGGATTTATTTCTGTATTCAAACAAAGGTTGTCTGATAATCTTGCACAAATTTGGCATTCTTCCCTCCAAGATTCAACCACATGTTCTAAATATATGCTATTCAAATCCCTCCTTCATGTTGAGACATATCTTAGATTAGATATCCCTCCCTACTTAAGAAATTGTTTATCAAATTTAAGGTGTGGTAGATTTAAACTTGCCCTAGAGATTGGTAGATATAACAATATCTCATATGATTTAAGACTTTGCCCTATTTGTAAAAAATATAATCTTAATTTAATTGAAGATGAAATACATGTTCTACTTTACTGTAAAGCTTATACAGATATTATAAGGAATATATTTCTTAATAGATATTTAAAATAACATTGTCACAATATGCTTTTGCAAATCTTATGTCCTTAACAAATATAGAAATTATCAAAAATGTATGTCTATTTTTACATCCAGTAAGGAAAATTAGAAATTCAAATGTGTTTATGTAAGCTCATGCAAATAATCATTTTGTGTATGTATTATGGGCCAATGGCCTTTTACTGAATAAAATGTCTGTCTGTCTGTCTATTTTAAAAACGTCAAAAAGAGCAAATGTGCCAGCGTGTTATCATATTTCTTGCCAATGCACATCATCATCATCTTTTCTGAGAATGATGAGGAGGAGGAGAAGGGGAAGAAGAACAACAATAAACTCACCAGTTCCATTCACGAGAGATTGTATGAACTCGCACTGTTCACTGCGAAGGCCAGTACCATTAGACTTAGTGCTGTCAACTATCAAGTAGCTGCCTCCTTCGGTATATACTTGCCATATATCAGAACTATCTGGGATTCTGAAGGAAAAGCGAATAAACAATCAAGACATGAAAAAATAGGATTACTTTTTTACATGTAGTTGAAAGAGAAAGGATAAGGCGGATTGTCTTTTCATAAAGTAGAAACTCAGAAGTGTCAATAACGACCTTCGTGTTAAGTTAGTTTTTCTTATTCAACGATTATTCCTCGGACATTCAAATCATTTCGATATATTCATTGTTGTTGAAGACAACAAGGACCCTTAAAATATTGGTCCATTTTATATTTTATATTGATTCAAATGATAACGTAATTTTGATAATAAATACCTACCCACTTCTTGCAAAGTCGTCGAAATAGGCTTGATATGATCTGGAGACGCCCTTGTCCGGCACAATATAACCGGATGAATCAATGGGTATCCCAAACACAAATACCAAATCTACCCCGTTTCTAACACCAACCCAATCTGGGAACTCGCTGACGGTTGGTCGATACTTCAGCTGCATCTGGTACACCGTGTTGTCCTGAGAGTAGCGGGAGTCAAAGTTAATCACTGGGCATTTGTAGTTGATGTCACTCCATAGCTCCAGAAGGACCCCGAGGTAGTTGACCGGACTTCCATGGTTTGCTATATAGTAATCACTCAGAGCATCAGCATCTATAGGAGTCTTTAAAGACTCCACGAGGACGTTGAGAAGGGTGTTGTAGTCCTCATCTGTGAGAGTAAGACTTGCTGGTGGCGTTGTGACGTTCTGAAGCTTCATGACTTCGGCCATGATTGTTAAAGATGCTTCATCCTTCACGACCCCGTGCATTACGTCGGTGTTCTTGATCATCCCGCTTTCAATCATTGCCTCTGGATCGTCCTGTAAAAAATCGCCGTCAACTACAGGAACAAAGGGTAGACCCTTGTAATCAAAGCCAAACTGACTATCAGCCAGAACCTGAACGTCTGTTGTGTTCAAGCAATCATACAGAGTGGCATCATCTGTAAACACAGGACATCCTACAACCTCCCCAAGTAACTTGGTGTTATTGACGCCAAGGTCTGCCTCATTGTACATCCAGTTAGTGTTTGGAGATCCACTCAGCATTATCGCTTTGTCAAACAGGGGATGAGAAGCTGTATTTAGCATATGGAAACCTACAGCAGCTGCACCAGCCTCTTGCCCAACTAGGGCAATGCGATTTGGGTTTCCTCCAAAAGTTGCTACATTTGTGTTAATCCATTGAAGAGCAAGGAATTGATCCCATAGACCCATATTGCCAGGGATTGTGTCAGGTCCGAGGTATGCAAAGCCAAGGGGACCAAGTCTATAGTTAACCGTCACGACAACTTCCCTCTTCCTTCGTGAAAGCGTGTAGCCATCAAAAAGGTCATACGACGCACTTCCACTGTAGAACCCCCCACCATGAAAAAACACGAAGACAGACATGTCTGTAAAATTCAGTGGCGACCAGATATTTAGATAGAGGCAATCTTCACTGAATTGAGAAGGGGGCTGAAGGAAAGGTGTGTTCCCTACCCAGGGTAGTTCTGAGGTCTGGATACAAGCTGGAGGTAGAACAGTTCCATCTATAACAGCAGGGCTCCAGTTCTCCACGGCCTCTGACTTCTTGAATCTGAGGTTTCCTACCGGTGCCTTAGCATATGGTATTCCTTTGAATGAGTACACATCCGTGCCTCCTCCACTCTCCATCATGCCTTGAACATCTCCGTTTGCTGTAGTGATGATAATATCAGCCTGTGCAGGTTGGTAGAAGAACGTGGCGAATATAAGCACTCGACACAGCAACATCCTTGACTTAAACCTGTCGATGAATAAAATATTCTAGCAAAGATAAACGTGTAAATTCTGTAATTGAAATATAATCATTTTAGGCAGTTAAGAATTACAAATTTTCATTTCACAAAGATATAGAATATAAACTAGTTTCCAAAAGAGACAATACCATACAAATCGCACAATAACTCAATCCATTGCAGATTGATATGACTAAAACATAGTTTTATCATTTCTTCAGTAGTCAACTAACTTCTATGCAAAATTTTGAAACATTATCTTTTCATATTTGCGAGAAACATGTATTTTAAAAAAATCATCGATCTGGGATCTCCTTAACAAGGCGAGATAGCAGGGAGAAATTTGACACTTTCACTTGTTTTAAAACATTCTAGTGCAATGACGCGTCAACGAATTTATGTCAAATAAAGTGCATTGTATCAACAAGATTGTATTCTTACCTAAATTCAATACTTTATCAATTTTATAGTGAAATGACAAAAGTTCTGTGCATAAAACAACTTGAAATTTCGATTTATGCACCCCCATGTGCGTTTGAAGAGACACAAAATCAAAAGTATCTTTTCCTGAAGAATGAAAATGTGCATACTTCTTTACAAGACATATGCCTGTTAGGCACACTTAAATTCGACTCTGTCAGGTAATAGAGTTTTGTTTCGGAGGACGTTGAAAACTTGGTATCGTTTCTTTTGGACATTAGTTTACAAATTTACATGTGTATAGCTTTATCAAATAAAGCGATTGATTTTGAAATTTAATCTGTTTTTGTAGATAATGTTTGATAAATGTTTCCCTCGGATTGAATATTAATGATATTTGAATAAGGAAATATATATATAAGACGTAAGTGTATATGTCACATGGACCTGCTTACAGTTACAAAATGGCTTTGTTGGGCTTTCAGAAGTGTTCGACTCTTACGATATAGAATAGTTTTTAATGAAAAATTCAATCTTTCAAATGGAATCAACTAGGCACTGACGTTATATACATGTAGTATTTTAAATTTATGTCCATCAATAATCTTTTAGATGCACATTCTCGCTCTTATCATCGCAACAAAGTTTAACAAATTAATTTCAAGCCTTCATCAACTATATACAGAGTTGTTTTTGAAGCCACGAGGTCGCTTCATTCACGATGACCAAACTGTGTAAATCTAATCAAACGTATTAATAGCAAAGTTATTTCTTTAAAAATAGTTTGGTCTTTAATTTCCCGTTTGCTTAACTAGCACTGTATTTCGTATTCATTCAGGAGAACAAGTATTGAAAATAGAGAAGATTTTATTTATTTTGATTTTGCTTTTTTTCAGGCATACATATACAGGTTAACTTATATGGTAATATATAAGTAATTTCATATAAATATTAACTTTGAGGTACATTGTTCATACATAAAAGTTTATAAAATCTGGCACTAATCTACAGCTGCATCTCAAAAGTTTGTTCACCTGCTTGTGATCTTAGTGCAAATATCATGTAATTTAGGTTTCGTTTTGACGTTCATAAAATAACCCCAGGACCACTTACAGAAGATCATCTATTGTTCATGTGTAAAATAACCATTCCCAAACCATATTTCGGTATCGTTTTGTCATTGGTGCTGAATGTCGATATTTGGCATTGTTAGATAGACAGATGGGGTCATATTTGTGAAATTCGGATTTTCTTAAATTTTGATTAAAATCATCTATGTAAACTTTGAAGGGAAAAAATCAGCACAGTTATGTTGCCTTAGGGCAAAGGAACACATATGAATAAGATCTAAAGCTGTTGATGACTTATGAAGGATTTTGTAGAGCAAAATTAAAATCAGTGTTTTCGAAATTTGGATCCCTGGTCACTTCATTGACCTGCCAAATTGTTTACAGCTATCTGCTAGGTATGACATACAAATATGTCATCATAAACTGAATCTTAACTTATGCAGCGAAATTTCATCGTTATCGGTTTCGTTTGCACAATTATATGACTTTACAAATTACATGATATTTGCACTAGAATACGAAGGTAGGTGAACAAACTTAAGATACGCAGCTGTAAATAGAAAATGCAAAATAGAGAAGAGTTCATATTAACTTACCTCTCGGGTTCAAGCTTAGAAGTGGTCAAATGATAAATGACCACGTCTTTTAAACAATACTGGAAACTGATTGATTAACAGGTCAGCTCCGGCCATTTACATATTACACTTGTTTGACCATTTGAACAACTGACCAGTCGTGTAGCCGATGCTTCTTGCAGTGGTCAGTGGAATAATGAAATTAAACTCATGTGCAAAAGAAACGATACCAAGTTTTCAAAGTCGCCCGAAACAAAATTCTATAACCTGACAGAGTCGAATTTAAATGTGTCTAACAGGCATATATCTTGTAAAAAAGGTATGCACATTTTCTTTCTTCAGGAAAAGATACTTTTGATTTTGTGTCTTTTCAAATGTACATGGAGTGCATAAATCGAAATTTCAAATTGTTTTATTAACAGAACTTTTGTCATTTCACTTTAAAATTGATAAAGTATTGAATTTATGTCAGAAAAAATGTTGTTGATATAATACACTTTATTTGACATAAATTCGTTGACCTGTCACTGCACTAGAACGTTTTAAAACAAGCGAAAGTGTCCAATTTCTCTCTGCTATCTCGCCTAGAGATTCCAGATCGATGATTTTTTCAAATGCATGTTTCTCGCAAACATGGAAAGCTAATGTTTCCAAATTATGAAT
Source organism: Steromphala cineraria (assembly GCA_916613615.1). Classification (NCBI taxonomy): domain Eukaryota; kingdom Metazoa; phylum Mollusca; class Gastropoda; order Trochida; family Trochidae; genus Steromphala; species Steromphala cineraria. Next base: position 22,079,373 of record OU744723.1, on the reverse strand, counting down.
AGACGTAAGTTGACTACAGAAGAAATGATATTACTATGTTTTAGTCTTATTAATCTGCAGTGGATTGAGTTATTTTGGGATTTGTATGGTATCGTTTCTTTTGGACATGAGTTTATTTATAATGAATAAAATAATGAACGTTTTTATGAATATACAAACATCAAAATAGAACATGTATTTATATCTGAGTATTTATGAAATCATTATACAAAATGTTGAAAAACTCAGCTAAAAACGCTATGGTCATTCTCAATATTAAATATTTACGTATCATGGGGACAATTGTGTGAAGTATAAAAAACGATAATATCGAAATATTTGCTGGTATCTACTTATTTTGTTTGATATATATAGTTTCTGAAGTTTCTTGGTGCAGATGGGAGACTCATAGATGAACATGGATTGAGGGGAGCTGTGTTTTTAGGTAAACTCATGTCCAAAAGAAACGATACCAAGTTTTCAAAGTCGTCCGAAACAAAATTCTATAACCTGACAGAGTCGAATTTAAATGTGTCTAACAGGCATATATCTTGTAAAAAAGGTATGCACATTTTCATTCTTCAGGAAAAGATACTTTTGATTGTGTGTCTTTTCAAATGTACATGGAGTGCATAAATCGAAATTTCAAATTGTTTTATGAACAGAACTTTTGTCATTTCACTTTAAAATTGATAAAGTATTGAATCTATGTAAGAAAAAAATGTTGTTGATATAATACACTTTATTTGACATAAATTCGTTGACGCGTCACTGCACTAGAACGTTTTAAAACAAGCGAAAGTGTCCAATTTCTCTCTGCTATCTCGCCTAGTTAAGGAGATTCCAGATCGATGATCTTTTCAAATGCATGAAAAGATAATGTTTTCAAATTTTGCATAGACGTAAGTTGACTTCTGAAGAAATGATATTACTATGTTTTAGTTTTATAAATCTGCAGTGGATTGAGTTGTTTTGGGATTTGTATGGTATCGTTTCTTTTGGACATGAGTTTATTTATAATGAATAAAATAATGAACGTATTTATGAATATACAAACATCAAAATAGAACATGTATTTATATCTGAGTATTAATGAAATCATTATACAAAATGTTGAAAAACTCAGCTAAAAACGCTATGGTCATTCTCAATATTAAATATTTACGTATCATGGGGACCATTGTGTGAAGTATAAAAAACGATAATATCGAAATATTTGCTGGTATCTACCTATTTTGTTTGATATATAAGTAAATTTTTTATTTCGCTTGATGAATTTACGATTAAATCTATGTGAACACTAGCATAAGAATATCGTTGAAAAAGTACTTGGGTTTAATAAGTTTCCACCTTAGTATTTATTATAAAAACAAACTACTGCTTCCTTAGGTTTACGTTTATGGCTTCAGTTATGCTAATACAATTCAAAATATTCATTCAAGCAATTAAATGAGTTTCTACCATATACAGTAGAACACGAATATAACGACCTCCAAGGGATTACAGAATTTAGTTCGCTATATCCGGTGTTCGCTACTCGCGTTTGGCCGCAATGCATTAGGCTGTTGACGGAACTCAAAAATTGTTCACTATATCCTATTGTTCGCTATATCCGAGTTCGCTGTATCCGTGTTCAGTCTGATTAAAATCGACTGTGATTCGAGGAAAAAAGTGTAAAAATATTATCTCTAGCGGGGTTCGAACCTCACCCAGCCGGGCTTTCCTCTCATTCAGTCTGAAGGCACCCCTATTGCCCGCATGTTCTGACACAAGCTCATCTAGCCAATCGAAAGGAGCGCAGTGAAAGCTTCGGTATCCCTCAGGGGCAGGTAACTCCAGTATACCATTCGTTATACATCATCACCGCTAAACGCTATTTAAAAACGAGGATGTGATTGGATAGCTTACGACTGGGTCTGTCTGTGCTAAACTGGTTATAGCAACACGCGATAGAGGTGGGTGCATTCAGACCGAGACGGAGAGGATATCCCGAATGGTTCGAGTCCCGATAGAGACAATATTTTTGATATTTTATTCCTCGGAGCATGGTCGATTTTAATCAGACTGTATCCGTGTTCTGCTGTATCATTGAAAAATTGCAAGCTCGAGTTCGAAATTTTTTGGCGCTTTAGCACGTAAATCGTAAGATTAATGGCAAGGCACTTAGACACCATTCTCTCCCAACAGAGGCAGATCTAGTTATGAAATGTTAATACAGCCTCTGTTCTATTACGCCGACTTTGCGGGATCGAATGGGAGATGCCTGATTGGAGCAATCAAAGTTAGTTGCGCAATCAGCGACGCTGTTCTAAAATAATAAATGTGGCTACTAAATGATGGCAAAAGCAGTGTGATATGAACCACCCTTTCCATGCGAGAAGCGTTGTCATTTCATAAAGAAGTGCAAATGGATTGTGGTGCAATTTGTGTCCGCCAGGGGAAACTGCCGGAACCCTCGGATTTCGGCGTAATAGAAAAGAAGCTGTATCAACAGTTCATGAACTGGTCTGTCTTTGTGGGGTGAAAATGCTTAGACACAGAATTAATGATCCCTTTTTTGAGTTCAGGAAAGAAGTGTAAGGAAAAGACATTTAAGGCACAGGCTGGCTGATAGAGTGTCTCAAAAAGGATAGGCAGCATTCAGCAGCAAATATGGAAAAAACAAAATATGTTAAAGAAAAAAGATTTGTTTAAGCAGAAATGACAAATCTCAGTACAACTACAAATCTACATAACTCGAAAATAACTGATAAACGAACAACAATGTGTTTGGTTTTGTTGTTTTTATTTCAAGTAATTTCTTCTCAAACGTTACACTCAGATATCTTGAAATTGGAATGATTCGAAATGGTGTGCAATCATTTACAAATTACGTGTCACCATTGTAAAGTTGATTTCAGGATACATACCAAGTAGAAATTATATGATGAGACATTGGACCCATGAAGAAAACTAAAATAATCTCACATGAAAGTAAGGGTGTTCAACTATTTAACAAAAGTACCAATGAATCAAGTTTTATAAGGCTTTACAAAATCATTTGTTTCGAGTTCCGAAGTCTCTGCTGCATATAATGCTTACTTGAGGCGCAAAGGTTTAGAGGGGCAGTAGCACGTTTTAGGGGTAATATAAGGTGATGTCAGGAAAATGAAAATAAATGGTTCCAATTGAGAGACAATGTATTTAAACTAAATGAAGCACTTATAAATCAAATATGTAATGCAAATTTCAGCCATGCGATTCCTTTTTCTTTCACAAAATGAATTAAAGATGTTCAAACAAAAATGGTCGCCAATGGACTTCCAATGGGAATTTTTATCATTTGTTCACTGACTATGGATGATTGATTTGTGTAATGATATTTTCTTCACTATCAACATAACACATAACGTATACTACTCAAAAGAGTTTAAGGAACACTCGAACAGTGTGCGCTATATACTTAATCAATCAGCGCATGGCATAAGTTATGTATTTTATTAAATAAACACTATCTTACAGACAGAATGGAATCAATTGTTGAGAGTCATTCAGTTTCTGTATTGCGCTGCGATGTCAGAAACAAGACAGGGGTCGAACATGAAAGTCAGAGGATGTCGGATGGCTCAGGTTTTAAACATTGTGGTCTTGTCTTAGGTGACTTTATCGTTTTGAAAGTGATGTCCCTAGTAGTGAAAAACTTGAAGACATTTTTCTGAAAATAATGCGATTACAAATTCCAAAATTCCAAAATAAATCAAATTTTCAAAAAATCCAAAAATGAGTAGCCAAATGTCAGGTATGCATATGTTTATCAACAAAACACTACTCTCCGAGCTGCCGTCATGTAAAGTTAGTGCAAATGATATTACTACTTGAGTGTTCCTTAACTTCTTTTGAGTAGTGTACAATTATCAGTTAAAATGCAAATTTTAAAATTGTTAAAATAACGTGCCACTCCCCCTTTATGGTTGCAAATAGCAGTCAAAAAGTTTTTTTTATGGCTTTATCAAATCATATTTGCTCCGTAAAGCGAATCTGTCTGCTGCCCACACGGTTCGATTGAGAATCGACATATCAACAGAAAGCAGAGGATGTACATTGAATATCAAAAATTAAACTGAATAACAAGAATATTCTTGATAATTTAACTAATCTATTTGGCTATTTTGTAGTGTCCTCCCTGCTGCAAAGAAAGTTTATTTAAGGTTCAAAATATCCACATAAAATCGAAGTTATAAGTTCAAGGAAACACAATTAACAAAAACTTGAACCAAGTAAGTTCTATACAATGTAGACTGATGTATGGTGACCTTTGCTACCTTTAACATACGGTTGAGGATCAGCCTGTCACCAGAATGCGGTGATGTATGTTGAAGAAGTAAAACAAGGAAGGAAAAAAACATTCAGTAAAGTTATATAGGGCCTTTTGAAATACGAAATGCTACTTTTTGGTGACCTCAGTGTTGCCTACAATGTATATTTGACGTTGAACAGACAGCAATGTTGTGGATTCAGGCAAATTACATGGAACAAAAATAACAATCCCATAAGTTCTTTAAGGTTTTATTAAACAATATTTGATACCTTAATCCGAACTCTGTGGTTCCTACACTGCTGATTTGAGGTCAAGGATTACAACATAGCATGGTTTGAAGAAAATTAAAAATAGAGTCAAAATAGGAATAAAGAAAGTAAGGCTCGACCAAATAATATTCGTATTTATCATATGATCACGATACACTAGTTTTATAAGTGAAATAAACTCTCTATCAGATAAATAGAGGCGATATATTATAATTTCACTGTGACCAGTTACGATTTATTATATGGTGCCAGAATCACGTTCAGCTATGTCAACTGATTGGCATAACTTTCCAGTTTTCAAGTCATCTTAATTCCATTAAAACTCATATAATATAATACGAAATGTAGTTTTACAAATACCAGGTTTATTGGATCTGCTGAAATGATTATCAAATTTACCCATGAAATAAAAACGGTATTGGGAAAACTACATTAAGGGTCCTCTATATATTCTCCTCTGCTGACGTCCATGTTTCCTACACTGCTTGGTTTAGAATCTGCTCCCAGAAGACACATTCAGCCTCTCTTAGACTCTGCTCAACCTCCAGTCGTCTTCCAACATCAAGAACAAGATGCTTCTTAGACACTTGTCTGTACCTTGGCCATCTCTGCCTCGGTATGATAGGGACGTTCGGGTTTCTTGAGAAACAAACGCAATTCAGAGTTAAAAGACGTTTTGAAAATTCATTGGTACTTTCTTTATTGCATAACTGTAATTACCTAAAATCATTGTAAATCATTCATTCATACGGTGACGAAAATGTTCTTAGAATTAATTCATAGAACATCATTAAAACAAGTGGGAAATTTGTTAAAACGCCTTCATTGGGAGAAAAGGTTTAAATGAAATTTGTTATTTCGGGGAAAAAATGTTATAGGTTTGCGGAAATATTGCTTCCAATTCTCTCGTTCAGTGAACGTTCATAAAATGTAATTTCTTTATCCTTATTGTTTTGGTTTCTATGAGGGGTTAATTGTATGCGCTTATTACAAGCATGTGAAATATGTATTTCAAAGTTCAGGTTATCATTGCATCCACTATCAAAGTTTCTATCTATCGCTATAATTAATCATTGAATTATTAAAGGGGCAGTAGCACGGTTTTTGAAAATGTTATACATTCAATGTTTCACTGATAATTGTACGTTAATGCTTAATGTGTTATTTTGATTGTGTCAAAAATCACATGACACAAACCAATCATCCATAGTCGTAGAACAAATTATGAGGGTTCACAAAAAGTCGTTTGGCTCCCGTATTTATATGAGCACCTTTCATTCATTTTGTGTTAGTAAAAGGAATCCCATAGCTGAATTCGAACTTTACATTATATATTTGATATTTTCCTGCTTCATTTAGTTTAACTACATTGTCTTTTAATTGGAACCATTTATTTTCATTTTTCTGATATCAACTTATATTCCCACTTAAAACGTGCTACTGCCCCTTTAAAGCGTCGTTTGATATCTGTTCAATTGAAATCGTGTATTTTCATTTTCCTGACCTCACCTCATAATCTTCCTAAAAACGTGCTACTGACATGTTTGAGTTGATATTCAGCTTAAAAAAATGAGTTCACTTAGCGGCAAATATGAACTTACCCGGACTTTGCGAAGTTGGACCAATATATCATGACTCGTTTACTGAGTTCAATCTCCTCTGGAGTTACAGTAAGAACATCCCCTAAGGGATGTCCAAAAACGATTTCCAGATCGCTGCTGTGAAAAACGCCCATCCACTCAGGCCATGGTGACGACTCAATGATGTATTCCAGAGAGTACATAAAAACGCCGTTTGCTTTTGCCATCTCCGTTGCCAAGGTAACCGCTGGACATTTAAAGAAACAGTCACCGAGCACATCGTCGGCAATGTCCACAAAAGATTCCTCTGGCGTCTCGTACTGATTGATGATTGCACTGGAGAGGAGGGAACCTGCACCAAGCATTGCTGAAAGGGTCGATATGGTGGTCAGAAATTCAGTTCTTGTCAAGTTAAGCTCATTTGTGAGTTGATAGATGGATGGCAAGACCCTGCGAAGAAAGACTGTCCCTTCGTCCTTCTGTACGCCGAGTAAAATGTTGGTCTGCTTCAGGCTGCCATTCAACATTAGAGTTGTTGGGTTATCTGGAAGAAAATGACCATCAATCACTGGAGCAAAAATCAAACCGTTGTCGAACTGGCTTTGCACTGTCAGAATGTCTGATGAATTCAAACTTTGCATGCAATCAAGTATTGAAGACACGTCAGGCCCTGGACATCCGGCCACTGACGAAAGTGAAAGGGCCAGTTGTGTACTAGCTTCTGGGGCAGACGATGCCCATACAGCTGTTGGGGACCCACTTTCTAAAATGGCGTTGGTAAAGAGGTTCTGGGACAAGGGAGATAACAAATGATGACCAGCACTTGAGGCACCTGCGCTCTCTCCAAACAAGGTGATCTTCTGCCTGTTACCTCCAAACTTTTCAATGTTGTCGTTTATCCATTCCAGAGCCATCACTTGATCCATCATGCCTTGATTGCCAGGAAAGTCTTCTGTGCCAAGATAGAAGAAACCCAAGGCGCCAACACGGTAGTTTATTGAAATGACGATGACGTCACCGAAAGCTGCAAGATAACGTCCATCATATATTGGACGGTTGATGGAGCCTGTAGTATAGGCCCCGCCGTATAGCCAAACCATGGTGGCCAAATTACGCTCTGGACCTGCAGGAACCCAGATATTGAGATAAAGACAATCTTCACTGATCTCACTCGAATCAGTTCGAAGAGGTTCATAAGGACTTTGAAGTGGCGTCTGCACACATATTGGCGCCTGTGATGTTGCATCTCTCACTGCATCTCCCCAGGGCTCCGCAGGAAGCGGATGTTTAAACCTTTGTTCCCCAACTGGTGGCTTGGCGAAAGGAACCCCGTAGAAAATGTCAATCTGTCTACCAAGGACTTGCTCGTGAAATCCTTGAAGAGGCCCATGAGATGTTCTAACTCTCTGGCTTGAAACACCAGAGATGCTGATGATGAATACAACGAAGCAGCAAAACATTCGCAAATTCATCTCGTCTATCAAGTTCAGGACCTGAAATGCAGGACGATCATTTGTATACGATAACCATAAATTGCACAACCAATGTTAATTATACAAAAGTTCATAATTGCTGCCAGTATGTGCCAAAGAATCTGTTTTTAAAGCCTCTATTTGTTTGTTGTACAATACCTTTATGTTTTAGCGTACTATCATTCTCTTAGGCCATTTCAATTTTTTATCTGATAGAATAACATGAAGATGAAAGTAGGATATTTACATTAACAAAATGTGAACGTTATCTTTGCAACTATCAAAATAAGATTGCATCAATAAATTACAACACAATTACATGTATTGTGATTCAAACATAAAAACTATAACAATTCATTGAAATTTATTATTATTTCACGCTGATTTATCATTATTGATTATAAAACGATGCTTAAAAATTATTAAATGGATAATAATGGTTGATTAAAGGAAATAACAAATACGAAATATTTAACATTTCATGTAAAAAGATGCAAATTTCGTGGACATTTTGTTAATTCACACTCCAAACAAATAGAACGAAGGATCAATATTACAATAAAGATTATAAAAGGAACAGGTGAAGTTTCCGTACAACATTACCAATAAAACATTTGATTCTTTCGATGAGTTAAAACTTATCTTGAACTAGAGATGCTTCCTTCAACGGAAGAAGCGTATACTGGTAGCAGAGTAATTTACCATGAACCAGAGATGCTTCCTTCAATGAAAGAAGCTTATACTGGTAGCGAAGTAATGTCCACTTATGCCCTTGTCTAGAGATGCTTCTTCAACGGAAAAAAGCTTATACTGGTAGCGAAGTAATTTACCTTGAACCATAGATGCTTCCTTCAATGAAAGCAGCTTATCCTGGTTGCGAAGTAATGTCCACTTATGCCCTTGACCAGTGGTCACTTATATACGAGGAGAAATATATAAGTGCTGCGATATGCAATTAACGTGTTTCATTAAAATCTCAATCTCAATATAAATGATACTAATGATACCGGTAACTGGACCTTTAATAATCACTATTGTTAAATACTTATCTTACTAATATCATTTTGAAACGAGCAGTTCAATATAAATAAAATGATTGCTTAACGTTTTTATCATTTCCATATGCACTGTGCTAGACACATGGATATGAATCTTGCAAAACTAAACACTTTTGTTATCAGCGTTATTAGTTATGAGATAAGCACCCCCTCAGCATGGAAACCAATAAAGCTACAGGTAGATGTGCTTTCGATATCCGCCTCACTGTTAATACATTAAGCTACAAGTATAATGTGCTTTTGATAACATCTTGATGACATGTTTAACATGCAATCAAATGTAGATTAATTTTTCTTGTAATAATAATAATAATAATAATAATAATGATGATGATGATGATGATGATGATGATGATGATGATGATGATGATGATGATGATGATGATGATGATGATGATGACGATGACGATGATGATGATGATGAATACCCCGAAGGAGTGTACTTTCACAGCTGCTACTAAGCGGTAATCACGACCACGTAGGTCAGTACATCCAATGTTCATGCAGGTACCCATTTTAACCAGTTGGGTGGACTGAGTGCAATGTGGATGAAGTGCCTTGTATATACCTATTCTATGACAAGGATATCAATAATATGCAATAGTCCACCCAGCTGTTAAAATGGGTACCTTTAAACGGGATATTTGACCTACATTCTCACAATTAGCGCTAAGTAGAACCTGTGAAATTACAACCCTTCAAAGTAATTATGTAGGCAGCGCTCTGAGCAAGTCTTAGGATGTAAAAAAGGCGCAATATGATTATCCATCTTATTATTATTAAGGGTTGATTGCCGTGCCAAAATATCTGCTATAAATGTATATTATTAAATCAGAAGATCTAATCACAACTTTTTCGCCAAAAAAAAGATGTTCAATATTGAGTGACAAGTTTCATAACATGTTACATTTGCAAATGAACAACAAATAAACATAAACCGGAACACTATCAATCAGATAGTCAACGCGCTTCAAACTATACAGAACATTAATATGCCATTAACAGGGTAACATATGCGTGTACAAGATTTTATCGAATAGATACACGAGAAATATCAGTATTTTAACTAAGTTGGCGTGAAATGTGTGACAATATAACTTCGCTATCTTGTCAGTCGAACAGTTATTATTTACATAGAAACATCATTTAATATTTTTAATTAATTCTTTTTTTTGTGATAAATATAAAGAGTGACCGATGAAATTGTACCACACATCAAAACATACACGCTTCTAACACATTTTCCTTAACAGCAGCAAACTAGCCTTCATTGCATGAGGTAAGAATTTAGTTCAAATGACACTTTAGGTATAGTCCAGGGGATGTGTTTGTTGATTTTTATTTAGAAAACAATGCTTTGCATGCCCACTGTTTATGTTTAAGCACTTCAAAGTTCTTCCGCTTTGGCAAACAATTTGTTTTCATGATCATTTCTTCGATTGTCATTCAAAGAGTTGAGATGATAACACGATTTGGACATACAACTTCTTTATTCAAGTTTGGCGACATCACTTGCACGATAACAACATAGGTATCTCCTCCGAAACGCCTAACTTGAATAAATATCCTTACTCATATATTTCTTCATCATGTTATGTCCAAATATGTCTGTTTGGAGCAGGCGGTATGAGACGATACCTCTGCCATACCAGGGACATTATATGACAGGGACCGGAAACTGGGATTTTTCATCGCGCATTTCCCTCTCGTCACGGTCCAACGCACGAGGCGACTGGGCACTGTCAATGCGCATAAGTATCGTGGAAATGGTCTTAAAAACCCAGTTCGACCTTGCAGGGCGATATTAGTATTTAGTGTCAGCGCGGGAAATCAGAGTCAACCAAAGTGAAATCTATAAGCTTAAGTCAGAAATCAAAGTAAGATAATGATTAATTTGATGTAACAGACCCTTAGTATATTTATCATTCTTAAATGTAACTTAACAGTTCGTAAAAAAATACCCAAGAGCTCTAGCTGTTATACACTGAAAAACTCTCTTCAGACCGGATGACTGTAACTTAATTCTAAAGACTTTTAAATGAAAGCATCTAAAGCTTTTTTAATTACATACAGGGTTGGTTATATGATTTTATGGTGTAGAGAAGCAAGTTAAATAGTTGGAATAACAAATGTCAACATGTACGAACGAAGGTAACTGGAGAAGAAATTTGCCGGGTCAGCAATCTTGCTGCTACTATTACATCGAGATGTGACCGGAAGGCTTTAGTTTAACTCTAAAAACGTTTCAACTAAAGCATAGGAATTCTTTTCAATGACTTGCAGTCAAAGTTTGATGATTTTCGGGTGTAGAGAAGCAAGTTAAATAGTTGGAAATTTTTTTCAACATGTACGAACGAATGTAACTGGAGAAGAAATTTGCCGGGGCAGCAATCATGCCTGCTACTATAACATCGGGAAGTGACTGAATGCCGTTGGTTTAAGTTATTAAATTAATTTAAGTTTAAACTTTTCAATGAAAGTATAAAACTTAATTTCAATAACATGCAGTCAATGTTTGATGATTTTTGGATGTAGAGAAGCAAGTTAAAAGTTTGAATAAAATTGTACAAGATGTACGATTGATTGTAACTGGAGTTAAAATTTGCCGGGTCAGCCATTCAGGTTACTCAACTCTATATCCCGGCTTACGGGGATTGTCGAACAATGCTGCCGTCGCAAGTCGGTAAAGATCGGAATATTATTAATTTTTACTACCATTCGTTACGCTATTAAGTGAATCGCTCGGTGACCCAGTCTCGTGTGCGTTGAACCGTGACGAGAGATAGATTAATTAGGCCCGTTAGTAGAAATGATGATAAGCTGATTGTAAGTTACTGGTCCTTCTGTATCTGGAGCCTCTGACCATACTTATCTAACGAGCTTCCCCTATCATATCAAGTTTACGTCCCAAGTGAAATAATTGTGCCTTGGCGAGTGACAAAACAAAATTATTTCACGAGGGATATAAACTAGATATGAAAGGGGAAAGAGTTTTATATCCTATTTATGTCCAACTTGGATTTCAGACGATTTATTGCTTTTTTGAATAACTTTATTGTGCCTATAAAGAGACGGCGGATGGATATCCAACCACGCCACAGCCTGAAAGATTGTGATATTACGACGTTAAATATTCACTTTTCTATCCTACGTTAATTCATTGAGTGTGGTGAATGTGTAAGTAATAAGCACTTTAGTCGTGAACGGAGCGTACGTGAAAATAAAATCTCTCTGCACGAGAACAGGTCAGAGTAATCTTTCGATGATCAACGGCATGTCATGGCGGCCGCAATTTGCCTGTATCTTGTCGTCAAAATGTGAAAACAACCGCCCTATAAGTAAGTTTAAGATGTCTATCATCGTTCAAACGCCCTTTTGATTTAATGTAATCTAAAGAATATTCAGTTGTCTATATTCTATAGATAACAAGCAATGCTCTTCTGTGTCATTTTGGAGCGACACGGATCAAATTCATAAATTCAGTGAACAAATTATGATGAATTTAACCCCCTTTTTCTAATGAAAGGGCCTTGAGATATCAGTAAGATGTCTTATCGTATTTCTTTTGTCCTTGGATTTATTCCTTATCAATTCGGAGAGTAAGATTCAAAAGATAAACCGAAAGTTTGAAGAATGACTCCGACTCACTCAGTGCCATTCGAAATTTGTGAATGAAATCACGTTCGTTCACCGCCTGCCAATCAATGCAAGTTACTTTAAGTGTGTCATTATGTGTCATAACAAATTGTTATGACACCCCTTTACAAAGTACCAATGGGTAATAATATCCCTTTTTTTTGCTTTGTGGTCACTTCGTTTTCTTAAGTCGAAAAGTATACTATTAAGTGGGGGAAACGAAGGATATACAAATAATGCATGTCGTGTAATTGCAATGTCGAATGTGTTTCATAAAAGAGTATTTTGAGAATTATCTCTCATAATTTCAGCCATGATTGCATGACGTTTTTTGTACTGTGGTTGTCTAAACACTGTTAGGGTGCGAAAATCGCTGTTTTCAAGTACTTTTTTTGTAATAAATATTTTGAAATTAAATTTGAATTTTGGAAATGTATATGAGAAGGTTATTTGAGATGTTGTTAATGAAAAACATCCACTTTGACATGTATGCACTGACGTGTTTTCGTTATATAACGTCTACAAATATGCAAAAATTACCAATTTCGCTCTCCTTTCTCGCTTAGTTAAGGAGATAGCAAATTGGTGATTTTTTTACACGCGTTTGGAAAGGCGCCATGCAAAGTCATCAACAGAAAATGATTCAAACAAGGCAAATATAATATAGTTGACTTCTAAGGAAACTTTGCCACTTTCTTTCATTTATATTAATGTTACATGGAATAAAACATCATGACAATAATGTTACCAGCGTTTCTTTTGCCCGTGAGTTTACGTGCAATTACCTTGGGAAAACATTCGAAATCAGGGAGAGTCTTGAAAGGGATTGAAACATCTTCCCACTACATGTTTCCTTACAGATAAAGTAGATAAAGTTTTTTTTATGCTATGTAACCCAAGGGAACTACAGGGGACAAAAGAAAAAAAAGTTATTAAATGTTCATCTAGCCTCTGTATACGTGGATAACTGCAAAAAATGAGCCATTAAAAAAACACTGCATTTAAAGGATGGTTGTCACCGAGGCTTTTGTAATAATCATATATATAGCCAAAATGGTGATTTTTGATTGCATCCAAACAGCCTGTTTATTTAGAATACGTATCAACATGTATTGAAATGATAATGTTGTTTGTAAGCACTTAAACCTTGAAGGGACAGTAGCACGTATTTATGGGGAATATAAGGTGATATCAAGAAAATGAAAATTAATGGTTCCATTTGAAAGACTTTGTATTTAAACTGAATGGAGCAGCAATAATTCAAATATACAACGTAAAGTTTAGTCATGCGATTCCTTTCTAATACAAAATGAATTTAAGGTGTGCACACAAAATGGCCGCCAATGGATGTGAATCTCCATACTTTGTCCTCTGACTATGGATGATTGGCTTATGTATTGTGATTTTTGACACTGTCAAATAAATACATTTAGCATTATCTTACAATTATCAGTGAAATATTTAAAATATGAAATTAAAAAAAAAAACCGTGCCACTGCCCCTTTAAGTGTTGGGTATAGTGATCCTGAATATTGATTGATTTTTTCCAGGAAAGCTTAAAATGAATATTCCAATAAGCTGCACCTTGTTCATGCTTCTTATCTGCGGTGTATCAACCCGGATTGTGAGAACAACACTTGGACGTATACAGGGAGTTCAGGACCGTGTACTGGGAAGAAAAATGAACACCTACTATGGTGTACCCTTTGCCAAGCCACCAGTTGAGGATATGAGGTTTAAACACCCACTTCCTGCAGAGCCCTGGGGGGATGAAGTAAGGCATGCAACCACGCATGCGCCAATGTGTGTCCAAACTCCAGCTGATACTCCTGGTCAACCTCTAAGAACTGACACAAGCGAGGCGAGCGAGGATTGTTTGTATCTCAATATCTGGGTTCCTGGAGGAAAGCACCGAAATTTGGCGACAATGGTTTGGATCTACGGCGGGTCCTACACTTCAGGGTCTATCAATCGGCCACTTTATGATGGAAAATATCTTGCAGCTGTTGGTGACGTCATCGTTATTTCAATCAACTACCGTGTTGGCGCCTTGGGCTTCTTCTATCTTGGTACGGAAGACTTTCCTGGCAATCAAGGCATGATGGATCAAGTCCTGGCTCTGGAATGGATAAAAGATAACATTGAAAGCTTCGGAGGCAACAGGCAGAAGATCACCTTGTTTGGAGAGAGCGCAGGTGCTTCGAGTGTTGGTCATCATTTGTTATCTCCCTTGACTGATAACCTCTTCACGACCGCCATATTGGAAAGTGGATTTGCAACCTCTGCTTTTGCATCACGATCCCCAAACACCAGTATAGTTCTCACTACCGCTTTTGGCAAAGCTGCAGGTTGCCCAACAGACTCTATCAGTTCCTTGTCTGATTGCATCAAAGGTCTCCCTGCTTCGGTAATCCTACCAATTCAGAATCAGATTGACAATGGCTTTCTGTTCGGACCAACGGTTGATGGCTACTTCATCCCAGACCAGCCTCTGAAACTCCTAGCAAATGGTGATTTGAAGCAGGTCAATATCTTGCTAGGGGTCCAGAAGAACGAAGGATCCTTCTTTTTACACGGAACTTTCCCAGAAATCTTTCCCCTCACAGATCATATCAACGTCACAAGGGACCAGTTCCTGCACACTGTAAATGTCTTTTCTGCTCTTCTGGGAGACACTACGCAGCTTCCCAATCTTATCCTCTCCAACTACGACTCCGAAGACGAGCCGTACGCTGAAATAGATGATAACATCCTTGGTGACTGCTTCTTCAAATGCCCAATAGTTACGTTGGCAAATAGCGCATCATCTTCGAAAAATGTTTACATGTATTCCTTTGAGCACATGATTGAATCCACGCCTCTGCCGGAATGGATGGGGGTACCTCATTCCTTCGAACTGGAATTTGTCTTCGGTCACCCCTTTGGCGATGTTATAAACGCCACACTAGAGGAGCTCCAACTCAGTGTAACTGTCATGTTATATTGGTCCAACTTCGCTAAAACAGGGTAAGTTAGTGTTTATCTATCTGGTGATTGTACCTGCATTTCAAGTTTGTTGAAGTGACCTAAACGTCTGATAATCATAAGACCCAAGGAAAAACAAATCGTTAACAATTCACTCCTATAGAGGTCTTTCTTTGTGAATCAATCGTTTTACAAAATATCAATTTTAAAGAAAAAACAATGATGAATAGATAAGAATAAGAATAAGGGGGATTCTCATTGATTCTCATGTCATAAACAGATTAATTGTATAAAATTAATTATGTCAAAGGATGATATAAATATAATATTTTCGAAGGTAACGCAAGAAAATATATTCGAGAGGTCACCGCGGGGAGATAAATGATATTGTCATCTGCAGTGTTGTGTATATTTACTTTTCTATCGTAGGGACCCCAACTTCCCAAATGAACTGAGGAAGAGATGGCCGAAGTACAGAGATCCCGCCAAGAAGTATCTTGTTCTGGATGTGGGACGCAGACTCGAGGTTGGAGAGCGTCTCAGAGAAGCAGATTGTGCATTCTGGGATCAGATCTTTAGTGCAGCAGTTTAAGCAGCAATAGGGTTAAAAGAGGAATTCCACAAGCATCTGTATTAATTTGATTGGTCAAAAAGATTACTTACCTTTTTAGATAATAAATGTTATCCTCACGATCATGTCTTCGTTGATCTGCATAAGTTGTTGATCGGAGGAACAAATCTAATTGGTAAACAGATAATGGGACGTAACTCTAATGTGCAGAGTAACCTCCCTTTCCTTATTAACGCACGAGAGCTATATTTCCGGTCCGAACTTAGTGTTCAACGTAAATATGCAAGGCTGATTCGCCTTTACTAATTCTACGTATAATGAGTTACTAAGTATATTTACCCATCTACTTGATACAGGTGCTTGTAAGTTAGCCATAGTCATGAATTCCTGGTCAAACCTAAGTAGTTACCCAGTCTGATTAAAATCGACTGTGATTCGAGGAAAAAAGTGTAAAAATATTATCTCTAGCGGGGTTCGAACCACACCCAGCCCGGCTTTCCTCTCATTCACAGTCTGAGGACACCCCTCTTACCCGCATGTTCTGACGCACGCTCATCTAGCCAATCGCAAGGAGCGCAGCAAAAGCTTTCGATATCATGCTAGGGGCAGATAACTCCTGTGTACCATTCGTTATACATAATCGCTATTTAAAAACGAGGATGTGATTTGATAGCTTACGACTTGGTTTGTCTGCGCTAAACTGGTTATAGCAACATGCGATAGAAGTGGGTGCACTCAGACCGAGACGGAGGGGATGTCCTTAATGGTTCGAGCCCCGATAGAGACAATATTTTTTATATTTTATTCCTCGGAGGTGTACATTTACCTAGCGGTTGAAATATCAACGGAAACTGTTTGCAAAATATCACCCAATGAAATGTGTCTGACGCACATGGTTGTTTACATGATTTAGTGCTTTGTAAATTTAGTTAAAAAGTCCAAAATGGATTGTCGAAAACGTCGAGGCCTCTTAGATCATTACCTTGAAACAATCTCACTGATTTCTCAACTGACTTATATCGCTTATAATCAGGCTTCTCCCTTCATGGCCCGATATCTGCTCGAATAGCAACAGAGGTTTGATTAGAGTTTGAGCTTCTGTATGGGAAGAGAATTGGTTTGATATTAAAGCTGACGATCGTACCTTAGATATTCAGTTGGTTATTCTTACGACATTTTTGTTAGAGCAAATAAAACTGAGTTTGAAAAACAACTCCTGGTCTTGTATATAATCATTTGGGGAAACGGCAAATATGTCAGATAGGCTTTATGACAAATACCCGAGTGTAAACAGCGTACATCCTAAAAGAACATATCAAACAGATGTTGCAAGCTTTTTGAACATATGCTTCAGTCAAGATGATTTACATTATACAATGCATTTGCATTCTTATGGAACATTTATCATTTACCATTGCATTGAATAATATTAGAACATTATATGTTACAAATATGGCAGATAGGCTTTATGACAAATACCCGAGTGTAAACAGCGTATATCCTAAAATAATATATCAAACAGATGTTGCAAGCTTTGTAAACATATGCTTCAGTCAATTTGATTTACATTATACAATGCATTTGCATTCTTATGGAACATTTATCATCGACCATTGCATTGACTAACATTAGAACATTATGAAATAAGCATTGATTTTCCCACAGATATACAGAGATATACTAAAATCCAAAAGAAACGTCACCTCTATATTTGTTTCTCGATTCTCGATAGAACAAAACATATAACAAAACTATATTTTTGTACCTTAACCACTGCATTCTGTGCGTTTAAGCGATGTGTTTTTTCAGATAGTGCCTTAGCATATATAATAATGGTGTCATTTTTTAATTATATTTCGTGATTTTTGATGTGTGTGAAACAACAAAAGGGGACGTTTCTTTTGGATTTTAGTTTATATCCACACTTCCCGAGGGAATTGTGGATATATCTGACTAATACCCAACTCTGTTTGAGTTACATTTGACTCTCCGTTTTAATGGCTTGACTTAAAGGGGCAGTAGCACGTTTTTTGATAAGTTTAAATCTTAATATTTTCACTGATATTTGTAAGTTAATCATCCTGCTACATCAGCGTATATGTCTCCGCTCATGCTACAACCTATCCCCTGATATCCTCCTATGGTCTTCTGTCGTATCGCTGACGGGTGGTTGCTCACCGCTATTTATAACCTGTCTGTTTTCAGTCAAACTATTTCGAACTCCATACACTGTTGTCTAGTGATGTCGCACGTGGTAATCTAAGAGTGTGTGATTTGGAGCTTAGCGGGAGACTGCAACGAGAATCAGATTTATTATCTAATAGCACTCCCATTGGTTAATTTGTATCACGAGGTGAGCACGCGGAACGAAGCCAAGAAACTAGTTTGCCGCTATCGCTGAAAGGGCATTATTTGATTGGCTTGCTATATATAGCGATACGACAGAAGACCATAGGAGGATATCAGGGGATAGGTTGTAGCATGAGCGGAGACATATACGCTGATGTAGCAGGATGTAAGTTAATGTTAAATATATTATTTTGACAGTGTCAAAAATCTCATTACACAAGCCAATCATCCATAGTCAGAGGACAAAGTTTGAAGATTCACATAAATCCATTGGCGGCCATTTTTTGTGAACACCTTTAATTCATTTTGTGTAAGAAAAAGGAATCGCATGGCTAAACTTTACATTATATATTTGAATTATTACTGCTCCATTTAGTTGAAATACATTGTCTTTCAATTGGAACCATTAATTTTCATTTTCCTGACATCACCTTATATCCCCCATAAAAACGTGCTACTGCCCCTTTAATTCAATCAATAAACATCAACAATGCTCTTCTTTTTGCGGTTTAAAATTCATATATTTCATTAATTCTTTTTATAAACTATAGTAGGGGAGACCAGGGCAAAGCGCGCCCCCTAACATATAAACCTGTTTTCTTAGCATATTACCATGTTTAGAATGTAACTTGCAGCATGTCTCTAATTCTCATCAGATAAACTATTGTATGACAAATGCTTTTTAACCTACCATGCCTGCATAAAGAGGTATTAACGAAAATGTATTTCGACAAAGACGGTGCGATATGTCAAGCACCTATAATAAGCCATTATCATGAAAAAAGTTTCTTAAAAGTGCCATACAGCTCACAGGAACCCTTATAAAAACTAAACAAATAATATAAATCTAAGCTCAGTTTTCAAAGAAGGAAAAATATGTTTTTATATGTCATGGACCTATATGTTTGAAGTTCTTATCCAAAAACTTACATGATTACTATATACGAAATTCTAATAACTAGGGTTAGCTAGTCTTGACAATTCAACTCTTTTATTATCAGAAACCAGCAAATATATGAAAGAAAAAAGAAATTAATTGGTTTGAAAGACAAATTTAACATTTTACAAACATCTATTCTCTGTCGGACTAGCCCATACGGCCTATCTTCTTAACTGTTTAGGGATAACACAAAATATATGATGAATATCAAACTAATATTAAAAAATCAAAGAAAATATATGTGTTTTTAAATGAAACAAAAACCCTTTAATATATTTTTATACTTCATTTAAATACCAATTTTTAAATAAATATAAGAAAATAATAGAATGAAAATAACAATTCTATTTTACTACATCTGCTTCTAAAATTATTTGATCACTCTGAAACTATAATGTGTTGACCATAAATAAATATTTTAGATCACTCGGGGCAAAGCGCTCCCCCCCGGCTCACTTTGCCCCTTTGAGAGTAGCATTCGATTTTTGCATCATAGAAAATATTTAAAGCAACGAATTGCAAATTTCCTTTTTTAATGAATAGATGATATATTTTTGTGTAATAGGTGCCCTAGAGTTTAATGTTGCGTTTTATGTTTATGTGAAATATTGGAATTCTGGCACATTCTTTCGTTAAAGAAAAATGACGTTTTTTCAACTTTTTGCAATGGTAAGTCTCCAACTCACGCTAACGATGCAAACGTCGATCACAACGTTTCTTAAGGTATGCTTGCATTAGTTGATAATGACAAACCACGCGTTCTGTCGATCGTTAAGAAGAAATAACGCTTGGTCACTCTGCCGCGATGGGGCGCTTTGCCCTGGTCTCCCCTACCTATACTATACATAACCGTTCATAGAAGAAATGAACACAAACCTCATAGAAAATACCTCTGCACATATCATTCCTCTCTAGTTCAGCTGGTAGAGTCGCTGCTTCGCAACATAAAGCTCCCAGATTCGATATAAGTTTCAAAGATTAAAAATTCTAAATTTTAGTCCTCTGACAAATCGATGTACCGTTTGATGTGTACTTCATTGTGTTAAAAAGAACGATAGGATCTTGATTGATTAATACAAAGCGCATTTGGTCACATCTTTATTCTTTACATTTGATTAACCAGTGATTGTTGACCAATCTCATTAAAATGATATCATAATTTCTTTACTACGTTACGCAGATTCGTAACGTAGTGTAGTAGTAGATAATATTTTAATGAGATTGATGAAAAGACATCCAATGATTTGTTATATCCATTTAAAGAGACGGTTCTTGGGTTGGTGTGGTCAGATGTGCCAAACACAATGCCGAAGGGCATCATTCTGAAACAAATACAGTTTGTACAGTCACAACAAGAAAAAACATATAACAAGTCAGGATGATGATCGAAAACCGGACAGTGCGCACGTTTATTACTCAACGTAATTTTGAAGCTTTATCATAAACAGCAAGGGCGGATAGTAAGTTTTTCGTAGTGTTGATAACTAATTGTGGTAACCATGTAAATAAGCCATGTGGTCTTTGCCTCTGCGCATATGTAAGACATTTTGTTTGACATTTATACACGCATAGCCATTTCTGTCTTTATATGTAGAGCATGTCAAGGCAAACTTCAATACGTAATAACCAGAATCACTGATACTCTGTTTTTAGCTATGCTTTTCTTTATTTGAGTAGTATATTGTAATTTTGAAACACATAAGAAATTGGTTGAATCCATAACAGCATGTATAGTAATCAACATCGTGACGTGAGGCAAACATCCGCTTTCAAGAATATTTCACTTAAGCACGGCAGCTAGTATTAATGCAGGGAAAAATCCGGCAACAGAATAGTTGCAATACGTTGCTGTGAAACTTGCACACACTGGCTGGAACTAGCGAGCCAGTTCTCTCTGATACGATTAGAACCCCGAACATCTTGATCCGAAGCCGAACATAAAAACCACTGCGACAGTCTGATTTAAATCGACTGTGATTCGAGGGAAACATGTGTAAAAATATCCTCGAACCTCACCCAGCCCGGCTTTCCTCTCATTTACAGTCTGCAGGCACCCCTATTACCCGCATGTTCTGACACAAGCTTATCTAGCCAATCGAAAGCGCAGTAAAAGCTTTGATATCATACTAGGGGCAGGTAACTCCAGTGTACCATTCGTTATTCATAATCGCCGCTAAACGCTATTTATTAAATAGGACGTTGGATAGCTTACGACTGGGTTTGTCTGCGTTAAACCGGTCATAGCAATACACGATAGAGGTGGGTGCATTCAGACCGAGACGGAGAGGATATCCGGATTGGTTCGAGCCCCAATAGAGACATTATTTTTATATTTTATTCCTCGGAGCACGGTCGATTTTAATCAGACTGCCACTGCGCCGTCCCGCCCAATTGATATATTGTGTATCAAAAACAATATAACTGTTCTTAAAGCCACGAAGTTCCTCTTTAACCACTCACCCCAAGGGTTTGATGTAGTCACAGTTTGAGGCTGAGTTACTAGAGGGAGATGAGGAAGAATCGCCTTCCAGAAGGCACACTGAGGTTTCCGGAGACCGCTCTTAATCTGCAACTTGTCTCCAACATTCAGTTCTATATACTGTTCCTCCTTCACGTTGTACTTGGGCCACTCCAGACGTGGCGTTATTGGTTGGTTGGGGTTCCTGAACATTCAATATGATTCAATAATGGTGATGATGATGATGGGATGGATGATGAAGGATGGAGGGCGATGGATGGTGGATGGTGAATAATTGATGGTGGATGATGGATTCTGGATTGTGGGCGTTGGATGGCGGAGGGTGGATGATAATTATAGAAATTGTTTGTTCAAATATATAAGAAGATTATATAAAATACCATTGCACTCGTGTACATATTTTTATGACACGTCATATGCTTGGATGGATTATTAGCTATCGTAGATTCTGAGACCGCTCTTTATCTGCAACTTGTCTCCAACATTCAGTTCTATATACTGCTCCTCCTTCACGTTGTACTTGGGCCACTCCAGACGTGGCGTTATTGGTTGGTTGGGGTTCCTGAACATTCAATATGATTCAATAATGGTGATGATGATGATGGGATGGATGATGAAGGATGGAGGGCGATGGATGGTGGATGGTGAATAATTGATGGTGGATGATGGATTCTGGATTGTGGGCGTTGGATGGCGGAGGGTGGATGATAATTATAGAAATTGTTTGTTCAAATATATAGGAAGATTATATAAAATACCATTGCACTCGTGTACATATTTTTATGACACGTCATATGCTTGGATGGATTATTAGCTATCGTAGATTCTGAGACCGCTCTTTATCTGTAACTTGTCTCCAACATTCAGTTCTATATACTGCTCCTCCTTCACGTTGTACTTGGGCCACTCCAGACGTGGGCTTATTGGTTGGTTGGGGTTCCTGAACATGCATTATGATTCCATAAAGGTGATGATGCTTCCATAAGGGTGATGATAATTCCATAAGGGTGACGATGATTCCTTAAAGAAGACGACGACGATGACGACGACGATGACGACGACGATGACGATGATGGTAATGATGATGGTGTTGGTGATGGTGACGATGATGATGATGTTGATGATGATGATGATGATGATGATGGTGATGGTTATGATGATGATGGTGATGGTGTTGGTGTTGGTGATGCTGATGATGTTGATTGGTGATGATATGTGCACATATGTTTATGACACTCGCTATGCTAACATTGATTTTAACCGATTTGACATTTACAATCACCTCTTTGTCTTGCTGGGTTTATCATATAAAATAATCATGTTTCTCGTTAAGAAGGAAAAAAAGCAAAATTAAGTAAATGATGAAAGACCTACCCAGTTTTAGCGAAGTTGGCCCAGTATGTCATGACAGTCCGTGTTAGTTCCAGCTCTTCTTCAGTCACAGTCAAGTTTCCAGAGAGGGGGTGTCCAAACACGACCTCCAGCCCGTAAGAATGAGGCACTCCCATCCATTCCGGAACCGGAAGTGAGGCTATGATATAATCGAAGGTATAAATGAAGGCGTTGTGAATTTTGGACACATCTTTCGCCATTTCTAAGGCCGGACACTTGAAGTAAATGTCCGCAATAATGCCGTCTGCGATGTCCTTGTAAATTCTTGGCGATTTAACCTCAGTTGATACATATTCTGCTGTTATTGCTTTGGGGAGTTTAGTGAGGTCACCAAGCATGAACGATATATCTGCAATCACGGTTGATAAATCTCTTTGAGTAACATTGATAGGGTCTGTTTGGGGGAAAATAGTTGGCCATAAGATTGCGAGGAATAAGGTTCCTTCGTCTTTAGTGACACCTAGTAAAATATCCACCTCGGCAGTCCCGTTCTTCAGCATGTCAAGAGGCGAGCCCGGCAAGAAAAATCCGTCAACAACAGGAGCAAAATCGATGCCAGTGTTGATCTGTAGGTCCACTACTGTTTCTGGAGAAAGCTTACTAATACATTGAAATATTACATCATCAGATGTTGTCGAGCAGTTTGCAGCAACAGTCATTCTTTTTGTAAATTGACGGCCTTGAGCTGTGGACACGGAGGCCCATATGGTATTTGGAGTCCCACTGTCAAGAATAGCACGCGAGAAGAATCCCTTTGACAAGGGAGATAATAACTGATGTCCAACAGAAGCAGCTCCGGCACTCTCTCCAAATAAGGTAATCTTCTCTGGGTCCCCACCAAACTGTTTAATATTGTTGAAGATCCATTCCATCCCCAAATTTTGATCCATTAAACCTTGGTTTCCTGGAAATGTGTCTTTAGTAAGGTATAGAAACCCCAAAGCTCCAACACGATAACTTACTGATGCAACAATAACGTTTTGTGATGCCGCGAGATATTTCCCATTGTAGAGAGGAGTGTTAATGGTCCCCCCCATGAACGAGCCACCATAGATCCAGATCATAGTAGCTAACGGGTCATTCATACGTTTTCTTGGAGCCCAGATGTTGAGATAGAGGCAGTCTTCACTAATATCACTATGATCTTCGCGAAGTGGTTGGCCGTAAAAAAGTTTTCCATACCTCTGTTGACAGGCTGGTTTTTCTATGGTTGCATTGACCACATCGGGACTCCAGGGATTGGCCGAGACAGGGTATTTAAACCTTAGGTCTCCGATTGGAGGCTTGGCAAAGGGAATTCCTAAGTAAGTGTCGAGTTCATGACCTAGAACAGTCTCGGTGAAACCTTCAAGTAAACCATGGGTTGTTCGCAACCGTCGTGCGGATGTAAGACATATTGGCAGAACAAAAAGGAATATAAATCTTGCCTCCATCTTGGACCTGGAATTGAAACATAATAAATCATACAAGGGAAAGTATTCTGGACAGAAGTAATAATATATAAACATAGGCGATGCGATGCTCATATTGTATTACTTTACCTGTTTACATCCAGGGTGCTTTTGGTCGATGTGTTCTCTGTTCAATACCACAAACAAGTTCGGCTTCGCCTCACATGTTTGTGGTATCGCACCTCGAGAGAACTTACAATCACTTTGTTTAGGGTACATCACGATGCCCAACACCTTGAAATGTTGTCTTTGTATCAAAGACCTATTTACGAAAGAATACAAAACAATTATGAAACGTAGTTTATTTACAGCTTTATAAGTTATTTTCGTATATAAGATACCCACGGCATTAAAACAATGGCGGACAATCGGACCGACGCTGTGCATTATTTGACGATACAACCATGCGCGGGATTAATGACGTCATTTCAGTTATTCGAACGTTGCTAATCAGATGACGTCCATTGATCCAACTTGAGGGGGCATCTATTGGCATCATGGCTGACTCGGCGTCCGTCGATTCGAAACCAAATCACATGTCATTGACATTGAGAATAGATATTTTGTGCAAATATTTGATTGTATATGTTTAATAAAAAAATTCATATTCACTGTTCAATTCATTTTGTTGTTATTTGAGCGCCCATACCTATACATAATTGGACTCGTCCAATGCTACTGCATATATTCTTCGAAGGGAGTCGTCATTATTTTCAATTTTTTTTATATAAAGGCGAGTAATTGTTAGGGATATCTCATATAAGAAATATAAAACTCGTTGTTTTGCATCTATCGTTGAAAAAAAATATAGCAGGGAGCATAAAATTTGAAGAAATAAAATGAATAATATGGTGATTTCATTTTGCGATATCCTTGGCATAACCCGAGACAATCAGGTTTCTTTTTGGCTTACATTCCCGTTAAACACTCCTGTAATGGTTTCAGCTAAATTTGTTTATAAGATTATTTCATAAACGTTTTAGTGACATATTTTGCGGTTTTAATAAATCTTAATAAGATTATACTATTAGATTCCAAAGGACCAAAACATTTAGTTAGCTATATCCGGTGTTCGCTATACGCATATAATTTTAATGAAATTATATAGGAACGAGACTTGAAAATGTGTTCACTATATCCGAGTTCGCTATATCCGTGTTCTACTGTACTTACAATACCTGTTGCTTATTGTTTCAGAACTTTAAAACTATACTTTATAACAACATTGATATATATTTATAGGAACAATTAGATATCAAGACAAGACACCACAACATCGATATCAGGTAGCATTGATCCTCGTCAGCTCAATTGGTAAAGACGCTGCTTGACAATATCGAGGTTCTCCACTTTCATTGTTCATACACTGTAAATCTTAACTTTACTGTACAAGTCCGATTTTTTGCGACTTTTACAATCTTATAACCGACCAAGGTGGTTACGATATGACCAACCTACCCAAATGAGGCTTACATCTTATAAAATTCAACTAAGGCAAAGACAATTACTTCCCAAGGGGGATAAAGGTTAAAATCATACAAAAAGGTAGTAACGAGTTACGAAGAACAAAGAATAAGAAGGGCTTTATTAGTATATGTGGCCACAAATGAATGAAACACATTTTTGCACATGTATAGACGAATTAAACTCTGTTGCAAAAAGAAAGGATAAAACCACCCAAGGGGTTTAAATGTTCGTAGGGGGGTTAGGGCAAAGAAAGGGTTACAGTTATGTAGACAGTAATACAAGGGTTATGAAAACGAGGACAACGAAAAGATAACAGGTAATACTACGGAAAAGAGAGGGTTATGGACACGTTTGTTGAAGGTGAGCGCTCCATAAAAAACGCAAGTAGATAATATTTTGTAAAAATCAAATTTTCTTACATGTATGTTTTTGTAATTATTTATAATCCAAAGTTTTGAGTGTACTTGATGTAGTAGCTTGCATTTTGCACTTAAGAAACCTTTCGCGCCAACGCAGCAACATTGTGTTAGATCATCGATAATGCACGTGAAATCATGAGAATTGCTCTTGCACGATTTTTTAACCGAAATGCATCCTTTATAAAGGGGTCCGTCCAAAAAACATTCATTTTGTGAATGCAACGTGAATGACCGCACGGTAGACAATGCCACGACTAACACCGCTGCAGAGAGGAATGGCCCTTGGGAGTTTGCAGGAGGGTATCTCTGCGACTAATGTAGCCAGACGTTTGGGGTGTCACGTGAGCACCACCACAAGGCTTGCCGAACGCTACAGACATACGGGTGCGGTCGATGACCGTGCTCGGACAGTGAGACCAAGGGTGACAACTCCTGCTCAAGATAGCTTCATCCGGGTCACACACCTACGTAACCGCACCCAGCCAGCAACCAGAACAGCAGCTGGAATCCAAGGGAGGAGAAGACCAGTCTCTGCCGAGACCGTCAGACGTCGCCTTCGTGAGCACGGCATTAACTGTCGACGTCCATACGTTGGTCCAATACTCACACAACGACATCGACAACAACGTCTCCAATGAGCAAGACATCATCAGCGATGGCGAGTTGTAGACTGGCGACGAGTTCTCTTCTCTGATGAGTCCCGATTTCATCTTTCCCATGCTGACGGCCGATTGCGTGTGTGGCGGCGACGTAACGAACGCTTTGCGGATTGCTGTGTGGTGCAGGCTAACAGATGGGGCGGGGGCAGCGTGATGGTATGGGGAGCCTTTAGTTACCACAACCGGACACCTCTACATGTCTGTCGGCAACGTGTAACAGCAATTGTATACAGGGATGACGTTCTCAGGAAACATGTTGTTCCCGCGTTTGCTGCACATCCTCAACTTCAGTTTTACCAGCAAGACAACGCCCGTCCACACACTGCAAGATTATCTATGAGATATCTGGCGCAGAACAACATCAACGTTCTCCCATGGCCATCCCTTTCACCAGATGTATGGGATGAACTTGGGAGAAGAATTGCCGCTGGTGGAGTTCCTGTGACGTTACAACAACTTGAGCAAAGACTCGTACAGGAATGGAACAACTTGCCCCAAGCATTCTTCCAGACACTCTGCAACTCCATGAGACGACGCTGCACTGCCTGTATCGCAGTTCAAGGAGGACACACCCGCTGTTGACAACTTGTGATTTTCAATGCCACAGGGTACCCTCAGTAAATCTACGGGTGACGTTGTGAAATTTCCTTACTGACATTCAACATTAATGTTTTCAAAGCAGAATGAAATAAAGTTTCGAATTCGTGAGTGAAAATTCCAGTGTGTGTTATATTTTTAACGAGATGTCTGTCCAAAGCCGGACTTGCGTTTCTTTTGGGGTTCAGTATATTTGCTATTGTTAAGTTAAATTACTTTTTATGCAGTTAGGTATACTGTAAAGTGAGAGTTGTGGAAGCAAGGGTGACGAAGAGGGTAAGGACGAAGGAAGATTTCCAGTTAATTATTAATTAACTATCAATGATATGACACTTATGCAATTTATACGGCCTTCACTTTACGAATCCACAACTGGGCCAATACAGGAAAGCTGGGCCAATACGAGCAAAACAGGGCCAATACGAACAGACTAGGCCAATACGAATCTGAGCATGCGCATGCACACAAATGGCGAGAGTCAAAACTTTTAACATATATGACAGTTCATCAATCTCATTGATAATTTTGATTTCGGTAAAAAATAACTCTCTAATGTTGTGCAAGTAAATTACAAAGAAGTTAATTAATAAAAGCGTCATTAATCAAGTTTTTCGTATTGGCCCAGTTGCAGGTCCTCGGTCTTCTGTATTGGCCCTTGGCTTCGCCTCGGGCCAATACAGCAGACCTTGGACCTGTAACTGGACCAATACGGATAAACTTGATTAACAACATTATAGTATATGCAGTATGATAAAGCAAATTGAGTAATACCTAGAGGTTTAGGGCCGAGAAAGTGTTACAGTAAAGCAAGGGTTACGTAGAGGGTTTGAGTGAGGGTTACAGTAAAGTTAACGATCACGTTCAAACGTCAGTTGTGCAAAGGGAGACAACTCTAAATACCGCCCGATCTATTTTTTCGTTCGTTGCCTAGTAGGTTTCCAGGTTCAAGCCCCTTGACGACGGGCTGATACAGGTTTTTGCCCTTGACGACGGGCTGATACAGGTTATCTGCCCTGCGGGCTGATACAGGGTGTTTGACGAAGGGTGTATCGTGCATTCAACATCTCTGTATTTATAAGCAGTATATGATAAAATTAAATATCCTTACACAATGTCTTTAAAATCGAAACATGTTTTGAGTCATGGCTACTCAACAAAACTACCTCTCATGACTTATCTCTTACCTTGTAGCATGCAAGAATGAGCTTGAAATAATTGACACTCAGATATATGTACATGTAATTACAGGCAATACCTCACGACAGGACACAGCTTGCATCGCTGATTAAACCTATTAAACTGTCATAATTTTAATTAACTAATTTAATAGAAATATTTCAATTTATTCGTTTGAATAAGAGAAAAGTGACGGTGCGAAATTGATATCGTGCGAACGATTCATAGAATTATTTTATTCATGAACTTTCAAAATTTCTAAATTTCTAAGATTAAAGTTAATTTTATTTCAATGTTTTTTCAGGAAATGAGTAACAAAGATGATTTGGTGATATATGATTGACGGATCCAAATTGACCATTTTCTAGTTTTGACGTTTAGAGTTATCTGCCCTTGTCCGCGGGCAACGTCACTCTTGGCGTCAATGGGATCTAGTGCAGTAGCTTACATTTTGGTGTTGTAAAATTGTATGGGAAATTGTTTGATTTGAAAGAAATTAGACAGTAATAAATAATGATTGTTAAGCGGTGAGATTCTTAATTTTAATCTGTCTTTTTATGTTACAGGCCATCGTACGGCTGTCTGTATTAGTCTTTAGATATATACGTAGGCTGTGTAACTCAATGTATGTTTGATTTTCGTCGCATGAACAATTTTCATGATATAACTTTGTCAATCAAATTGATTTAAAAACTATTTTACAAGTTAGGATTAAATCATTCATCTGTAAATATTTATTTGAAAAGAAAGTTTGAAAGTTTATATGAATCCTTCCAGATTTATTAAATGTACCCGCAAAATATAGTGATTGTGACCTTTTGGCTTGTCATGACATTAGTTTCCTAATAAATTTATGCAAAACATATATTTAAGTTGGCGTACCATCGGGTAATACTGTTTTAATAATTTATAAACTGAGTTATTTAGTAAAATCTGATGTGATCGGAGAACCATTACATATTTTATATCTTAAACTCTAAATATACGTCTTTTTGGTATTTTACGTTGTATACAACATAACATATGTCCTACTTAGGCCTATGAAATAAATTGCAGACAATGATTAAATTAAATAATTGGCGTATGTCGTGAGTATTTCTTCATCTACGCATCATTTTGTCGTTAAAAATATACAGACTCTGAGGTATAATAATTCGATGACAATCTGTTGTAAAACAGGTCTCCCATTAGCCACCATTTAAAATTGTTTGCATCAATAAACATAATATGTTGATGAAATTTATGCTATTCGAAAAGAAAAAAAAACATGGTATAGATTAACGGAAACAATGTCACCGTAGTTATGGTGATTCCTCTGAAAGTTACTTAGTTAAAAAGGAATCTATAATTCTTTCATGAAAATCTATGGGAATATGATATGACATCCTTTTGGCACACCGCTGTATATTACTACAAATTAATCTTTGAAACACTTTTTACACACGACCTTCATATAACCTCGCTGTCGGTTAATAATTTTCAAAACTCACGTTTGTAATGGTATATCGTCCGGTATTCGATCAAAATCAAGAAATTATGCCGTTATTTTGTCGCTCAACTGAACCTTTTAGCCCATAATTTGTACTTTTCAGCAACAATCAGTAGCTTTTGACTAAATAAAACCATTAATATGTACCGTTAATCCCTGAGTATCCGCAGTTATCAATGTTAAAAACCATTTTGATCCGGCGCTTATTCAAGGCTGTTTTCTAAGCCATGACATTTATGTTCAATTTTGATAACTCTATGCAAATAAATTCAGTACGGATCGCTATGAAGATATTAAAATATCAGTTATTGCATATCGATAAATATTGTAAACATTTTTGTCCCCGACATATTCACGAATCACGGCATGTAGGCGGCTTAAACCCGACGACTTTTCAATGCCGGTGATTATACAAATATTTACGGTGTAGCACTCAGAGGCAAAAGAAACCATACCATATAAAATGCAAGATAGTTCATTACGACAGAAACAATGTTACTTCATGTCTTCAACAGCAATCTGAAGTAAGTTATGAATTTATAAGCAACATTATAGGTATTCAAGGTATTTGAATTATACGCCTTTCAAAAATTGTCGTTTTAAAATCTCCTTAAAGGGGCAGTAGCACGTTTTTAGGGGGAATATAAGTTGATGTCAGGAAATTGAAAATAAATGATTCCAAATGAAAGGTAAAGTTATTAAACTAAAAGACGCAATAATATATCCAATATAAAGTGTAAAGTTAAAACATGCGATTCCTTTTTCTTATAAAAATGAATAAAAGGTGTTCACACAAAAATGGCGGCCAATGGACTTTATGTCAATCTTTATAATTCGTTCTCTGACTATGGATTATTGGTTTGTATTATGAGATTTTTGACTCTATTAAAGTAATACATTTATCATTTACTTACAATTATCAGTGAACAATTGAAAATATAAAATTCTAAAAAAACGTGCTACTGCCTCTTTAAGTAGATTAGCTAGGAAAGTGAAAATAATAATAATAATAATAACTAGGACTGCGGTGGCAGTACTTATGTCTTCAAGACATCCTGTTTGACCTTCACACAGTGTTTGACCTTCACATGACGTTTTTTTCTGAGATTTAAAAAGTAACTAATACATAATGAAAATGACCACATTTCACTTGATACTCAACGTTTAGGCCTGCATTTGTGTATGTACTTTGATAGACATTAATTTCAAATTCGAATCCAAAATCCTAATGCATAAAAAATATATTTTATGCCATTTAACTCCAATGCGACCAAAATATGTTCAACCTAAGCAAAAAAATAACAAGTTCGATCTGCAAAAGTTTGTCGGCTGAAGCCGGATTTGAACCTTAAAAGTTAGCACTCTGAATTCGGAGGCGAAGGCCTTAACCACTCGACAACAAAGCTAGCTGTCTTTGGATTGGAATTTTAGCACTTAGTCTTTAGGTTCACGAAGGCAAAACAAACAATCTCGCATCCAAGAATGAATTCATTGTATGGAGGGGTGCTTTTGGGCGTTTTGAGCTGTTTGATGTGTTGTTTGAGGTCAGAACGTGCTTTTGACCATTTCGAGCTCTTTGGTGTGTTGTTTTAGGTCGAAAAGACGATGTCTAGCGAGGCTAGCGCTGTTCTGAGTTCAGAGAACGTTGTAGCGACGTCTTCCGGTGTCCCGTGGCCGTATGCACGGATTTAGTGACCAAAATCGAATGTACATGACTGGACAGCGTGTTTGCATGAAATGTCTACAAGCACAAATTTAAAGTGTAGAACATGCGGCCGGGAGGAAATGCATATTTCAAAGTTCAGGAGGACGACAGGCATTTTGGAAAAGAGAGTTAATCGAGGACGTCACACCCTTGCGAGTGGAATCTGCCGAGCATTTAGGCAGGAATCAGGACGGCCTCCCTTTATCTAATGACCAAGAGCCCAAGAGCTGATAGTGGCCGTCATTATGCCCTTTTCCTTAAGTAAGGGGAAGGTACATTTGCTTGTACCTACGCACCGACCGTGCCTGTGGTCTTGAAACTAATACCCCCATTTCACTGAGCTACGACTTTGAAAAGTGTTCAAGACTCTTCCCGACTATTCCCGACTTTTCCACTACGACTTTGTTGGCATGAGTCGGGAGCAAATAGAGGTCAAATTATGAAATTTGATATTTCTACGAGTTACTAACGACACTCTTAAGAGTTACCTACGACAAACACGACTGACATACGACACAATGAAGAGAAACTCCCGACAGACCTACGAGGCACCCCCGACAATAAACTGAGGAACTTACGACTCATCCAAACTCAGATACGACTCAATACGACTGAGACCGACTCGTTCACGACTCACTGCCGAGTCTTTCACGACACCAAGTCACCACCACTACTCTGACAAAGACTCATTTCCGACTCTCTAACGACTCACTGTCGTTCCACTCACGACCTGAACGACTTATTTACGACTCGTTCACGACAATAAAGACTCCTCACGACACAGAAACGTCTCACGTACGAGTCACAGACGATCCACGTACGATAAAATCGGCAATTTTAGACCGGAATCGGGCATATAAAGGCCAACAATCGCCGACTTTTTTGTTATGATTAGTCAGGAACGGGTCGTCACTGATCGTCTTTGAGTATTGATTAGTCGTACATTTGTTTGTACTAGTTGGAAGTGAGTCGGCATATAAATTAGGGAAAAAACCATTCCCGACTCACACCTGACAACCACGTTTCAATCCAACTATGTACGACTTATTCACGATTCAATATGATTCCATACGACTCAATGAGACTCAGATACGAGCAACATACGACTCAATACGACGTCAATGGAATTTCTGGAATTTCCGGTTGAAAAGTACGAACCTCGCCGGACTTAAAAAGTCGGGAGTGGGTTTTTGAACATGTTCAAAAACCCACTCCCGACAAAATTTGACCTCCCGACTCTCCCAGACTCATACAGACCCATACAGACTCAACTACGCTCAGAGGCGACTAAAGAGGACTCAGAGACGCTTAATTACGAGTCAATGACGACATTTGACCTATTTTCAGTCGGCAACGGCTCGTAGCTCAGTGAAATGGGGGTATAAATCTTGACCACAAAGTCTATCAAAGTGTATGAGACGTACTTAGACAATTTATTGTCAGTCCCAAACAAAGAGTTTAATTGACAATATGAAGAGCTTTTCTTCACACAGCTTCTTGTTCTAAAATAAGTATTGTTGAATGCACACAATTTCATTGTTATTTAAATGTATCAAATCTATCAGTGTAAAGTTTTCTATTTTTTCCCTCAAATTAACCGACGGCACTCACCGTGCAGCATTCCTATCTGCCGAACCATTAGAGACATTTCAAAATTGATTTTACCATTCTTTAGAGGAGAGATTTGTCTTTTTTTGCATACATTATTTCTTTATGAGCATGGAAAAGTAAAGAAACGGTGAGCGATGCGACATCTGCCGCAAATATCAAGCTTTATCTAAAAAAATTAGATAATTTAGCTTATGAGTCATTTACTGTGAACAATTTTATAATGAAGTACTACACAAAAGGTTTTTGTCTTCAACAAGCGTAGCCATCGATGTATAGTATGTGTTCCTAGTGTTTTATTGCTCATGAACTACAATTTTTCAATCATTCTTATATCAGAATCATTAAAAACAAAAGTAGGCTTGACCACATTTAAATACTCCAAAATCAATGTTAATGTTTAATCTAATTTTAATGAGATTTATCAAAGATTGTATGTTCTCTTGGCTTTCATATGATATATAGAAAAAATATGTATCACGTGTCGTAGGTTAACAAGGATTTTTCAAACATACCCACCAAAACACCCGTTTTCAAAAATGCAAAGTTTGACCACTCCTCCTGACCGGAAGTGACTGTTCGCGAGCGATTTTATTCTTTTATCCTAAAGACCTTGCTGATGTCTAACTCTCATGCAAAAATCATTAAGTTCTAAGGCCTGGTTTTTGAGTTATGTGCCCTTGAAGTTGGTGATTTTCAGATTTTGGTCAACTTTGAAAGGTCACAGCACAAAAAGTATTAGGGTTAGGTCGTACAACTTTAGGAATTGAAGAAAACAATACCTCAGCTACATTCAGTATGAATTTTAGCTCTCTAGTGCAAGTATCTTCAGAGGAGAAGATTGTCAAAGGTGGGTGGGGTCGGAAACGATGAAAATTGCACTAAAAGCAAGATGGCGGCCGAACCACGTGACCTACGAATTTGCCATGATTTACTTTTTTTCATTATTTTTCATTGCGCTTCTTAAAAAAAAATTTAAGTCTCTAAGTGCATTTTGAAAAAAAAATCAATGTTAAATTTTCGATTTTGGATTCGAACTGGACCCTTAATGAATGAACCGATTTTGCCCAAAAGCTTCGCACGTCGATTCCCGGTTAAGAGGTATCTCCATGTCAAGTTTGGGCGAAATTGGAGCAGCCGTTTGGTCAGAATCGTTTGGAAAAAAAAGTACAAATAATAATAATAATAAACTTGAAGAAATCGGATAAAAACAATAGGTCTTCACGACTTTGTCTTGAAGACCTAATGAATATTTTGTATAGCGCTATATCCATACTCAAGGTGCATGCTCAAATGCTCAAACAGTTTTACCTTGTTTTTTTAGCGTCATACAGCATATATGCTTAAAAAATGGATTTCCATGAAGGTTATTTATAATTGTTACATCTTATATCTATAGAGTTTCTACATTTCGTAATTTTTTCGTTGTTTTTTTACATTATGGCCAAAAAGCATCTTCAAAAAACTGTTTAGGACCTCAAGTAAATTTGAAAAGTTATAACAATAAAAGCATCATACTCTGATGAATGAAATTGTGAGTCAGTACTTATTCATAGCCAATCGCAGGGTCTAGTTGTCGCATTTCACCAGTCACAGGATTGTGTAATTCACCCTCTTGAAAAGTTATTATCGTTTATTTTGCTCCTGTGTGTTTACTCTGACTCAACAAGCTGTTTCATCTGTAACAATTGTGTTAATTATCTAAATTTTAAGTTTATTTCAAATGCATAATAATGTTTGCTTCCATTGCCATAAACCCAACGGCATTGTTGATTTGTGTACATTATCTGAAGTTTTCCGACAGTAAAGGCTGTTTAAAAAGTAATAAAATGATAAATAGATTTGATAGAATAAATCAATGGAAACTGGTTGGTACGCCGTCAAATATCATATCTGATGTAATGTAGCTCATAAGTTTCTTGATTTAATCTTTAATTCATAAATCAAAAGAGTGTTATTTATGATTCTTACCGTTTTAATTCAAATGCAAAATTACATTCATTACAAAATATTTCATTTACTATTTATCCTATTTTCAAAATATGGACAAAGGTACGGGAAGAAAAGCAGTAGAGGGATGTTGTGGGAGAAGTTGGTTTTATGTTGACGAATTTTGATATGTTCGGGATTTTTTATTTATCTTCACATGTGTTTCAATAACGTTATGATTATTTTTTAAAGTTTAATCCATAACATTTCTTACTTTAAAAAATCTAATTTAAATCTAGAATGTTTCAAATGATTTAATTCATCATTTTAAGTTTTCTGTTGTGTAGTCTACACAAATGTGCCTCATTTAATACTTTTGAAGGCCTCAGTCATATTTATTGACTCTTTAAAATAGGTCTAAACAGTGTAAAGTCGTTTGAAACCTTCAATTGTTTTATAGAGAAAATTTTAAGGTCTAGGCGAGCATGACAAGTTGACTAAAATACCGTCATCTCAACGTAAACTTTGACGGCGTGCCCGCGGTCACGTGACTTCTCAAAGGGACGTCACTCTAAATCGATTCGTTTCGCGAAACTGGAAAATGGTCAACTAGAAGACTGACGGGAGTTTGTGTTTATGTCAACCTTGATTGATCACCATCTTATTCAATAAACCTTTGGTGACATAAGTCGATTCTTCCATGATGATGTTTTTGTTAATAATCATCAGTCTCACAGTGTAAAAGGTTTTTGTTTTAAGTAAGGGACCGGTCATTTATTATAGGGGGGGGTGGGCCGGTGATTTTAGGGGGTGGGTCACAAAAAAATAAGACAGCCTTTAGGGGTGGGTCACACAAAAATAAGACAGCCTTTAGGGGTGGGTCATAAAAAAATAAGACAGTATTTTAGTGCTGTTTTCAAACATGACAACAAATTTTATGCTCTTTTAATGCTCTGTTAAGAATATAAATAGTGTAGGGGTGGGTCATAAAAAAATATGACAGGCATCAGTGGGGGATCATAAAAAATCATGACAGCTTTAAGGGGTGGGTCACTTTTTTTGGGACATACTGTGGGGAAATTTCACCGGCCCACCCCCCCCCCCCCCCCCCCCCCCCCCTATAATAAATGACCGGTCCCTAATAACCCAGTATTGAGGTTCCTCACATTCCAACCTTCCCAGTGGTTTATAAAATGTAGCGAAGGAGATATATATAGAGAATCTCACCCAAGTGTCTTCTGATATCAAATATATCAACACAAGTTGATAAAAGTAACAAGTATCCGAGGCTTGCTGAGGATATTTTACTTTTATCAACGAGTGTTGATATATTTGATATCAGAAGACACGGGGGTGAGATTCTATCTATCAAAATCATTTTTCATATTTGAACACTGCATAGCTCTAAAACTCCTTAAGCAGTGATGTCATAACATTGTGACGTCATCAAGTTAATGACGTCATAGCATTGTGACGCCATTGTGTTTATGATATAGCATTGTGACGTCATTAGTGATGATGTAAAACGTTTGTGATGTCATGAATGTACTGATTACAGGGCATTGTTAAAAAAATAGGAGATATCCCTTGATCTTCCACAAGCGATATCTCCTGTGGAACACAGTTTTGGATGATATAAGCCCTTAAAACGAGTTCCTGTCGCAGTTGAAACTAACAAGGACGCACTTGAAACTTAAAACACTGTCCTTGGACACGGAACCCCTGCCTCTGTTAATCCTTGTCCATTTTATTAACACTGTGTATAACCGTACACCGGAACTAGCGAGGTACGGCGGAGAAATGTTGCTAGCGAGGAGCGTGATCGCAAACGGGATCACTTAAAAAGCAATCATCGCCGTTTCATCAACTTTTTCTATGTTATTATCATGTCAATAGCTTTCCGAGCCATAACTATTTAATGTCATATCCTGTAGATAGTCAGAGATAACAAATATGTTACTAACAACAGCATTACTCGCAACTGTCATTGTTACTGTCCCTTGGATAAAGAATGACAAGCACATACATTTTACTAAGTATGTGTGCTAAAATTACCACATGATGTTGATTATTTGAAAGTTATGAAGTAAAATATTACCTAACTTTCGATTTCGGCTCCTCGCTAGCAACATTTCTCCGCCGTACACCTCGCTAGTTCCGGTGTACGGTTATACACAGTGTTAATAAAAGGGACAAGGCTGATCATGAGGGAGAGACCTACTGCAGACGTCTAGAGAACGCATAGTGGTGTGAGTGAGGGAGAAATGTTCACATTCAAGTATTCAGAACAATAAGTAAGTTTCTACATCGTTCTTACCACGTTTGCAATACGTTAAACAGGTTTACTTTGCGATGCTACAGCGACTACAGTACGTTCCCCGGTTGCTCTGATGTCAACGCCTGCACAATAGTGTATAATTAAGTAAGAACGCAGAAACAACGTTTGAGAAACGTTTTTGAGGATTTCGAGACGCACACAATAGCAAGGAAGTAAAACACAAAGAAGAAAACCACAAGGAATTAACGTGTTCGAATAGAGAAGTACAACTTGAGTTGAAAACGGAGAGTTGAAGGCTACTTGCTGTCAATTTTAGACGATGTTGCAAGTTGAAAGATATCTCTCCTTAGATATCCCATTGTACTATACACATATTTTGAGTCAATTTAGATGTAATAATTTCAATCTTGCTGTTGAAACAGGAAGGCATAATGATACAGAATAGT
Source organism: Steromphala cineraria (assembly GCA_916613615.1). NCBI lineage: Eukaryota > Metazoa > Mollusca > Gastropoda > Trochida > Trochidae > Steromphala > Steromphala cineraria. The sequence continues at coordinate 22,041,163 of OU744723.1, read as the reverse complement.
GTAATAGAATTTGTTTATATTGTCATAACAAAGGAATATCATTAGTTGAAGATGAATATCACTTGTTAATGGTTTGTGAACTCTACAAGGATGCAAGAAAAGAGTATATTCACCATGATGATTTTATCAAACCTAGTAAGGAAGATTTTGTAATAATGTTAATGTCTTGTAATAATGTTAATGTTATAGTGAATATTGCTAAATTCATTTTGCAGGCTCGTAAAATTTGAAATATGTAAACTTTCATTCAATTGCCTATATAGTTATAAATTCAGAAACTTGACTGTATAGAGTAGAATTCATGCAAATTGTTGAAACCTTCCAGATATTTTACGGACGTTTCGTCCAATTCTTGGATTTTGTATTAGACTACCAGCAGCACATGTAATATTAGACCGAAACTTTAGTCGCCGAATGCTGTATCCTCGCATATCGAGCCGCATACTAACGACAGAAGCAGGCTATGGTTAAAACTGGGTGGAAATCTAATTTTTTATTTTGAAGTTGCAGTCAACTTAAACTGTTGCAAATCATTACCTGTTCATATAATTAACGTTTTGGTGACTTCAAAAATCTCTATCGGCATTGTTATTTATTGTAAATCAAACTTTACATTTCATTCATCGGCAATCAACGAAACGGCATCGGGCGCTGCCATCTTGGAAGCGCCAGCCAATCAGAAACGACCTTGACCACTAGCGAGGTCACCATGAATACAATTAGCGTCAGTGCCGACAGCGGTGTTTCGCTTGTAGGAATATGGCAGCGCTGTCGTGGCATTGTTATTGTAAAAAGTATAAGATCGTTCTGAATTAAACAATATTTATTTAGCTTACTTTATTTATCTTGCATTACGAAAAATTGCATGGCTGAATTATTCCCGAAATGAATGGTCTGTCATCTTACCGGAGATAAGACAGGAAAGTTACATAATATCTAGACGATCATGCTCGCCTCGGTACGAGCTCCCCTCATCTTTTTAAACTCAACCAATAATATCTCCCACAGACTCTATCTTTCCTCTTCTCAGCGCCGTTGAGCAAACATCTTTGGAAACAGGCGCTATATAAATTCATTATTAGTATTATTATTGCGCTCCGCAGTTACCGAGACGAGGAGCCTCGTCGTGGGAACGGAGGTTTATCCGAGATTGTCACGGCGAGCATACATCGTTTACAAAATATCGTGCTCCGTTGGATTTTTTGCTGATTAAATTATATGTTCAAGAGGTATTTTAACATATGGGTCTAAGTGTTTGTTTTTATAGTTATCGCTTATCGCAATACAAATGATACAAATAACGTGCTTTTTACGTTCATGGTTAAACTGAATAATTATTCCTTAATGATACTGCTTGCAGAGTAATAATAGAGATTTGAAATACCATGTCTAAAGTCTCTGGCCCGTAAGTTCGAAGCTAGTATTTTCTAGACCAGGTTTAGTGCTAGTCGTGGTTTAGTTAAACCAAGACCGTTGGTCTAACTTAAACCGTAATTCTGAAAGGTAGTTTTGTTAAACTAGCATTCAGACCAGGTTTAAATATATCACATTATGACAATGGAAATGACAATGACTGTGACAATGAGAGGCCTGGAATTAAATTTCCGTTGCAGACGAAGAAGAACGTGAGACTAGGGCTTCGTCAATACTTAAACTTTACATTTACATTACCCAAAACATAGCTTAAAGTAAAACAAATTCTTGAGAGGCATATAGAAGTTGGTAGTTCATATGACAGAGTAGGATGGATTACAACTTCTTTATTGTATTTGCATACGACGGTTCAAGGCAACTCCCTGTCCCTCCATCAAGCCAACTCCGTGCCCCTTCATCAAGGCAACTCCGTGTCCCTTCATCGGGTAAGTATGAAGGGGCACGGAGTTGCCTTGAAACGTCGTATGCAAATACAATAAAGTCGTTGTAATCCATCCTACGCTTTGTCATATTAAAGTAAAACGCTGGTTCATGGATATGAGATTATGAGAGCGTAACATGACCTCATATATCACATTCTTGTTCTTCAAGGATGTAACGTTGCGCGGATGAGCGGAGCTGAATAGCAGATACAAAAACTCCAAAGAAATTATTCTGAACAAGTCATACGTTATTGAAAGCTTGAACAATGCATTGGTTCCTCGGGAATACAACTTGAATCTTCAGAAATGAATCGGCTATTTCCGAGAAGTAACCACCAATTTGGTAACGTTAACACCGCGTGATTTAATCTTCCGATTTTGTGTCATGTATCACTTTGAAATATTTATGTACCCGTCAAGAAAACGTTTTCATAAATGAATAAAGAATGACTTTGTACTTTTATATAGATATTATTTTTGCAATAAATTAACAAATACATGTTCTCATTCGAACGTATGAATGTTTTTGATTGTACATTACGAAACCATACTTTTTTTCTGATTGATTTGGTACTATGAAAGTGCAACCTGCAAATTCATTCCGGAAAAGTAATAGTATTTTATACTGACATGATTGGGCATTATTCTAACCAGACCAACTTGCCACGTTGAAGTAGGAAAGCGTTCACGAGGTATTTCGTTTTACAAATTTCATGTTAAGTTTGTTTCAAATATCTAATACATATCCTGATAAATAATTACGATTTCTCACCAAAACTAATATTGCAGCATCATGCTTGTGAGGGTTGAATAACAGGTAATTCATCTATGCTGAATAGGTTCAATGATCTCCCTGCGTATTCTCGAGGAGGCGGCGGATTTCCGGAAATCCCCACAAAATACATATATCAGGAACTACGTATGTAGATCAAGTCTTACCAGGTAACAATCGCCATATAAGGGAATTGTGAGGAGTGGTTGATTTGCTAATGTGCAAACCACGTGAGGGCATTAATCTTTTGCTACTTTATAACTTGTGATATGTTCTAGACGTCACCGCATATAGATGCAGTATACTGATCTCTCTTCCAGGTATTCAAGGTGAGCTTGTTTTATTTTATTCATGATAAAATACACCGATAGAAATAATAGTATTCTCAATTCAAAAGCTTTGTACTACTAAATAAATGCACGTTTGAATTTGATCGAGAAGCCTAATCCCAATTTTCTTAAATACGGTTTTATTGAGTCTATCATTGTTAGTATGTTAAAATATTCTTCAACATTTTGCTTTGTGGTAGCTTGTAAAATGGGTTTCATACAGGTTTAAATTTAACAACTGAAACCACCATAGTTTGGGTTTTATTTATTTCCGATCAATGAATTACATGTAGATACGCAGATAATAGTCGATAGGATTTTTCTATACATTGTTGTTACATTCAATTTTGTGACAATTACTTGTGAACACATTCCTCGCGACATTATATCCTCCAGAGTGCAGGCATATCATTGGCATTTCAGCAACCAATCACATTATTGACGAAATTCACAAACGTCATATTCTATGGGCATATGAACAATTCGAAAGATAACTTTTGCGATTAATCACTGGTATAGAATCTTATTATAATGGACTAACTCAACAATCAGGGAAGCGAGTGAAGAGATGTTTTGGATGCAGTAAAAGTTCAGTTGAAATGATATGAACTTACCTTGTCACTTAACATATTTTCCCCCTGAGAAATCTATTTGTAAGAATTTATTATCTAAGTTATAAAATTAAATTGAGTTAATGAAAATTATTTGATTACTGCAATAACGTATCTTCGTTTATATGTACGAGTAACGAAACAGGCATAATTATTTTTAAGCAATGTTAATTGGCCATTGGAGTAATCTCCCTTTGACAAAATGGCTGCGCCCACTAATTTGTTGCTGGGCACTGAAACAAAACCGTAAAGCGTAACTCCCGGATAATTTAAACTAATTTATCCAAGCCAAACTGTACATTTATGATCGTGTTTTCATAATATATAGTTCATATTATGAATTTACGTGAGGTCATTTTATTTTTAAACTAATCATAAAAGTGATTAATTGCGATTTAAAAAATAATAGTAAGCTTCCTGCCTCGATCGTGTTGTTCCGTAGATTTTACCGGAAGTTACGTCAACTGTGGAAAACAAGAGTGACGTAGCCGCGATTACTAACGTAAACAACACCACGTTTTATTTCAGTGATCATGTTCTTGTCGATATTGGCCCATCAAACCAAGTTTTAGTGATTACACTTATTATGTGCTGTATGAAAGGATATTCTAAGTGAAGGAAAAGCTTTATGATTATTTCGGCAAATTTTACGGAAACAGTTAATGTCAATTATCCGGTATATTGACAATGCCATACTCGGAAAACCTGTGGGCTGCACTGTTTTGCCTCTGGTGAGTTAGTCGTTGTCTTTTTTCCCTATATATTATCATCTGTTTGTGTATGGAATCTTTCATTTACCATCTTCCTATTAAAATTCCTTTTGCATGTGTGAAAATATTTCAATATTTAGCCTTGAAAAAAATATCATCTGCCGTCTTTCGAAACGTGGCTCTCCGTGTTTGCAGTAGAGTTTTAATTTTTATAAATACATATAATATGTTTATTGGAAGAGAATGTTCGATCCTTCAAGAATAGTTTTATGTAAAACATAAAATGGAAATATTCATTTGGAAATAAATGTGACTGAACAAAATTTATATTTATCCAGTGATTTCTGGGACAATAATGATTTATGTTTTATTTATGTTCATATGAATTTTCCCATGATTAACAAATACGAGGCATTTTTTGTTAAATATAATTGAAACTAAAAAAAAATCAATGAATGTGTTTTTTCTCTCAACTGTTTTCTTTTGAAAATATTTCATGTTTCATATTAAAAGTTGTTTGTTATTTGAATGAACAGCACATTTATTTTCTTTATGTCAAAATAAAATATGTCATATTTTCTTGAGCAATCACTCAAAGTAATAATGACAGGTATAAATATTTGGAGTAGCTTTTCTCGAAAACATTTATTTATTTATTTCTGTACTCTGATATCCCCCCAAAACATTTAAATTAAAAGTATTAATTTGATATACAAAATAACTTCCTTCCATCAGACAATTATCTTGTTTATGTGAAATTCAAAAACATTTAATCTATTAACAAATATATGTTTTTACCAGGAGGTCTGAAACAATTATCAAAATATTTATTGAATATTAGAAATAATTTTATTCTATCAATATCTAGTGTTTGTGCATGTATTAATTCAGAATCCAGAACGATTTTTAATATTATTTTTACAGGCAATGCTCCATAGAGTCCACAAAACAGCAATAAAATCAAATGGAAATAAAAAAAAGAAGATTAATATATAATTCTAATATTGTAATTATTCTATAATGATATTAAATATAATATTCATTTAATAAACAAATCTGAATAATTTTTGTTTTATATTGCCCAGCTTACAGCAGAGTAGCATCTTATTAACATTTAGAAAAATTTAGGACTAAACTCACGAGCAAAAGAAAGTATAACACTCAGTTGTATTTATCATATGTAAAATTTTCAAAGTCAGATATCTCGAGTTTTTGACGTCGTTTTCCAAAAATGACTTGTTTGGAAAATTAGTCCAAAACATTAAATAAATAAAAGAATACCTCTACGCGGTTTTTTAAATTTAAAAAAAAAATTTAAAAATTCAATATTAAAATTTCCCTAAATTTATTTTGACAATACACAACTTTTCATCGACATATAACACATACTCTGTGTGAAAATCAATAAATGTTCATCGTCATGCACACATTTACAACATTTTGAACATGGTAGGGGTCATGTTGGTGTAAATTTCATTTCTTACCCTAGTCTACTTTAAATGATGACATTTAAGTGAAAATATAAAACAGTCACCAATAAAGCCATTCAAACTACAGCCGAAAGGTGTTATTGTCTGCTTCCATAATCAAATGCATCTTATTTCTTTAAAATATTGAATTAATGGAAAACAAGTGAGTGTTATACTTTCTTTTGCTCGTTAGTTTATTTTTAATTTCAAAACTCTGAACTATTATTGACTGAAATCTTTGATATTTAATATCAATTACTGATAAAAACACTTATAAAATGCAGATATAAAATCAAATTTTATTTTGATATATATTAGATAAAGACTTCGCATATATCGTAACATGATCGGTAAATAATATGAAATTTATCGATATTTAGTGAAATTGTAAAATTATTGAAGGATATTCTGGACGATTTCACGTCCACCTGTTACGACATTGCAATGCAATTCATAACATATTGTTTTGATAATTTATTCTTTATTTATACGTATAATGTAACAACAAACTAAACATTTCTTATAATTTGGTATTTCCTGTCGGTGTTCTGTGGAAGTAGTCCTTCTAACCCAAAATCAAACTACAAAAAGACAGAAACAAAAGACGCAATTTCACTGATAAACAAACCCACATACATTAGAAATTATTTATGAAAAAAAAAACGATGTCTTCCTAGATGTATTTGAACTGAAAATCGCATTGTTTCGCTGTACGATTCCATTGAAGGGATTCATTTCCGGGTTGGTTAATATATAGTTATCAAATTGTATGATCAATGTTGGGGTTATTCCTTTCAACCGTTGCTTCAGAGAGTTATTTACAGACATTTTGCAAGTTTTAACATGGATTTGTCGAGTGGTATGGCCGCTCCAACCCTCGGTGTTTATTTGTCTGTCAGTGCTAATAATACGACAGACGCCATTTTGCGAGCCGTGTTTTGCACTGTTTATGTCACACATTCCATCGGCAACAATCGCATATATCGAAGATATATTAACGAAGTTGGAGCAAAATCAACCGGGAGTTGCGCTTTAATTATATTTGACATGTACCGTTTGGGATTTTCAACTTCTTGGAATCTTTGTTTTGGCTATTCTATACAAAAGCGATGACCATGATAGTTCAGTGGAAGCGGGCCAAACGCCTTGTGGATAATTCTTTTTATACATTCCAATAACTTATTAGAATTTTCAATACAAGAATGAAAGCAATTTCAGACTTGTTGAAAGATTGATTCCAATTTTCATCTTTGGCATAGTTATAATACCCCCGACGGTCGAGGGTATATAGTCATACCAACGATTCCGTCCGTCCGTCCGTCCTCCCGCCCGTCCGAGGGAATTTTTTGTTTTCCACATGTCTTCTACTCGACTTATAGGGGTGTAGTGCCACATTACAAAAAAATTCGTTTAATTTAGATATTTTTTTTACAAATTTCTGTGTTCTGTACTTAGACTTTTTCCAATATCAGAATTTGTCTGACCAATTGCAGAAAAACTATTCATCTAATTCATTTCGAATCTTATCTTCTAACATAGTAGGGGGGCAGTGCCAATTTACAAGTGATTCTGTTTATTTTTTTTATTTTTTTAGAATTTATATTTTTATATACATTTTCAATCAGAATTTGTCTGACCAATTGCTGAAAAACTATTAATCCGGTTGGTTTCAAAATTAGCACATGTCTTCTTCCCTACCGTGTAGGGTGCAGTGCCATATAGCGAGCGATTTTGTGACTTTTTAATTTTTTAACCTATTTCTATATTTTGTACTCAGTCATTTTCCAAGATCAGAATTTGTCTGACCAATTGCAGAATTCATAAAATATTTTTCAATTCTTTGTTAGTGGGTGTCAAATTCTGTGTAAGATGTCTATTAATGGTTTGGATAATGGGATGTCTAACATTTGGGAAGTAAGCAGTAATGTAGTTGGTCTGGGATGCATGGTCGGGGGTATTAGTGAGCAACGCTCACCTTATTGCTTGTTAACAACTGTTTTTTTGTCAGTCTTTTCATGGGTTATATACAGATAAATATTCTGATCTTTTGATGGCTCTTAAAACACAGATAGAATTCCAAAATATTTGAATTTAAGGGGAAGACGTTGTGGAATGACGCAGATATTTTCATGTAGACATAAATTTGCATAATCCGTATTCTATTCAAAATAATATTTGTTAACACATCATCAAAAAGGGGGAAAAGTCATACTAAACTAGCCCCCTAGCTAGTTTAAATTTGCTCTGAGGTGGTTTAGGTAATTTTAGACCAGGTTCAGGGCAAACCAGCTTTGAACTTACCGATCGTGGTTTAACTCTAAAATTAAACCCGGACTAGTTTATACCACCTTAAATCTAGCTTCGAACTTACGGGCCTCTGAGTTTTACGTTGAAGCGTAGAATGTGTTCACTTTGTTCTTATTGCAACAATGTTGTACCGACTTTGCAGTTTGTATTCATAGCCTAGCAAGGAAATAGACCTACATTTTCTTCGCACACATACTTGTACAAATTCATATATCATTCGACCTTTTTTTCCAGTTAGAAAAATAAGAGCACATAAATTACAACATTAACGTTGATGAAATCTAATACCTATCCAGAAAACGGGTTTAATTTCTGCTGTGTTGCACAAATCCGGTTAAGATCGTTAAAATCATGACTTCATCGCATTTTCTAAATTGTTTGCATTGCCAGTTAGCTCACTTCGACAGAAAACATTAGACAAAGGTTACTTAAGCTTGGTATTTTCGGCCTCCATGTGAAATAACATCAGGTAACGCAATGTCCACCACACGATACTGACTAATTCATCTTTCTTTGGACAAAACATCAATCAGTTTTACGACATTGTTTACTCTTAATTATTGGTGATTGAACATTGAACATGTCATGGGTAAGTTATTGAAAAAGATTTTGTAAAAAATGACAAAAAGAATACACCTCTTGAATTAACTGTCAGTGTGAGTTTTCATTAGTTAGTTGGATGAGTTTGAGACTCTATTTCCTTCTAAATATCGGACCTGTAGATAAACGTTGAGTTTGAAAAACATGAAATAATTGTATAAAAACAACCGTTTACATTACATGGTTCACTATCATAACGAGAGGCCTAATTGTTTTGTAAATCACAAACTAAATCTTTATTTTTAATAATATGTTCTGTTATTTAATTGTGTCTATTTGATATCGTTCGTGCCTCATGGATTTTGTTTACAACGTAAAGAATTAACAACTGGATCCGAAACTTATAACCATTGTAACATAATTATGTATAGTGATGCCGTGGGTCTATCCGTAATTAAATTCTGAACATAGGTTTTTCGATGAAGGCTGTCTTATCATTTGATATTAAAAAACAATTGAAATATGAACATTGAATTTCACTGTTCAGTCTGATGAAGATCGTCCGTCGGACGGTGTTCCGTGAAAAATCTTTCTAAATATGTACCGGGATGCTGATAAAATGCAATGAGATACTAGTATTATAACAACGATTTTGATCAAAATTTAACCTGTCACACATTTCTTGACGTTCAATGATATTATTTTTTTTAAAACCGTCTCGAAAAACCAAGTCGGCATATTTACAGAGTTCAGAAACTGGAGACGCGATTTCTTATCTTGCTGTTAAAATTAGATTGAATTTACGAAATGTACAGTGACTGGCAAATATTCATGAGAAAAATAAATGAACAATGGTCAATAAAGTTTACTTTTAATTTCTTTCATCCGTCTCAATTGTTTCATAAGAAGCAATCATGTTAGATGTCGCGCAGGCTTTTTTGTTCGTCGCGTCGTCTTTGAACGTCAGTACGCAAGGTCACTATGCATAAATTAGCGCCACGCTGTACCTATTTTTAGATCATTTGACGCAATTTGATTGGTCGACGAGTACACCCGCTACTTATACAAGATGGCGGCGTTTGTTGATGTTTCAGTCGGCGGGACGCTTGCAGATTTCGCGGGCGGATAAAGAAAAAGAGCAATTGTTATCGAGATTGAAAATAGGTGAAAACAATTCTTGCAATGGATTCCAATCGATCAAGCATACTTGAACATTTTTGCCATATGGGAAAGTAACGCAACATAGCAAAAACAGCGCATACAGTACTTTATGCACTTTGCCACCCTGTTTTAACCATAGCCGCTCTCTACCTGCTATCCAGTGGGGTTGCAGGTAGAGCCTCTCGACCTAATGTAATATGGGCCATGGCCTTGTATACTGAATAGATACTGTCTGTCTGTCTGTCTGCTAAATGTTTTCAGGGCTTCACACAGCGTAACATAACCAAAACGGCCTGCGCTGAATAAGAATTATAATGGAACATTTATCTTCAAATTCTTAAATCTACTCCTAACCTTGCAGTAATTCGATCGGTTAATACTTATAAATACTCTTATGTATTTAAAAAAAGAAAATGAACAGAAACAATGAATGACACTATTGATTTTGTTAAGATTAAAGATAAATATTGATGAAAAAAACCAAATGATTTTCATCGCACAATTCCGGCTGGTTATATGTCAGATATTCATGTACCCACACTTTCCTCGGTGCATCACTCAACACACCTCCTGTTTTGATTGTGTTTCCTCGGCTCCGCTACGCTACGCCTCGGAGACCCACGGTTCAACGGGAGAGGTATTGAGGGATATATATGTGGATATATGTTGATATATGTGGATATATCCTTTACATACACAACTGCAGTCGAGTTATATTTGGAGAAAAAGAGCTTCTCACCCTTCTCTCTGTATATATTTCTTGACCTAGTGTACTTGACAACTTTGTGCATCTTAAAGATATATAAGCGGAGCTGAGGAAACACACTGTAAACAGGAAGTGTAAAGAGTGATGCACCGAGGGAAGTGTGAGTATATCGGACTTCTACCTCACTTGATCTAAATTTATTTAGATTGGATAGATGTAGAAGTAATATGCAAGGATTGTTTAATTCCAGATGTTACAAAGGATGTGTAAAAAGGCAAAGATTGTTAAAATGTAGTGTCGTCATGTTCAACCCGTTAAGACGAAGGTAAACTTCAAAATAATATAGTTGGTAAAACGATTAAACATGCAGTAGTTAACCGAAAATGTGGCGATATAATTAGTCTCAATTTGTAATTAGTGAAATCTGTTAATAAACATCCCACCTCATAACCCTTTCACATCATACACGATTTTCCTGTCATTCTGTGAAACAGCATTCTCTCCCCATAGTCGTATTACTAAGGTATAGCTCGAAGTAACATGACTGAACTGCCTCTGTGCAGAGCGAATGGTGAGACAGAAAACATAGAATATATTAAGATGTATTGAATTATCAATAAATTAAACAAGATTTTACATCAGTGGCGCTAACATAACAATGATGCAACAATTACGAAAATGATCCAGGCTGTTGTTCTAGTTCTATCACTGCTGTTAGCTGTCGTTTCGATCTTCTTTGTTGTTGCTGAAAACAAATAAAATCATTTCATAATCTTTTAAAAAAATATTTGTTCACACGTGTTATAAACTCTAACGTCAAGTTAGAAATATTTAAAATTCTAACAGACGATTCACTTGATTTAATCAATTCTCCGTCCAAAAAATAGACATTTACATCTCAATTAAAAATTGGTAAGATTTTGATTGAAATATAAAAGAATAATACTTTTCATGTTAAAGTCCATGCCTCATTTTGCAAGACAAATTTGAATATTTAAATAGGATATAGTCTTACTAAAATAGTTCAAGCATGAGGAAAGTTACATGAAATAAAATTTCTAAAATTAAGTAATTCCTGCAATCTAAATAACATGAATAAGCGAGAACGTTATATCCATATTTACACAAAGAATAAAACAAATGAAAAAGTTGTATTTTTATTTGATCTTTATACATGATGTACAGTAGCATTTCAGAAATATACCCTTCTCTCATCGTAAATGGCATACCATACATAATGGTACATTTTGCCGCTATTTTGCCACTTTATGTAACGCCACGGCCGATGTGAGTTGCTATACCCCTCGGCCACATATCATATTTTACTGATGTATTAATACATTTTACAGAAAATAAAACAATTTAACTACATGCCGCCCAGTTCACTCTCAGCGACCAGGACCCGCGACATCGTGTTTGGGATCACACTATCTTCAATATTACAAAATATTGTTCATTTGAGCCGAGTCCCACGCGGGATTCGAACTCCAATGTTTGTTATATTCTGTCAACAGAAAACCATCTCCCCAATGACCCCAAAATCTGATATTTGATATCGCCGACTCCACTCAAAAGAGCTTTTAACTATACATAGAATACTAGTCGCGTGTTTCTCAGGTTATGCAATAAGTGTAAATATTCTTTGTGTGTGAGTACTCATGTTGTTGTGACAAGGCATTTTTCTTAGGTGAGATGTTGAGTTATATTTAAAGGGACAGTTATTTATTGCAGTTTATGCATATAACGCTATTTGAACATGATTATGACACAACCACATTTGAACATGTTACTGGGGTAAATTGATTTTAATTTGACAACTTGATAAAGAAGAGCAAACAAGCGAAATTCGTTTCAACAAAAAATAACCCGACAGGACCGTCCCTTTAATTCGAAATTTGAATATTTCATTAACTACTTTGCACATGATAGAATAAAATGTCAAGTTCCAAACGCATAATACTAAACATAATTAGATCACGACCGTATGTTAAAATTTAAGCCTAATATTTGTAATCTTATTACATATTCAAAGTATAAATATAAAGCTTCCACACCTTTTACACGATGGCTTCCTGTTACTGGCCTGCATCAGTGATACTAAATGTAAAGCCTGGTTTCAGTTATGCGTTTCTTTTCTGCAGTAGTATGCTTGTCTTTTGGAAATGAATCAGGAATCAAAATCCACAAATAGAGCAATTTTAATCAAAATGTCATGAAAATCATCAAGTGATTCTTAACTCACCCTCAGTTTGGCTCGGCTGAGTTACTGGGGTAAGAAGAGGAACAATCTCATTCCAAAAGGCACATTGATGTTTCCTGAGTCCGCTCTTAATCTGCAACTTGTCTCCAACATTCAGTTCTATATACTGCTCCTCCTTCACGTTGTACTTGGGCCACTCCAGACGTGGCGTTATTGGTTGGTTGGGGTTCCTGAACATTCAATATGATTCAATAATGGTGGTGATGCTGATGGGATGAATGATGATGGATGGAGGGCGATGGATGGTGGATGGTGAATGATTGATGATGGATAATGGATGATGGATGATGGATGATGAATGGTGGATGGTGGATGGTCGACGATGGTGGATTGTGGGGGTGGATGGTGGATAGTGGGGGTTGATGGTCGGGTGGATGGTGGATGGTTGGGGTGGATCGTGGACGATGGATGGCGGAGGGTGGATGATGGATGGTGGCTGATAGATGCTAGATTGTTGAAGGTTGATGATGGATGGTGATTGATGAATGAATGATGCTTGATGCTGGATGGTGAATGATGGATGGTAGACGATGAGTGAAGGTGGATGGTTTGATGAGTGATGGTGGATGGTAATGATTGATGATGGATTTAAGATGAGGGAAGATGGATAGTAGGCGATGGATGGTTGATGGTGGATGGTGGATGGTGAATGATGGATGATGGATGGTAGATGGTGGATGGTGGATGGTGGATAGTGGATTTTGTTTGTTCAAATATAATAGCTAGAATATATAAAATACCATTGCACTCGTGCACATATGATTATGACACTTGATATGCTTGGATGGATTATAAGCTATCGTAGATTTAGATGTGACCTATACAATCACCTCTTTGACTTCTTTGGTTTATTAACCATGCCTCACTTTTAAAAGTAAAAAGTACAGTAAGAAATTGAAGACGATGTAAATGATGATAAACGCACCCAGTTTTAGCGAAGTTGGCCCAGTATGTCATGACAGTCAGTGTTAGTTCCAGCTCTTCTTCAGTCACAGTCAAGTTTCCAGAGAGGGTGTGTCCAAACACGACCTCCAGCTCGTACGAATGAGGCACTCCCATCCATTCCGGAACCGGAAGTGACGCTATGATATGATCAAAGGTATACAGGAAGGCGTTGTGAATTTTGGACACATCTTTTGCCATTTCTACAGCCGGGCACTTGAAGAAATTGTCCGCCATAATGTCGTCTGCTATGTCCTGATAAGGATTTCTCTGCGATACATATTCTGCTGTTATTGCTTTTGGGAGTTTAGTGAGGTCACCAAGCAGGAATGAGAATACTGCAATCATGGTTGACAAATCTGTTTGAGTCACATTGATAAGGTCTGTCAGAGGGAAAATAGTCGGCCATAAGCTTGCAAGGAATAAGGTTCCTTCGTCTTTAGTGACACCTACTAAAATATCCACCTCGGCAGTCCCGTTCTTCAGCATGTCAAGAGGCGAATCAGGCAAGAAAAATCCATCCACAACAGGAGCAATATCGATGCCAGTGTTGATCATAGTCTGTAGGTCCACTACTGTTTCTGGAGAAAGCCTACTAATACATTGAAATATGACATCATCAGATGTTGTCGAGCAGTTTGCAGCAGCAGCCATTCTTTTTGTAACTTGACGGCCTTGAGCTGTTGACACGGAGGCCCATATGGCATTTGGAGTTCCGCTTTCAAGTATAGCACGCGAGAAGAATCCCTTTGACAAGGGAGATAATAACTGATGTCCAACAGAAGCAGCTCCAGCACTCTCTCCAAATAAGGTAATCTTCTCTGGGTCACCACCAAACTGTTCAATATTGTTGAAGATCCATTCCATCCCCAAATTTTGGTCCATCAAACCTTGGTTTCCTGGGAGTGTGTCTTTACTAAGGTAGAGAAATCCAAAAGCTCCAACACGGTAGCTAACTGATGCAACAATAACGTTTTGTGATGCCGCGAGATATTTCCCATTGTAGAGAGGAGTGTTAATGGTTCCCCTCATGAACGAGCCACCATAGATCCAGATCATAGTAGCCAATGGACCATTCGTAAGGTTTCTAGGAGTCCAGATGTTGAGATATAGGCAGTCTTCACTAAGATCATGAAGATCCACTCTGATGGGTTGCCCTGTTATGAGTTTTTCATATCTCTGTTGACAAGCTGGTTTTTCTGTGGTTGCATTGACCACATCGGGACTCCAGGGGTTGGCTGAGACAGGGTGTTTAAACCTTAGGTCTCCGATTGGAGGTTTGGCAAAGGGAATTCCTAAGTAAGTGTCGAGTTCATGACCTAGAACGATCTCGGTGAAACCTTCAAGTTCACCATGTGTTGTGTTCACCCGTCGTGCTGATGTTAAACATATCAACGACAGAACCATAAAGAAAATAACTTTTGCCTCCATCTTGGACCTGGAATTAAAAAAAAAAATCAACCATACAAAGAAAAGTGTTAAAGACGGAAAAGAACTAATAATTTCAAAAGATAATTGGGTAATGAAATTATCTTCATATAAATATATGGATTGGATAGTTTATAATGACACTCTGAACACTTGTAAGAGCAAATCTGAAATTTGATTCGTGCCGTCAAAAACGCAAAATCTTAAATATTAATCAAAATATTTTGATGTTTTAGGTATTACACGACCGGAAAAAAGCTTTGGCATTCAACTGAGCTAGGTACTGGCCGGGTAATATCGTTTAAATAGAATATGCTTTAAAATTCATCAAATTTTTAAATAGGTTCATATTAAGATTTCTTTTAAAAAATCAAAATCGGGATGTTAGTATTGACTGTTTATAATTATTTGACGCATTCGATTAATATACAATTTCATTTAATACTACTTGGGCAAATATATGTTTTGTTTGGGCGGGATAGAGCAGTGGTCAGCGACTTTAACTGCGGGAGAAGAGGGCCGTGGTTCGAATACCGGCAGGGGCTCCGTAACTAGTATGGCAATGCGAACGACCGAGGTGGTTATTTAGAGGTTTTTGTATTTGACCTCGGATTTGGTATTTTAAATAACTACCTTGTAAGGGTTATTAACCTTACACCCCTTGGGCGGTTATATCCCTTCTTTTTTCAATTGGTTTTAACTCATAACTACCTTATTATAGGTGTTTACCCTATACACCCCTTGGGAAGTTATTGCCTTTATTTCAGATGAATGTTATATGCCGTGAGCTCTATCCGCGTAGGTTGGTTATCTCATAACCACCTTGGTCGGTTATAAGATTGTAAACATTCGCAAAGAATTGGACTTGTAAAATTTGGATTTTTGATGAAACAAGACAGTTAAGATTTATGAACAACGAAAGTGGGAATCGAACCAGGGACCTCTATGTTGCTATGCAGCGCTCTTATCTGTTCAGCTACCGAGGATCCATGACAGTTGATGTAAAGTTGTGTGTGTCATGTTTGGTTTTTAATTTTCCCTATAAATATCTAATAATATTGCAATAAAATAGTTTTTAATGTAAGGAATAACGTTTTTTGTTCTAAAATCCTTAGCAGGGGGTATTGTAAGTAGTCTAGAATAGTATTCTTATCAAGACATATAAAACCCGCAAAATGGATCACTAAAACGTTTTTCAATTATTTGTATGTAAACCAATTTAGTTGAAACACCGTAATAAAATAGTTTTTATTGTACGAAATCAAGCATTTATTTCTACAACTCTAATCTGGGGGTAATTTAAATATTTTTTCTTATCAAGACATGATAAACCCGCGAATGATATCAGTAAAACGTTTTTAAATTAATTTATTATAAACAAATTAAGTTGAAACCATTGCAGGAGTCTTCCGCGGGAGTGTAAGTCAAATAATAACCCGTTTGCCTCGGGTTATGGAAAATAACCTCTGCTCGGGCTACGCCCTCGCGAGGTTATTTTCCATAACCCCTCGGTACCGGGTTATTATTTACTACTTACACCCCTTGGGCGGTTATATCCCTTCTTTTTTCAATTGGTTTTAACTCATAACTACCTTCTTATAGGGAAGTTATTGCCTTTATTTTTGTTGATTGTTATATGCCGTGAGCGCCATCCGCGTAGGTTGGTTATCTCATAACCACCTTGGTCGGTTATAAGATTGTAAACAATTGCAAACAATTGGACTTGTAAAATTTGGATTTTTAATCAAACAAGAAAGTTAAGATTTATGAACAACGAAAGTGGGATTCGAACCAGGGACCTCTATGTTGTCAAGCAGCGCTCGTACCTGTTGAGCTACCGTGGATCCATGCCAGTTGATGTAATTTTGTGTGTGTCATTTTTGTTTTTTATTTTCCCCTAATAATATGGGTGAAATAGCGACCTCAGCACGAGGCGTTAGCTGTGATATCACCCGCGAGCGGTAGCGTTAGCTGTGATATCACCCGCGAGCGGTAGCGAGAGGGTGATATCACAGCTAACGCCGAGTGCTGAGGTCGCTATTTGCCATACACAACAAGGCCTACTCTATCTTCAATAACTATGACTGAATACATGATATCACGGGATTAAATCTATCGTTTATCACATGATAGCACAATATAGTCAGATCACTGAAAAAAAGACAAATCAAAATAATTTTACGGAAAATTCATAGAGGTTAGATATGGATACTGTGTATCCGCTGACAGAGGGGAAAGTTCTTTACGAGGTGCGATACTGATAAACAAGCGAGGCTTTGCCGAGCTTGTTTATCAGTATCGGACCGAGGCAGACGACATTCCAAGTGTATTCATTTAGCAGCAGGTCTTTATCATATATCACACTTCGTAATGCTAATTGCATGTATTTGTCTTTGTCTGATATTGAACATTTGAAAACGATAAACATTAACGTATACACAGAATTGTATGATTCGGAAAACATTTGTACAAACACATAGTCACAATATATCATATACCGCACGTACTTAGAGGTAAGGTGTTACTGTGTGAGAAATAATCTTCCCGAGGTGCGATATTGATCTACATGCGAGGCTTGGCCGATTGTTCAACCAATTTATATTTACACATTTTTGTCACATAATTATTGAACATTGAACATTCACTCAAACCGTTGATGACATGGGATGATTTTTTTTCAATATGTCTTTTGAGAAGAGGTAATTTCTAAACTATTTTTGGGGTTAACTATATCATTGCTTTTATTTAACCATACATAATTTAAAATATCCTTTCAATCTTACCTTTTTTACAATGGTTTTCATTGAGCCTGTGTATAAATGTGATGGTTGTATTAACAAGTATCTAAAGTACCACAGTGTATGGCAGTGTTTTTATTTTTTTCGCTTATTTAAACTGTCATACACATAATTTAGATAGGAACGACATTGCTTTGTTTCCTTGCAAGATAATCGTTGCGTTTCGAACCATTTGAACAAACCATACTTGCATTCTCTGTTCAACTGAATTTCAATATCTTTAAAAAAAATTTCACACGTTCGATTCCAACATCAGCTGCAACATTATATTTACTTTATGAAATGAATGCCAATTAAACATATAAAAAATAGGGGTCACTACGTATCAACCAAGCAGCTAATACAATACTATACATGTGTCATTAGAGTCACCGATGAAAGTCTAACGGTTGCTTTATTTTTTAAAGTCTGTAGCATGTAGCAAGATGTTGGTATATAATTGACCAATCCAAATAAAGTATTATAGATCGAGGAAACATCAGTAAATGAATATACATATACAGATTGTTAATACGCCATGGCTTTGAAATTCACTAACTATTAATAATCGTTCAGTAAACATCATCAAATGTATAAAAAGAATCAAACGTAGGTTTATTTTTCTTTCTCAGATGCAATTCGTATTTTAGATGATTCAAGACACGTTAGTTACTTGAAAGCATTTACAAACTGATTGGACAAAATTCAAAAGGAAACTTCAAAGTATTACCCCACGGTATTCTTCCACGATAATGTTTATATGTATTTTCAACGTTAAATTCTGATCAAAATGAAAAGTGTACAACAATGTTTACAGATTCCTTTTCAATTTATCGTCTGGAAACAGTTCAATGAATACCCGCTTAACAAGTTTTTATCATACGTCACTGTCGCAATAGCGCAGTTGACAAAGCTGCTGTGCTATGTATCCGAGGTTCGGTGGTTCGATTCCCACTAAAGAAAATATATATGCGAACAATATTTCAGATTCTTTACTCGGGTGTGATATCTGATATCGTGCGGGCAGTTTAGGATATCAGCTTGATATCGTATCAAATGGTGCAGTTACATGAAATCAAGAACCTCGAAATAACGTCACCGTGTTGTGTATATATAAATATTGCAATAACATAGTTTTTAATGTAAGGAATCAAGTTTTTAGTTCTAAAACATTTAGCAGGGGGTATTGTAAGTAGTCTAAAATAGTATTCTTACCAAGACCCGCAAACTAGATCACTAAACCGTTTTTCAATTATTTGTATATAAACCAATCTAGTTAAAACACCGTAATAAGATAGTTGTTATTGTACGAAATACAGCGTTTATTTCTAAAACTCTAATATAGGGGTAATTTAAGTATTTTTTCTTATCAAGAAATGATAAACCCGCGAATGATATCAGTAAAACGTTTTTAAATTAATTGTTTATAAACAAATTAAGTTGAAACTATTGCAGGAGTCTTCCGTGGGAGTGTAAGTCAAATAATGACCCGTTTGCCTCGGGTTATGAAAATAACCTCTGCTCGGGCTACGCCCTCGCGAGGTTATTTTCCATAACCCCTCGGTACCGGGTAATTATTTACTACTTAACATAACTGCATATGTCCTTATATGTCACTCTGTTCATTACCTTGTATTTATACCTAAAAAAATGAAAATAAGAAAACCAAAAACATATCAGTTTATGCCGAGTGTTATGTCGCTATTTGCAGTTAGTCAAGGACGCCAACACTGTCTAGTATAATACCGAGTTTTGGTGCAATGCTACACTGAACTAGAGCGCAGTTCAACCCATGGTTCACTTGTTCAGCCGATACCTTAGAATAGTTCCCATTTATTCACTTAAGGCAAGTAATTCACGGCCGTTTTCAGAAAGTAAAAAAGGTTGATCAATGATTATACTACGTTCGCTGCATCGAAACTCCCTTGCTATGATAAGTGGGAAATAGTCATTGGTTCACCTTACACTGATTTAGATTGGGAATGTCTTAACATTATTGTACACAAATGCACTCCTAGTACTGACTTAAGATGGTTACAATATAGAATAATCCACAGAATACACCAACGAAACATTTCCTCTATAAAATAAAATATGTTTACACTTCACTATGTTCATTTTGTAAAGAATCTGACGAAACTATTTACCATATGTTTTTTAGTGTAGCAAGGTCCAAAATGTGGCTCAATAAATAGATGTTCAACTCACTTAATCAATCTCTCAAGTACTGTTTGGAGTAAAAGGGACAATAATTACGCTTTAAATGCTATGATCATATAAGGTAAAGACATCATATTCAATTGTAGTAAGAAAGGGTGTACTCCCAATTTTTCTTTCATCAAAAGACAAACAATACAGTATTTAATATTACAAAATATATTTACATTAACCAGGACCAGGAAACATATTTCCTACAACTGTGGTCCATTTTACACATCCTTTTCAGAAGCAGTGATTAGACAATTTTAATTATAACTGTATAAATATATTTACACCACTAGGGAAAGTTATGTCCATTGCTCTGACGAGTCGTTTTTCTGAATAACCAAACCGTACCTCGGTTATTTCCATGTGTTGAGGTCGGTTATTGTGGCAATGCGAACGACCGAGGTGGTTATTTGGAGGTTTTTGTATTTGACCTCGGATTTGGTATTTTAAATAATTACCTTGTAAGGGTAATTAACCTTAACATTACTGCATATGTCCTTGTATGTCACTCTGTTCATTACCTTGTATTTATACCTAAAAAAATGAAAATAAGAAAACCCAAAACATATCAGTTTATGCCGAGTGTTATGTCGCTATTTGCCGTATACTTAGTAGATTTCAAGGTTCTCACCCTCTGCTACCGCTGCTACCATGGAACAGCTCCAGGCTACCTCTCAGATATTACACAGAAGTATTCTCCAGCCAGGACTTTGAGATCAACTGACCAAATGCAATTTGTAATTCCACAAGCGAAATTGAAATCGTTCGGACACAGATCATTCAAATAAAGCTCTGCTACACTCTGGAATCAACTTCCATTAGATGTAAAGAGGCAACCTACTTTGGACTTGTTCAAAGCAGCTTTGAAAACACATCTGTTTAGGCAGTGCTATCCAGCTTGATTGGACTCTGATGAATCATTGTAACGCTGTGAGCATACACTGAGTGACTGGATACTAGCGCATAACAAATTATTACTCAAGGACCACAACAATGTCTAGTATAATACCGATGGGTTTACATATATGTATATCTATCATATCATACTATCAACTATTTCAATGTGATGGTAAATTTCACTTTTAAAAGGTTTTCCTTATAACTTTAAAGGTGAGATGTTGATACTGTGTGGGAAATATTCTTCCCGAGTTGCGATACTAGAGTTTACCAGAGTTTATCAGAGTTGGACAGAGGTGAAACCAAACTGAAAGATTGTATATTTACACATGTTCATCACACAATCATTAGACATTGAACATTCACTCAAACGTTTGATGACATGATATGATTTTTTAATATGCGTTTTGAGCAAATGTAATTTCTAATTAATCTTTGGGGTTAGTATTTGCTTGCATTCAAACATACATAATTGAAATTACCCTTTACCCAATCTTACTTTTTTTTATCAAAGTTTTCTTCGGGCCTTTATATATGTGTGATGTTTGCTTGTACCAAGTATCTGAAGTACAATAATATGTGGCAGTGTTTTGAAGTTTTGTTGCTTATTAGCACTGTCTTAAAATATAGCAACGACAGTTTTCAAAAATATATAAAAGTACTACTGCTTCCTTGTAAGATAATCTTTGCTATTGGAATCACTTAAACAAGCCTTGCTCACTTCCTCTGTTCAATTGGATTTTGACATCTAAAAAACACTTTTTCACACGTTCGGTTCCAAAAGACTGATTGCATAGATTTATGGAAAGTATGCAAATGCATATTAAAGGAAAAAAAGAAACATATACACATACAGAAAGGTAACTAAGTATTAACAAAACAGCTTATACAACACTCTGAATATGTCATAAGATTCACTGATGAAAGTCTTAAAGGGGCATTAGCACGTTTTTTGATAATTTTATATTTTAAATATTTCACTGATAATTGGAAGTTAATGCTAAATGTATTTATTTGACAGTGTCCAAAGTCACATCACACAAGCCAATGATCCATAGTCAGAGGACACAGTATGGAGATTCACATAGAATTCATTGGCGGCCATTTTGTGTGAACACCTTTAATTCATTTTATGTAAGAAAAAGGAAGCGCATGGCTAAACTTTACGTTATATATTTGAATTAGTACTGCTTCATTTTGTATAAATACGGTGCCTTTCAATTGGAACCATTAAATTTCATTTTCCCAAAAATGAATAACGTTATACTTACAATATCATTTCCATCGTGTCAGTGTTATTCATGTACATGCATATTCCATCAATGATCGTGTATCATAAGAGCTTCTCTTTGTGATCATATTTATGATGTAATATATGCCGTTCACGTACGTTGCTTTATAGTCCATACAACTATATTGACTGTACCTTTACATACATTTGTGCATACACATATTTGTATATCAAAAGGAAATGAAATACATTATGGTTACTTTCCTCTGACGTGCGTTCCTACGTATACTTAGTCTAGAGTTGTCTGATTGTGCGGGTAAATAAACTTGATCATTAAATCTTAGCAGATTACCCCCAAATCATGTTTTAGTATCTTCCCTTCAAAACTTATATTTGTTTAAACTCATATGAGTGATATTAGACCTGACATCACTTAGAGTTATGAAAAACAAATATCGATATAATACATATTGATGACAAAGTTTGTAATGTTACTTAGTGCCAGAATGGATTAGGGGGGTTATTTGTCGTTTCTCCTAAGAAATTCTTCAATGTCTAAAAATGCGATTTTCCTGCATTTTTCAATCAATTTGTTCATGGTTTCTATACTGATATTATATTAACTATTATGTTTAAAAAATTAATTTGATTTAAGTTTCATATTTTATTCGAGTTTTTAAAACCAGTATTCAATTTCAATAACGCACACAGTGACAGATGATTTAAATATGTTGATGATTATCATAAAGGAACTGAAAGACAAAATGTTAATTACACTTTGGAAATTAGGAATGAAGAGAGGTTATTATACGAATGTGTTTCGGAAGATGAATATCCTGTCTTAGAAATAATAATTGTATTTTATGAGCCTTGGCGATCTAAATACATACATATAGTGTATTTTCTCATGATATTACTATCTCAAAACACACATTTACATGTATGCAGACAGCAAAACATTGATCTGAACGCCCAATTTTAAGGCCTACTTCTATATTGCTTAATTAGCCTGTTTGGGAGACTTAATAATTTAAAATTTCTTTTCCATTAAGTTCAGCTAAATCTTGAAATGGAGGCGCACAATTGATTCAACTTGTCTCTTAACATCCAAAAGAGAAATATGCCACCCCAAACTAAAACGGAATAATCCGAATGTACATATTCTATACAGGAGTATATTTGCAAAGTGCAAAGTCATCATTCTGAAAAAAAAACGTTTATTCAACTTGACTTGTTTAAAACAATTTTCAATTAAATCTTTTAAAAACATTTTTACAATTTGATTTTGAAAATTGCCTTTTTAACATTATTACAGCTACACCGGTACCTCTTAATGAACGGTAGATGAATATTTTTACGGGTTTAAGAAACTTTAAAACATAGTTTATACAGTAATCAGTGTCTGATTGGTTTCAAGAACGTCAATAGATTTGATCAATATCATTGTATAAAGCTTTCCAAATAAAGCTTATCTTAGGTACCAATAGAACTGCTAAAATGAAGTAAGAAAATCTAAACTTACACAATATTAGTTTTACTGCATATATGAATCAATACTTAAATGAATTTATAAATTCGAAATTTACACAATTATGATGTCTCTGCATTATAAATCAATCCTTAAATGAATTTAGAAAATCTGAATTAAAATAACTGAAGTCTCACTGCACAGATTATAAATCGATGCTTAAATAAATTAAGAAATCTAAATTTACACAATTTAGTTTTCACTGCATTTAATGCTTAAATGAATCTAGAAAATCTAAATGTACACTAAAATTTCTCTGCATTACAAAGCAATGCTTAAAATAATTTAGAAATCTAAATTTACACAATTTAGTTGCATAGATAAATTAATGCTGAAATTAATATAGAAAATAAAAATTTTGCACAATCATTGGTAAGAGACATATGACCAACCTGCTTACGATAGATCCTTGCCCAAAGTGTACCCTCATTCATACCTGGATATTAAACATATTTACACGGGCAATGTAAAGAAAGGATCGAATAACATGGCAGGTAAGAACCCTAACATGACCTAGTTAGCTTGACTGACAGTGTAGGAAAACTATCAACTGTGTTGAAATACTTATAGTAATACTTATACAAACTCAGATACAATATTGTGCAATATTGTTTTTCAAGTGTATCTTGTGTTAAAGCACCATTGTCGCTATTCACTTATGAAAGAGATAGGTATAGTTTCATTTGCACATTCTATTTGTTTTTCTGTGTTGAATTATGTTTTACATACTCAGACTGTGCAATATTCATTTCAAGATTATCATGTATCATAGTACTATTTTCATATTTTTGTGTGTGTGAAAATGTGTGTCTAATTTCATGTTCACAAAGTATTTTTTTATCTGTTTTGAAAGATGTTTTACAAACTTTGATAAAGGATTACATTCCATGGAAATGGGCCGATTTTAATCAAACTGACTTAGGCTCATCAGATTCCGTTATATACAGAGTCGTGCAATAAATATTCGGACGGTGACGTATAGACTTGCATGTTATATAAGTGGAGCTTAATTGATTTTCATGCGTTTAATTTCATTTGGTTCTTGTACATTTTTTGCGCATTTGTAACGAATCATCTCAGCTACAACATAATAATTTCTGTAAAATGTTTGATCTATTATCTTAGAAATTACGGCGATTTAATCATATTATGTACGTAGTTGTGAAAAGTTTATAATGGTGATATATGGAACAGGTTTCCAATGTTTGTACATACATCGGTAAATATGGCGACAATACATAACCATTCATCAGATAAATAAACAGTAATTATAAACTTCAAGCTGAGAAGATTTCAATTCAACCTGCAAAGTTTTACAATGATTCAACACGAACTTTTGTAATGACAATTATTTAAGCTACACTGATTTAACATGTAAGTCTATGAAAAAAAAAACGTCACCGTATTCGGAGAGCAAACAAGATCAATATTTTCGTCTTGTATTTCACATTTCCTAAAATATATTGATTCATATGAGTACAGCATGCTAAAAACAATCGTTTTTGTCCAAATTATAAATGCTGCAAAAGTGTTTTAAACTGTGCAATAGTTACTAATGGTCAGTTTTGGAAATATTGAATTTGTCCACAACAAACTTTTTCATTTTTAGGATCAAATCAAACTGTCTGTATACGAGGGACATTTACTCTTCTTGCTAAAAATATTTTCCATGATGCAATTAAAAAGAATTTATCATAACATCTGCATTTGTATTATTATGGCATTATCATGAGTATAATCTTATAAGATTGTTGATGCCAGGATATTTTTAGATCTGAAGTTGCAATTGTTACCTTATCCTGTTGTAAGTATTATTGTAATATCATTATCATACTTTATTCATTCATATATTATATTGGTCCCTAACCTGAGCGCCACATATGGATTCCGGTTGAATACTCCTCAGGGAGTTGAATTGGAAAAATGATTGAACGGGTGAATGTATTTTGTATTACGTACAAGCCAAACCTTTAATTTATCAATCCAGTGTCGGCTGTATCTCTTTGATACAATGGTATAACCCATATTACTGTATGGTTGTGAAATATGGGGTTTTGTTGGTCTTAATCAAATTGAAAATGTACATATTTGTTTTATGAGAAAACTGTTACCCGTTAAAAAGACTACCCCATTGTATATGCTTTATGGAGAACTTGGTAGAGTTCCTCTCTCTGTTGATGTTAAAACCCGCATGTTGACCTTCTGGTCAAAATTAATTACTGACAAAGCCAGCAAAATATCTTATATTACATATTCAATTGTATATAACCTCTATAGTAATGGAACTTACACTTATCGTTGGTTGTCATGTATCCATAATATCCTTAACAGTATTGGACTAAGCTATATATGGTTATCACAGTCTCCTGTTTCATCTTCCTGGCTCAAACACACTGCCCTCTCTATTTTAACCGATAATGCTAAACAAACGTGGAGGTATCAGGTGGAAAACTCGAAAAAAGGTTTATATTCTGTTTTGAAACCGCAACTTGAACTTGAAACATACCTAATGTCCCTTCCCCAAATAAAGCTATCCCATTACTACTGTTTCGAACCTCTTGCCACCATTTACCGATTGAAAAAGGAAGATGAAATAAGTTACCTAAGTCTGAAAGAAAATGTAAATTGTGTTGTATGAATGATGTTGGAGATGAGTTCCATTATATTTTTAGATGTGAATATTTTACTTTAGAAAGAACCTTGTACATACCTTTACATTTCCCAAATAGACCAAATATGCTTAAACTTCAAAATCTTTTCATGTGTAAAAAGGTATCTACATGTATATTAAAAAAACAAATTTTGTAAAATCATAATGCAAACTGTAAAATCTTCCGGCTAATCACTTATCCGCTTGTATGATGCATTTACTGTCATGTTGTACCTCATATGCCGAGGATATCGGCCTTAGTGTAATAAAGTTCTGTTCTGTTCTGTTCTGGGAAACAACAAGCGCCTTGATCAACCACGAGTGGATGGATATGTGTGCTATATAAATATTCATATAATAATATTCATAACTAAAAAAAGCTGAGCCACATTTTCCCGATATGCTTTTTCAACGGTATAGGGATAATGACCGAGGCGTCGCCACTCTCAAAATAAAGAAGATGCTCTTTGTCTTCTTATATAACCAATTTATAGAATACCACTCAAATACTACTTTTATTTTAATTTTGTAGTAAAACATTTAAGGCGTAAAATGATTCATGTGAAATATAAACCACTTAAAAACTCAATTCTTAACTTTTCCTTTTTAAATATCAGATTAATGATTGACAACGTCAAACATATCTTCCATCTTTGGTAAATAGAGGATACTAAACGACCTTCCATTTAATACTATTTTTATTAAACGAGTTAATGATTTTGTATAAAACGAGCGGAAGCGAGTTTGATACCAAATCATTCACGAGTTTAATAAAAATAGTATTAAATGGAAGGGAGTTTAGTATTCTGTTTATTACTTGCCCTAAAAATCAAACATAATTGCCGATAAGTTGCCGAAACTAACATTTTCGCGACTCAGCAACCATTGTGACGGCGCGCTTACACTGTGACGTCACAACAACACACTTCTATGACGTCATCCTTGCATTGTGTTATTACACTAGTTTAATATTGTCGTATAAATATTACACTGCGGTATCTTACACGGGCGAGTAATAATCAATAATACTCTGTTGTAATTGGATCAATCTAGTTAGAACTAGCTGTAATGTTAACGTGAGGATGAATACAATACATCTAGTTTTAACTAGATTTTAATTGGATCAATATGGATTGTTTCAGTTTTTGTTAGTTTATTTTAATCAATGCAATTATAGCGGGACTACGTCGAGGATAAATATGTGTCTCATACTTATCGACTGAGGCTTCGTTAGCTCGTTAGCAAGTCGGCTAGCTCAGCTCAGCGCAGCGCTAATGAAAACCAACGCGGTAAGGAGCTTAGAGCTCGTCATCGCAAGGGGCTTGATAGGGTTAATTGTCGTCGATTGATTGAATCAACTCTTAGACAATGAGTTGCTTTTATAACTAAACACTTCAGTGTGTAATCTTTTATGAGTACACAGGAGATTATTCAATCAAGATTGAGTCATCTCAATAACTTTGACAGTGATCATGAGTTTTATTTCGAAATACTTAAAAGCGTCAGAGGTGTATAATTATGAACCTGTTTTTGAATTTTCGCCAAACTCTTGAGAAATTGGGAGGGGGTCAGACTCGGCAAAAATGCGTGGTATTCGGGAAACGGTCACGAGAAGAGACGCTTCAAAATCAACATTTATGAACAGTTGCAAAGGTGCATGTGTCAGTGCAGGTACAGTACATAATTCAAAAAGAATTCGCCGCTTTACGATATTTCCATTGACTATTAGTTATTATAGTGTAGTCTAAATAGTTTTGATTGCTATCGTAAACTAGTATAAAACGCATTTATGAAGAATAATTTGGGCTACAATATCATAATTTAACTTAAATTTCCATTGGTTACCTATGGAACGACGGGAACAAATATACATAAAATTTACATTTTTATGCGCATTATGATGTAAATCTAATGTAATTTATTTAATATTAGTCAAATACATTTATTTGAATTATGTACTTCAAGCTGAGATAACGGTTTAAAATTATGGTGGTCAATGACACCGACATATATCTTTTGTTTATTCCTGCTCGTCAACTGCAGCCAGGGAGGTGGAACGAGATTGCAGTGATTGTCTGAACCAGACCTTGTAAGTACTATAAACATAATTGATGTTACGTTATGTTAATTGATATGACCGACCATTTCCTGTTCTGAGAACAGCTGTGCTTTATTGTGGCTGACTGATTGATTATAACCTATTAGATAACACATGTTATTTAGAATTGCCGGTCTTTGCATGCATGAGAGGACTTCTAGACTGATAAAGGAATTCAGCACCGGATAGCCTAATATATTGTGTATTTCAAAGCTCCAAATAAGCTTTTGCCTAGACAGACAGACAGATAATTTATTAAAGTCTCACCTCGTACATTAAAACATATATACAGTGCGTTAAAAGGAATGTCCGAGCCACCCATTTAGGGTTACGAGAGACTATAGCACTAAAATAAACACAAAAACCATTGTTAAACATTGTAAAAATCAATATAAACTACAGTATAGTGTGCAAGGTATAAAGATTAAATGTTACGATATAAAATAACCCTCCGTTCTTCCAGTAAAAGTTTGCAGGTTTTGGCCGTTATAAACAGTACATCATGGTTAGACATAATAAAAGAAAATTTTTCAACATCACTTAAAAGATTGAAATTATCACAGACTTCAGCACATTTTCTTAAAAAGCTAACAGTAATACTTTTGTATAAAGGACAATGGAATAAAACATGGCACTCATCCTCAACACAGTCATGACAGTTAAAACACACCCGTTCATTTAATGGTAAATTAATATAGCGACCTGTTTCAACACGAAGCGGGGCAACTCCACAACGGAATAAGGCTAGAGCACGACGGTTAGAACGGGATAAAGGAGTCTGTACATAATGTTCAGCTTCATAAAATTCCTTGAACTGCCGATAGAGACGAAGCTTGTTCTTTCCGGTTCCTCGTCTACTTTCTTCTTGGTTGATCGATTTACTCCACTCATCTATAAAATTTTGCTTAATCTTCTCTCCAACCTCATTTACAATAAAACGTATAAAGAAAGTATTATCAATAGGGATAAAATGTTCTAATTGTAAACTTCGCAGCTTCTTGTGTACACGTTGGTTCCAATTACGTTTATGTGATGTAGCTGCTGCGTTCGCCCACTGGAAAACTTTAAAAGCTAGCCTCCTAGTGTCCCGGTCACATGAGCGTTTATAGAATCGAGCAACACTTCTCCATAGTCGTACAACCGGTGGCTCCCATCCCATGTCTCCGGATACAGCGCTGTTTGGGGTTGATTTCCTTACTCCCATAAAATATTTCATTGCTCTGTTGTGAACAGCGTTGATAGCTGGGATGTGATGAGTTCCCCATATTGCAGCACCATAATCTATCGTTGCCCACACCATAGAGTCATACAGCTTTGTGTATGTCCTATACTCCATCCCTCCTAGAATCTTGCTTTTGGATATCAGGAGTCCCAGGGCTCGACTCGCTGCACTTGCCACTGCAGTTCCCATCCGAGTGTAGTCTAGATGTTCCGTTAGAAGCAATCCCAGATAACAATAACTCTCGACAACTTCTAGATTAATGTCACTACACTTGAATACACAATCATTTCTTCCAATTGCAGGGTTCCGGAAATGCACAATTTTCGATTTGGTTGGATTGACTGTCATCTTATTTGAGGAACACCACTGGCTTAGACCGCTAAGAAGTATAATTAAATCATGTTCACTCTCTGCCAGTAGAATGATGTCATCCGCGTAAGCCAGAACAGAAATACATTGGTCGTCCACACTTACACCAAAAATGTATTCAGCCATCATCTCCAATCTATAATGAACTTATTTTCAGTTTTACTACCTGTATTATAATTCTTAGACACCATGTTTACTATATGTCGCTCTTGTCATGATCATGTTCATATATTTTGTTGTTGGAGCGGTCTTCACATAAGCTCACACGAGCTTGTTGACCAATCCAGTTCATGTATCTTTTCATGGAATAAATACGTTTAAACCACTTACACCAACTCCTAGTGCATTCAGAGTAGTAATGAGATCATTTATATAGATGTTGAATAAAAGGGGGGAGAGTAGACAACCCTGGCGTAGACCACTCTCGACGTTGAACCATGACGTAAAAGACCCGTTTAACCGTACACACGCCTGAACACTTCTATACAGAGACACGATAGCGTTGAACATATTTCCTTCAATCCCGATGTTCTTCAACTTATTCCACAAAATATCTCTATCAATGCAGTCGTAGGCTTTTCTGAAATCCACGAAAGCAGCAAACGTCTGTTTTCCTTTACTCTTACGTGTCTCTATAATAGACGTCACAGAAGATATATGTTCTGTAGTTGATCTTCTCCTTCTGAAGCCGTTCTGCTCATCACATATAATATCAACGTCCTCAACATGCTCAGTTAATCTATTGTTTAAAATTCCACAATACAGTTTGTAAGATGAGTTGGCAAGTGTTATACCTCTATATGACAATGGGTCACGGGGGTCCTCAGTTGTTGACTTAGGTATTGGATTAATAATTCCTCTAGACCAATTAGCCGGTACTTTACCGCCAAGAAAACACAAATTAAAAGTTCTTTGTAAAAATCGAAGACTCTGCTCATTCTTCAATACGTCAACTGGTATACCGTCATATCCCGGAGCTTTATTCCTTTTAGCTTGAGTTAAAACGTAGTGCAATTCTTGGACTGTTATTTCCTCGTTAAGATGAGGGTTAACATCCGTGACGTCACTGTGATAGATCGGTCTCTCCTCACTGGTGTCTACGTTATGGTTTAGGAGTGTGGAATACGCTTGAGCCCATGAGTCTAAAACAACCTGTTTGTCCCTCAAAACCTCTCCATCCTCTGTAATAATTTCCATGGGGATCTTCTTTCTTCTGTCGTTTCCAACTCCTATCCTGCCAATCTGTTTCCAAAACTCTTTATTTCCACCTTCACACATATCTTCTATTTCTTTAATAGTCCTGTTTCTGTGTAAACGTTTTGCTTGCTTGACTGCCTTATCAAAAACAGAACGCTTGTGCACATACACCGCCTTTAGATTGACACACCTGGGACCACGAGCCTTACACCAACGTCGCTCCGCTCTACACATATCGTTCCATAGCTCACTTAGTGACTCAGTCCACCACGCTTTCTTTATCTTTCTTCGTTTCGAGTTATTGGTTGAGGTTAAAACACGTTTTGTTGGTAACACTTTGTACATTTCACCTAAACAGTTTCTTGAAATAAGCTAAAAGCATTGTCAATATCAATTTGTACTAGATTAGATGACTCAAGCATTGAAATTATATTGCTGATACGATTATACATATGCCTATGTGGGTATATTACCCGAATTTTGAGTGATCTTTTTATAGCAAGGCCACCAATTATCTAAACATAATAGCTGACGAAAAAAACTTTACTTTCGCTCTGATTGACCAAGAAACAGCAGAACATTCGAGGTTTCAAACACGATAAAAATAAGGGGGTGTTTTATTCACTAAGATCCCCTGTCACATATAAAAATTAATCTTAAAAAGCATACGAAAATGACTGATGGAGTTCAGGATGGGAAAATTTGTTTTTGTACTGAACCACCGTTAGCAAAATTAATAAATTATGATTATCATTTGTCTACTAATAGCCTAGCTTTGTAAATATAGAAAGGCAACTTTTACAAACATTCTAGAGTCATTATTCTGAAAACAAAGACGAAAATCATAGGCTAAACGGTAACGGTAAAGTTTTGATCATCAAGTAGCCTTCAAACTCCCCACACAACTGGCAACCAATAGGTCAGTGTTTCATACGAGTGGCAAATTTCCGTTTTTAATTTTGTATCAGTGTCTTCAAAATTGAGATTTTCTCGTAGCCATTTCGATTGGTGTAATTGGAAGGATACGCAAACTGATTGTGTTGTATTGGGTAAATATGCACTGTTATTTGTGAGTAGCGTAAACAGCAATATTTAGTGCTTTTCTATACGCAGACAATTATTTTTCTTGCGTAGTTTGACTTTTCCGTTGCGTATAATTCGCAAATACGCAGCTTATATGGAGCTCTGCAGTATTTATTATGTTCGAAATGAATCCATTGTTAATTTTCTTTTCCATCATTTTGCTAATAAATGACAAGTTACTTAAAACATCTACATTGTTCAAATATTTGAGTATCGGGAAGATGTATGGCAAATATTGAAATGTTAGTAAATTGCTAATAGCCTTATTTTGATCTTGGTCGTAAAGCGATGTAAGCATTGTATTGTCAATTTGGCATCAGGACAAGTCCCTTTTCATTATGCACTCAAATGAATTCTTTCATATTTAGGGCCACCATTGGGGAGTCAGTTGACATTGCTGCTACAGAATGACGACCCTCTCATATTATCAACCAATCTCGACTCGCGCGGGGGAAATCCCCCACGGAGAAGCGAAGCCTACACCCTTCTCAGCAGCGAAGCTCGTTAGCAGGCAGGCTAACCCGAGCGGTCTTATGCTCGAGTACATCCCTAGCCGCAGACCCCCTTTAAAAGAAAATCCAAAGTATATGATATTTGCAGTTTGAACAAACTTCCGGGATGCAGCTGTTTCTATTTCAATTTTGTATAGGGTCACATATATTTCTTCAACGCTTTTACAAACGCCACTGACATGAATATGAAGCAAAGGGAGAGAACTCATTCACTATTGATCAATTACGGGCGCATGTATGTTATTCGTGTCCCTTAAATCGACCGACTACCTACCTCGATGTAGGTGCCTATCTTGCTTACCTATTGACCATTGAGTGGTGGTAAGTACTTTTTTATTTTCAGCCACCTGTTTCCAAAGACAACCTAAATGTTGAAGAATAACATAGCATTTAAATGTAAGTGTCCCCAATGTAAATGTACATATATTAATTAAGGTGTCAGATCGGCCTCCAGAGGCCTGGTGTATATGTTAGGCTGCATTCTTAATGTTTGTTTAATCAATGCCACTGTGTAATATATATAAATATGTATATCACTATCATTATTATTATTATCATTATTCATTATTACCAACTCGTTGTTCTTGTAGTGCTACAAGTAATGGACAATAGATGACCTACATAACAAACAGACAACGCAGTAGACGAGGGGAATCCCCTTATTCACTCCTGGTTCAAACTGGTTTGAGAATGACGGCCATGTTGTACAAGCAACATTACCGGTGAAGGCGAACTGTCCTTGTGCTGGCCTTGTATTTGACGTAAGTGTTTACATATTACATAAGAAACCACCATCTTCTCTTAGGAATGCAAACATACCTAGCTGCTATCATAGACATAGTTTGTATACATTTTAAGAACTTTTTAATAGTGATTGTAACAAAAAAATTCCTACCGACATAAAATACATGTACATATTTGTTATGCCTTTGTAGACATTTTAAAATGTCAAATGTTTTTAAAGACTTTTTCGTGTACTGATTATTATTAAAAAAAAATATATACTTTCATCATCATGCTGCAATTATCGTGTTAACAAAGAGAAAGATAACAGGGATTGCCCTGACTGATAATACTTCATGTGTTTAAGGTACATAATGTGTACATATACCTGGCAAAATAAGGGATATTAAGGTGTTGACAGTTTATTTTTCGTCATGTTGTCAATAATGAACGATATCTATATTCATGACTTTGAACTTAATGTTAAAGGTAATGCAAATAATATATCAATAATGCTGCTGCATCCCATAAGTTTGTTAAAATTATTTACAATTAAATGCAAATATAATACTGTTGTATATGATGCTCTATCGCATCCTTGTATGATGAAAACCAAATGAAAACCAAAGAAGTATCTGATTCCATTTCTTATAACATAGTTCAAGATCATACCACTTAATTAACTTTTATCATATCATTAAAGCGACAAGAGGTAAGAAAGTTAAACAGTTCCGTTCAACTCTATCAAGCGTATTCCTATCGATATACTAGTGATGGAAACCTCTAACTTATCAATAAGGATTTCCCTTTTGTCAGTTCAGGTTAAGTTATACATTTGACGTTAAAATGAAATTCAAAATGATATTTGCTTTTTCGCACATCTGCACAAGAGTATAGAATACATGGAAGTTGAAAAAGCTGTTTTGAGATTGAAACAAGGTAAAGCTGTTGGTATTGATGATATTCCAGCTGAGGTAATTAAAAAAAACCATTGCATCAGACTTTTACATAGGATTATTTATTACTGTTTTGAAAATTCAGTGTCACCCACTCTCTGGAGTCATGGACTTGTAAAACCGATTCCCAAACCAGGTGGAGATGTGCGGGATCCTCTCAGCTATCCTGGAATTACTATAACATCAATTCCCTGTAAAATTTATGGTGAAATCCTAAATCATAGAATGCAGCAATGGATGGATGAAAATAATTTACTTGTAGATGAACAGAATGGTTTTCGTCCTAAAAGGAACTGTATTGAACATTTGTATACACTGTGTAATCTAATACAAAACAGGAAAATAAATAAACTAAGTACATTTGTGTGCTTTGTGGACTTGAAGAAAGCCTTTGATACAGTCAACAGAACATGTTTATGGTACAAACTGATGAAGATTGGAATTCATGGAAAGATATTGAGTGCTATCCAGAATTTGTATGATGATGTCAAGTGTCAAGTTTGAGTTAATGGATTTTACACATCTCTTTTCTCTG
Organism: Steromphala cineraria; assembly: GCA_916613615.1. Classification (NCBI taxonomy): domain Eukaryota; kingdom Metazoa; phylum Mollusca; class Gastropoda; order Trochida; family Trochidae; genus Steromphala; species Steromphala cineraria. The sequence continues at coordinate 22,006,086 of OU744723.1, read as the reverse complement.
TATCATTGGGAGTTAAGCAGGGCTGTTAGATGTCTCCTACATTATTCTCAATCTATGTTAATGACCTTGCAGAAGAAATAAATCAACTACAATGTGGAATACATTATGAAGACTCAATGCTCTTTCTGTTGTTATATGCAGATGACATTGCCCTCATAGCCCCAAATGAAGAATCTCTACAAAAAATGTTGAATGTATTATCTACATGGTGCTATCTACATGGTGCTATAAGTGGAGACTTGTGATTAATACAAAGAAAACTAACATAGTCCATTTTAGACCAAAATCATGTACTCTTACCAATAATGTATTTAACTGTGGTGAAGAAGAAGTGTCTTTAACACATTGCTACAGATACCTTGGAATCTGGTTATATGAGGATCTGGATATGATGAAATCTGTAAAAGAATTGTGTAAAGCTGCAAGCCGTGCATTATCAGCCATGTATTTCAAATTCAAGAGTGCAGGTGGACTCTCATAAGAAGTATATACTAAACTGTATAACACCCTGGTTGAACCTATTCTCTTCTATGGTGCTGGTGTATGGGGTGTCAATATTTTCAAGGAAATTCAATATGTACAAAACAAGGCGTGCAGATACTACCTTGGAACAGGAAAGAATTCTAGCAACCTAGCTATAAGAGGAGATATGGGATGGGCTTCCTGCTCTGTCATGCAGAATATTGAACTTTACAGATTTTTCTTCCGTGTTAAGAATATAACTTTACAACGCACAGTTCGCAAAATATATGACTGGTCATGTAAGATCAACAAATCATGGATTAAGAGAACAATAAACTCCTTTCACATATTAAATGCACAATGGATAATTGAAGAAAATTGGAGTATACAAAGAAAGATAGAGTTCTTAAAAGAAATCTTAACATATCGGGATAGCTTGGAGTGGTCACAGAAAGTGTGGGATGACACCGGAAAACAAAATGGAAGTAAATTAAGAACCTACAGATGTTTTAAATTTAAACCTGATATTAGCTCTTATGTACAGAGTGTATGGAAACGTGAAGAAAGAAGTGTTCTCGCAAAGTTCCGGAGTGGTTACCTCCCTTTAGCTATAGAGACTGGTAGGTTTGCCAAGCCACCTATTCTATTGGAAAACAGGACTTGTAAATATTGTGATAATAATAATGCAGTTGAAGATGAAAAACATTTTCTTGCAACATGTGAATATTATTCAGACCTAAGATTTTACTTGTGGCATGAAGCAGAGATTTTAAACCCATCTTTTACAGCATATAATGAAGAAACGAAAATAATTTTTTTTCCTCAGATGTGACATTCTACAGCCGCTTCTTGCCAACACACTCATGCTGATGTTGAAAAGGCGACAGGCTACAAGTGTATGATATATGTGTAATAATTATCCCTCCACCAACCATATCTTTTACATGTACTATATTTTAATAACCTATTCATGATATGTTATATATAATATGTGCTTTTATATTAGTTTTAGCAATACATTTTGCTTTTAATGTGCATAATGTGTCTCATAGGTCAAATGGCCGGACATCTGTTTGTATATTGCCATCATGTTTTATGAATATTATGTGAAATGTACAGATGTGTGACACATGAATAAATTATTTCTCTCTCTCTCTCTCTCTGTTTCATTCCGGGATATGGCTGTTTGTATTTCAATGTTTTTATCTGGTTACATTTTTATTTCAACGTTTTTACAATCAGCATTGTCATGACTATGAAGATGAAGAGAGAGAACTCAATAATTAAAAAAAATATAAATTAAATCCATCCAATGCCTACCTATGCTCGATCAATTGATCGGTCGGTTCACTCAACTCACGATAGCAGTGTTTTTGCACTGCTAAGTCATATATATGGCTAAAGAACCATTCAGCCTTGTTGTTATTTCTTAAATTAAAGTCTATGCAATGTATTATTTATATTCTTATGTCTCTCCCCTTTACTAAATGCGTTAGGTAATCTGATCGAAAGTCCCCACCTTGATCTTTGAAATTTGCATCTCTATTCGTATATGACCCAAATAGATACCGAACATATCCGTCGGGGAACACTATCCCCCGTTTGATAAATACCTTTATTGCATTTTTGTATATGTATTATTTAAGGTGTCATTTCGCCTCTCAGAGGTATGGTGTATGTATAAAGCTTTACTTTTGAATAGTTTCAATCAATGTATCACATATTACATTGTAATGGAGTATTTTTTTTATTGTCATTGGTAATCATTATTAATATGATTATTATTTTGTTCTTCTAGTACTAAAAGAGAGGGACAAAGGATGACCAAGTAAAGAAACGACCAACGCAGTAGGCCGGAGGAATCCCCATTCAATCCCCATCAAACTGGTTTGAGAATGGTAGTCATGGTAACCAAACAACATCATCCCAGACACTCCCTGTGATAGGATTTGATGTAAGTATTTTTGTTTAAGACGAATAGTCACCATCTAATCTTACGAATATACATATGTAGCTACTTACTTAGACGTCCTTGTTTGTTTACATTTTAAGAATTTTTAAATAGTGACTGTCAAAACTATTTCAACTTAGCGAAACATGTGTATCGAAAAAGAATATCAAAATGAGCAAATATTAGTTTGAATTAAATTCATTTTCAACAACTCCTTTCTAGTGTAAATTGCTCTGTTAATAAATCTATACTGAAAATCCAAGAGTTTTACATCTTTTGTACAATTTCTATATCTTGGAAACACTACATTCCATTCAATATTTAAATCAAGTTCATTTTGCCATTTTTGACACACTTTTAGTGGAGTGTCATAAGCAATCAATTTATCATAGACATTTCTACATATGTTTTGTTGTTGATATCTAACTTTTGCACGAGTAATGTCAACGTAAACACTTAAATGAATGATTTTACGAAACTAGTGCAAATGTGTGTATAACCCTCGCTCTCGCTCGGGCAACACAAAAATTCACACTCGTTTCGTAAAAGTCATATGACACACTTACTCGGGTAATAATCTCTATATTTCAGTTGTACACCCCAGGCTTTGTAAGAACACAAACATTGTAGATAAGTTATGTATAAAATTAGTGATTCCTATGAGTATCATCGAGGGTATATGCATCTCCTCAAAGTCATCATACTTGAGCTCCATTTTGAAAACAATGCAAATGATAAAGCAATGATTAAAATGCATCGCAATAGCTTGTGTATATTCGCTACAATTGAAGTGCAAATATAATCAATGCTGTTGTTATGTTAATTTTGCATCCTGGCACGTCAAACACGAACCGGTTGTGCTGCATACCTGATTGTATTTCTCGTAACATAGATCAAGATCATAACCCCTCAATTTGTAAAACTTTTGATATTTTCGTTAAGCGAACAGAGGTAAAAAAGTTAAACAACTTCATCGAAAATATCGATTTCTAATATCAAACAATTTTATGGTATATCAATTACCTAATTATGAAATATTTTAATGGACAATATGGATAGTTTTATTTTTCCGTCAGTTCAGTATAAGTAACGCAAATAAAAAGAAAGCATAGTTCAATAAACCAAGAAATGAATTACCATTCGTGATGAAGCTGCTTGTATTTCATTTCAATGTTGTATTGCGTTACACTGCTTTCCTCACAAAACACTGTGGTAACAATTATTATCAATATTATCATATATCATTAAATAAAACCTTAATGTTGTAGTACTACGAAAGAGGGACAATGGATGACCTAGTTTATAAAGAACAACGCAGTAGACAAGAGGAATCCCCTTCTCCACTTCATCTCGTTCAAACTGGTTTGAGAATGGCGGCCATGTTGTACAAGCAACATTACCTCTGAAGTAACTGTTCCTGTGATTGTATTTAACGTAAGTATTCTAACGTTACATATGCAACCGCCATCTAATCGTAGGAATACTTACATTCCTCGCGTCAACCATATACGGCCTTGTTTGTTTACATTTAAAAAAAAACTAAATAGTGACTGTAAAATATAATTTCACATTAGCAAAACCGGTGTATCCGGCTAAAATATTAAAAGCCATGTTTCATCAAGTCAAATTCTAGCATTTGAAAGGCTTATATCGATTACCAAAAATAATACAAATACACCATTCTCCGCCATGTTTCAAAATATGTTTATTGACTTTATTAATTTAACAAATAATCTATCTGTCTGTCAAATCTAGAATTCATTTGTGTAAAATAACAGAGACTTGCAAAACGATGATAAAACTTTATGTGGGTGGGGTACATAATGTGAATATAAACTGGGCACAATGAGGGATATTTTAGAGTCATAATGATAATATTTCGTCATATTGTCAAAAATGAAGGATGTTTATGTTAATGTCACATTAATTTTGAGAATTCGTTTCCTTGTTTGTTTGATAAGTAGGAAACCTATCAATTATTATGAAAACATTTCATGAATGTGTGAAGACCTGTAAATGAAACACAAAAGTCGATATAAACACCCGACAATAGGATTGAAGCAACCAGCCATGTCAATTTGAACTATGCAAAGACGTCGGAGCGTGTGAGTATACTGGAGGGCTTTGTTGTACCCTTACACAAGACACCAAACAAGTTGAAGGTTTTAAATATTAATACTTGACTTTGAATGCGATCGGGGCAGCTTAAGGGATCAAAAGGTAGAAGGGAAGTATATTATCGTTGCCTATCATCTAAAAATCAATGACAAGACACCAAAGAATTTCAGGTGTATCGATATGACACTTGTCTAAGCAAAGACGTCAGTATCGTTTGAGATTTACTCGATAGCTATGTTGTAGTTCTTACATGATATCAGTTTCGGGTTTATAGATATGACACTTGACTATGAATTCAATCGAGACAGCTGAAGGGATCGAAAGTTAGAAGGGTAGTATATTTTCGTTGTCAAGCCCGTAAGAATTTCGATTGAACAAAATAAGTCAAATATAGAGTTATGTTGTTAAGAAGAACCGTAATGCAACTAATGTAGCCAAACAAATCAAGGTGATACTCGAAAAGACTTTTCGTCGTGAGCTTATAACAATAAATATATCGATCTATTTCTTTAGCATCAATAAGTATTGTTTGCCATCAGAGAGTGCTTAATTATAAACTTCTTTATTCGTTTCTTTAATGCCGAATAAGGGAAACATTATTGAAACATACGTATTCCTTTTTCCATTAGATATCGGATATGGCAGAATATAACATCACATCAAACGTAAGAGGTGTCACAGGTGGAGTGGTGGAACGAGCTTATACAGCCGTGTTCCAAAACAACATGCATGGTAAGTCTGCAATAATATTTTAATATTTCGGCATAATGTATATATCTAATGTTACAATGTTTATCAGACGTTGTATTATGATAAAATGTATAAAATGTTCGTAACAAAGAATACATATTGTAAAATTGAAGCGAGTATGAATGCAAACAGACGATGACGATGAAAAGTAAAGCACATAATTTGGCCAAGGCAATAGCTTGAGTAAGCATGATTTCATATTTGATGTCTTCCTAAATAAGGGTAAAAGGGCCTCTACGGGGTTTTCATCACACATTGTGTTGCTTTGACTCGAACGTTAATGGCATAATCCATGAGATTAATTCAAAGTAGCTCACACATTAACTATCAAATTCCATTAATATGATAACAAGATTTTTACAATTGAATTCTTTAATAGTAATATATATTCGCAAAAGCCAAATTCACTCTTCCAACCAGTTAAATAGCCAATTAAATATGATCAACACGTAACTATCATTCTGACTGCTTCAGATAAGTTTCCAAAATTATGTTTGACTGATCGACGGAGCCAAAGTTTGGTTTTCGGTTACAATCGGGAATTTCCTTTCTGTTGTCACTTAACGATATCTGTAAGCTTTAACTGGACAGTAGCACGTTTTTCCAAAAAAATATAATTTAATTTATCCACTCAAAATTTAAAATTTTATAATTTTGTTGGTGTCAAAAATATCATTGCCCAATCCAATCATCCATAGTCAGAAAACAAAGATTCACATAAGTCCATGGCTGAACTTTAATTATATATTTGATTTATTACTGCTTCAATAAGTTAATACATTGTCTTTCAATTTGAAAAAAATATTTTCATGTTCCTGACATCACCTTATGTTCCACCTAAAACGTTCTACTGCCCCTTCAAAATGACACTTTCCTTCAGTGATGGAAACTATTGTTAAAGATTAGCATATATGAATCCTGACAACTCAAGGAGTGGCTCTTCAAGGGTCTGTGGATTGTGCAAATTACGAAAACAATGTGACTAGGCAACATAAACATTTTTCAATTGAAACTACTGTGTATAATATGGTATACTTTTATTAATAGACACATATTGTCAACAACGAATGAAACACATCTAAACTATGTAATGAGTGAAATTTCTATTTCTATTATATATCAGGCGTTCAGTCATTTATGTTCATAACATTAACAATATTATCAATAATATCAACAATATTTAATGTAATATTATTTTGTAATATGAAACAGATGGGTCCTCTGCATCCATCCAGTGCCAAACAGCAAACTTCAATGTTGAGCAGAAACGTCCAGAAGATAGTAAAGCTGAGAAAATCAGGAGTAAGTAAATACTTCCTCATTCCATGCATTGTAATTTGTCCTGGATAAAGCAAACATATTACTTATAAGTATGAAAATTATAAGTATCTAACGTCACAACAGGTCACAAAAGAGTATTAAATCAGAAAAGTATTAAGATTGGAATACAGATTTCGGTGCGTTGTCTCGATGCTTAATTCAAACTGTCATTATCAAGGTATGGGGTCAACTCTGTAACCTTTATCCAACCAAGTTGGCCTTTTAGGCCCGAAAGGCACTTTACAATAAAATAAGTAAACAATTATATGATGTGCATATATCACGTTTCTGATATTCCATAAGTTAGTTAAGATATGCATGTCATATTTTTGTCAAAATTAAAGTTAAATTAAAGTATTAAAAGGGAAAATTGAAATTACAACCAAGCCCCAAGCTTGGCCTTATAGACACAGTAAGTTACAGCTGATTGCACAAATTATCACATTGAGATTAAACTTCTGATGGTAGCATGCTAGTTCACAGGAGGAATGTTACAATAGCAAAGATTACATCTGTATGACTTTGGTCACCAGTCGCTCAATATCCATCACGCAAACAGACAATGAGGCTCACTGTGTATACTGTGAAGTTTCCAGAGCAAAACACAGAAATTTGAAGGAAAATTCTGTGAAATGTTTTGATGAATGGGAGTTATTCTTAACCAGGAACAAAGGAAGCAAAACATGTTGTACGAACAGTCTAAGCATTTGAGTCTTAAGAGCTTATTATATTGTATCTTGTAACGTAAATATCAAAAGTGTTCAGTCATGTTTTTTTATAACATTTGTATTATAGAGACGTATTTACTTCCAGGTTCCCAGATAATAGTAAACAACCAGCTCCTTCTTTGCTAACTATTCAAAAAGCTGTAAATGTGACTAAGAAAATGATGAAGGTTAAAGAGTCCTAAGGAGTATGACACTATTGGCATTGTTGAGGAAATCTTGACTCATCCTAATGGCTTCTACGGGCCGTCGCTGCCTACCTGTGTTTTTGAACCAGGGTCTTATCACTATTGCCCAGTTATACCATATTCATATTTTTATATAATCATATTCAAAATAAATAACTATTTGCACAATCATGGACAATTATGTGGACAAACCTTTGGGATTCTGCCTTACTGTTTCGCATTCTAAAGGATAAAGCACAACATCCCCAATCAAAGGATTACAACTCAAACAAGCGCTTTATTATGTAATCCAAAATTGCAACAATATCATCATAAATTGTTCCAGCCCAGCTTGACTAACATAGGTATAAAAAGATTGGTTAGATAAGGGTTGTTAATAATAAGTGAGTTAAGCATAAGATACATCACTTTACTAAATTAACAAAGCCTTCCAAAAATGAAGCTAAGTCTTTTTTAATTTTTTGGGAAGTTTCTTTCACAAATGCAATGCAAAATGATCATGTTTTATTATTTGGTTATAAAGGTTGATTGTTCTGAGATGATATTATACATAAAAAATGGTATGGTCATTGTCAGAGTCCGGGGAGGTAGCTCTATCTTGGACTCGTCCTCTTGATAACATGAAAGCCTAAACACCAGATCAGTTTTGATGAAAGAACATATTATATTGATCAGTTGTAATACAAAGTGCTTTGATGAAATTTGTAAGCGCACTTGCTAAAAGAACAACTACTACAACAACTTGTTCCATAAATGCACTAAGAACATCGGGTAATAACAATCAATAAATCATGTATAAGACTATAAACTTCAGATATCATTTGATACATTAATGTTGACGATTCTGCTGGGAAAGATATATTTTACAAAAGAAAAGTAAATCGACTATGTTTAATATTGAATAATCCTACTTGAACAAAAACATATTTTCAACGAACAAGAGAAATGAATTATGTTTATTGCAGCCTTAGCCACCTACAACTATACTGTCTATTCCTAATGGAAAAAGACCCTCATATCTTCATAAATCGTTCATCAATATACTTACACCTTGCATGCATGATTCCCAAAATATTGGTAAAACCCCTTGTCCAGCTAAATAAACATTATCAACTTGTACAAAAGCCATACAAGTGTCATACAAAAAGGGACACGAAGTATTTTTCTTGTATTTTGAAACAAACATTTATATTACAGAGAGAACGATTGATCAGTTTGAGGCCTGGAACAAGAACATGGCCAGAACAGGTGCATTGGGTCAGGTCCTTGAGAGGCTGAAGGCTGGAGCAACGTGGCTTACTATCAAGGGAAATCCAGGTGAAGGGAAGACAACAGTAGGGTTTATGGCTTTGGGTGAACTCCACAAGGATGGAAGACACGTATTCGAGGTGAGAACACCTGAGGAGTTCACTGACGTCATCTCTACCCGTCTTCGTCCTGTTATATTGCTTGATGATGTATTTGGAGACCTTGAGTTTAATCAAATAAAATGGTCAAGTTGGGAGCCTGTTGTAAGTCCACTGTTGAAGGAACGAGAGCACAAATCAAATGAAGAGGAAGATACAACATCAAAGAAGGATGTGACTGTTATTTTGATAGGACGTGATTATGTTCTGAATTCAGTATCTGCTGATCTAGGAAGATTATCTGATTTCATTACATCAGACAAACACGTTATCCATATGGATCACAGTCTGGAGAGAGGGATTGAGGAAAAACGGGCCATATGGGAGTCCATATCACAAACAAGTGGTGTTAAGTTAGACGGCGGAACAGTTAATCAAATCTTAACAGTGGAGATGACTCATGGGTTTCCTCATGTCTGTCGTCTTTTCACTACAATGCATAAGGATAGCAATGACATCAGTGCAATTGAGTTTTTTCAGAAACCACTAGATTTCCTTAATAAATCAGTAGAAATCTTATTCAAAGATACGCATAAGGTGATGTTGTTTAAAGAAATGATAAAGGATGAGGGGAAGGTCAATACGAAATTTCTCACAAAACTGGATGCAAGTTACAAAATTATACAAGTAGCGAAGGACCTTGTAGGATCGTACCTGAAATGTGTGGATGGCTGTTTTAACTTTGATCACCCATCTATCTATGACAGTGTGGCATTTCACTTGTGTTCACGGGATCCGGAATTTGCAATTAAACAATGCCATTTGTCATTCATCCATGAACGAATCAGACTACAGTTGTTACCTAAAGATACTAACTCTGATTCAAAACTTGTCGTTCATGTTGACAGATCCTTTGCTGATGATCTGGCTGAACGGTTTGCTGATGAGATAATGGCTAAAAACTTCACCCAAGTACTTTCACATCAAGCTTTCACAGACAAGAGTTTTGTAAAAAATGTTTTCTCTAAAGTCCAAACACCACTAAAATCACTTCTTCATTTATATAACGACAACATATGGTGGGGTTCCCGTACATTTCTCCGTTTAGTTCCAAGCAGCAAGTCTTCAGAGCTTCTGAGGTACATAGACAGCTGTCCAGATATAAAGTTAACTGAAGATGATGAAAATGCTATTTTGTATGAAGCGTGTAGATTTGCTGCATTTAAAGTATTATTGTATATGAAGAACACAAGGAAGTCATTTAACATAAATAAAAGAGATGAACATCATGATGGAACACCTCTCTTGATTGCTGCAAATACACGTAATGTTGATTTTGTTAGGCAAATTTTGTCACTCGAACCAGATCTGAATGCTAGAACTTCATCCGATGCAACAGCACTTCATTTAGCAGCCGTGCGAGGATCTGAAGAATGTGTTGATTTGTTACTGAAGGCTGGTGCTGTAGTGAATGTTCAGAACAAATCGAGATATACACCACTTCATAAGGCAGCACAAGTAGGATCTGCAGAATGTGTTGATTTGTTACTGAAGGCTGATGCTGTAGTGAATGTACAGAACAGATATGGAAATACACCACTTCATTTTGCAGCTCGGAAAGGGTTTGCAGAATGTGTTGATTTGTTACTGAAGGCTGGTGCTAAAGTGAATGTACAGAATAACGAGGAAGACACACCACTTCATTTTGCAGCACGAGGAGAATCTGAAGAATGTGTTGATTTGTTACTGGAAACAGGTGCTGCAGTGAATGTACAGAACCAAAATGGTGACACATCCCTTCATCTTGCAGCAAAGAGTGAATATAAAGAGTGTGTTGATGTGTTACTGAAAGCAGATGCTGCAGTGAATGAACAGAACAAAGATGGAAACACACCACTCCATGTTGCAGCAGAGTCCAGATCTGAAAACTGTGTTGATTTGTTACTGAAAGCAGGTGCTGCAGTGAATGAACAGAACAAAGATGGAAACACACCACTCCATGTTGCAGCAGAGTCCAGATCTGAAAACTGTGTTGATTTGTTACTGAAAGCAGATGCTGCAGTGAATGAACAGAACAAAGATGGAAACACACCACTCCATGTTGCAGCAAAGTACAGATCTAAAGAGTGTGTTGATGTGTTACTGGAAACAGGTGCTGCAGTGAATGTACAGAACCAAAATGGTGACACATCCCTTCATCTTGCAGCAAAGAGTCTATATAAAGAGTGTGTTGATGTGTTACTGAAAGCAGGTGCTGCAGTGAATGAACAGAACAAAGATGGAAACACACCACTCCATGTTGCAGCCGAGTACAGATCTAAAGAGTGTGTTGATGTGTTACTGAAAGCATGTGCCGCATGTGCTAGACTCCTGATAGACAATGGAGCTGATGCCGACATCCAAAACAACCAGGGAACTCCAGCTTTACATGGAAATCTTGAAGAACTTTTGCAAGAAGATGAAGCTCCAAAAGCAAAGAAGACCCGTTACAACTAGATCAGATTTGAGACTTTAGATGACTGACCAGCGATAGCATGAATATGTGTTCTGTTGTTCATTTCTGAAGACATCGATGGTCTTAGATATTATAATCATCCTTTTACATCATTCGTTACCTATGCTATGGGAGTATATATTTGACCTTAAGAGAAAGAGAAGTTGTATCATATATGTTACGACAGTAAAATCGGAAGTAATAATATTGTGTTTAAAGTTAAGTTAAATGCTTCAGTTGAATGTACAAATCAGGGATTGTCGTTCTCAAAAGCAATGTCAAAAGCAACAATGTCATGGCAATGCATTCTAGGAATGATTCATTTGTCTCCCATTTAAATTCATCTTTAAGAATAGCATGAAAATAAACTTTTCAGCAATTGCAAGTAGCATTAAGGGTTTCTGCTATTCTTTCGTTTTGAAAATGTAGATAACAAACAGGTGCATGAATCATATCTTGATCATTTAAGTTTACTAACTGACTTCAAATTGTTTGTTTGTAGTTTTGAATCTTTTAAAATTATATCTCAGCACTGAATCACAATATTTCCTTGACATCTTGAATATGGACTTGTTGAAGTCAAAAGAACCGTCCGTATGAAAATTCATTGTGTTATTTCAAGATTTTGTTGAATAAATATTTGTGCTTTTAGATTCATGATTGATTTTTTTTACTACTAGGAAAATAGAAAAGCCTTTGACTGCTGAAAATATTTGTCAAAACCATATGGTCAATACAAAATGTAGTTGGCTTATTTAGTAACCCCATTATTCTGTTAGATACATGTATGTATAAGATGTTTACACTTAACCCTCCTCAAGTATTGATCATATTAATTTAGAAATTAATAGAATTATTTTGTACATATTCACACATCATATGTTATTGTCTGAAAGTATGTATATCCTGTTGTTATAGATTATTATTCTAATAACTGTATGTACTGTTAGATAACTAAGATAAGCATTGTGACGATGCCAACCAGTGTACAATGCACCCAATAGCATATATACTATTCACAAAGTAAGGGATTTTATGGATTTTTTTATGATTCATATGTCAGCAGGTTGTAAATAATTTCAAACTTTTCATGAAACTTAATTACTTTCTGCAATATTTCATGCCGTGACATCTATCAAAACCACCACGAAATGCTTTTTGAAGTGTGGCTAAATCCACAAAATGTAAACATGATGCAGATGTTGATAATACATATGGTGTATGTTGCCTTTAAAGGGACAGTAGCACGTTTTAGGGGGAATAGAAGGTGATGTCAGGGAAATGAAAATTAAATGGTTCCAACTGAAAGACAATGTATTTAAACTAAATGAAGCAGTGATAATTCACATATAAATGCAACGTTTAACCATGTGGTTCCTTTTTCTTTCAAGAAAGGAATTAAAGGTGTTCACACAAAAATGTACGCCAGTGGACTTATGTGAATCTTTGTCCTCTGACTATGGATGATTGGTTTGTGTAATGAGATTACCGACACTGTCGAAATAATAATTTAGCATTAACTAACAATTATCAGTGAAATATTTGAATAAAAAATTGTCCAAAAAACGTGCTACTGCCCCTTTAAGGGGTTAACATTAGAAGTAGCCAAATTCTTTGATTCTCATTTATGTGCGTAGTGAAACTTGAAGGTTATATCTATTTGATGAGACTGTCTTTTTGGTTGCGGTGTGCCAGAATACCAACTATTTGTGACATCAGAAATTAATGATATGAACTAAAGAAAGACATGCATGTAACCTTGGTTTATTTTGAGGACTCAAATTGCCTAAATTTGAATATATTATATAAGTGTTATGTAAAGGCAGACAAACAAAGGATTGACTTGTACGAACATCACAATTTGTATTCGGTTCTAAATCAATATTAAATTGATGAGAGTGTCAACATATTTTAATTAATTGTTTTGCTTAATTGATTCTCTAGGCCATAATGTTGTGTTGTTCTGTTGAATGTTAATGTATACCCATGTTCAGTACTGGCAGTGTTAAGTGTTGTGTTTATAGTTGATGTTTATAAAGTAAGAAAAGTATAAAAATGTTAATATTTGTGTTGCTAATTAATTCTGTTTACCCTTGTTCCATATTGGCAGTGTTAGGTGTTGGTGATGATGTTGATTTTAAGACTGTCTACAGCTACCATACAATGGAGCTCATCTTCTTTTAATTACATGATTTTGACTAAACATTTGCTCGAAACATTAACCGAGTATAAATGGTAAACATTCGGGCAGATATACGATTGTCATGTCAGCTTGTCGCCAATGCTGTCTGTTTCAATCAATCAAAAGATATTGATACAAAACTCTGTTATATTTAAAACACTAAACTATATCTAAAAGCAACTACGGAATATACCCACAGATTTATGTTTGTTTGTGCTTTTTTACTTACATTTATTTAGTTTGTATTCTACTTCATATTGAAGAATGATGGTTTGTACATAAAACGGTATCAATGACGACTTTGCTTTGCTTTGCAAAAGGTTTGCTGTTGAAGATTTTTTAATGTGCCATATCAGTTGCAAATGGTAACTTTTTATCCCAACGGTATGTAATACCGAGAGATATAGTCATCGCCTCGTCTGCCTGTCTGTGTGTCCGTCCGTCCGTAATATCCGTAAAGTCAATAATCCTTTCATTTCCGGATCATAATTCTAAATGTGACCTAGCTCATTGGAATAAGGGATATGTATCAGTCAACTTGTGTAGCTCCGCCTTTCGGTATTTTCAACTTCTTCATATTTTTCAAGATCAAGATCAAGATGTTTATTACAGTAATACAGGCCTTCAGCCAAAAGTACATGTTTTGAAAACAGGATTTACATAATAAAGAAAGAATACAAACATATAAATCAAAGGCAATATCAATAATGTAGAACAATTCAAACAGGCATACAGGCATGAAGAAATATGTGATATTTTATGTACGCTTTAGTCACTTTTGGTTTCAAAATTGTCTCCCTTGAACATCTTTTTAGTCAAGTACTGTTACTGTTGTTAAAAGGGTATTTCTCCGTTTTGTTGCAGAAGCAATAGATTTGGAGCTTTCAACTTTGTGATTGTTCATAGCGTTGATGAAATTGGCAGTGTAACCATTATGGTTTCTCATCAAAGGGAAATATTTATTGTTTTGTTCCTGATACAAAGGGCACACAGCTATTTTATTATTGACGATTCCTATGGAAACGTAACTTAGAATGTCGTTTCTGGAGCAAAACTCCAAACTAATAGAGCTATCTCATTGAAGCTTGGTACATGAATTTGTCAGAATATCAAATGTACTCTTTTATGCTTTCAAACTTCTTCGGATATTTATGGTTGGTTGTTTTTATTGAAATGAAATTTATAAGTTTGCCAGATGACTTTGTTCTCTGTATCAATCTAAATAAATTTAGATCAACAGGTTTTATATTTGGTCATATGACAAATCTGTTGATCTAAATTTATTTAGATTGTTCTCTGTATATATCTTAAATATTCTGACCGATGCGATATGTCGATTGCTTATGACTCTTATCTGAATAAATAATAATAATAATAATAATGGATATTTTTAACGCGCCATATTCCACCCACTGGTACATGCTCACGGCGCAATATTTGTTTCAAATTGAGAAGAACATAATGTGAAGGGAATTGTGAGGATGTTAATTGACAGTGCTTTAACAAAATGAAAATTGGATTGTTTTTGTATTATGCTTTGATTGATAATGATGCATTGTCATTAACATGATTCTATTGTAGTTGATGATGTATTGACACTTTTGAACGTCACTGATGATAAATTAAAGTTTAGAAGTTGATTTGAATTTATGATTTGGCAACATTATTAGGATTTGATTGTACTAGCATCAGCATTGTCTATTGTAGCTTTGACATGAGGTGTAATCTGTATATTTGGACAATAAAATATTTTCAATATGAACTAGTTTAATTTTTAGCTCATCAGGACTGAAAGTCCAGATGGGCTTATGGCATGGCCCGTCGTCCGGCGTCCGTCCGTCCGTCCGTCCGTTCGTCGTCCGTCCGTAAACTTTTGACACTTTCGACTTCTCCTCATGAACCATACACATTAGAGAGCTGAAATTTTGTGTACAAGTACCTTAGCATATAGAGATTCTAATTTGTAACTTTGGTGACCCTGTGACCCCAAATAGGGTCACTGGGGTCACAACTTTAAAAACCTATTTTCATCTTCTTCTCCAGTTCCAGAAGGACTAGAGAGTTAAAAATGATATGTGCAGACTCCTTTGCCAATGGGGATTCTAATTTGTAACATTGGTGACCCTGTGACCCCAAATAGGGTCACAGGGGTCACAACCTTAAAAACCTATTTTCATCTTCTTCTCCAGTTCTAAAAGGACTAGAGAGTTGAAAGTGATATGTGCAGACTCCTTGGACAATGGGGATTCTAATTTGTAACTTTGGTGAACCTGTGACCCCAAATAGGGTCACAGGGGTCACAACCTTAAAAACCTATTTTCATCTTCTTCTCCAGTACTAAAAGGACTATAGAGTTGGAAATGATATGTGCAGACTCCTTGGCCAATCGGGATTCTTAATTGTAGATTTCGTGACCCCATGACCCTAAATAGGGTCACAGGGGTCACAACCTTAAAAACCAATTCTCATCTTCTTCTCCAGTTCCAAAAAGTCTAGAGAGTTAATATTGATATGTGCAGACTCCTTGGACATTGGGGATTCTAATTTGTAACTTTGTTGACCCTGTGACCCCAAATAGGGTCACAGGGGTCACAACCTTAAAAAACTATTTTCATCTTCTTCTCAAGTTCCAAAAGGTCTAGAGAGCTGAAATTATATGTGCAGACTCCTTGGCCAATGGGGATTCTAAATTGTAGATTTCGTGACCCCATGACCCCAAATAGGGTCACAGGGGTCACAACCTTAAAAACTTATTTTCATCATCATCTTTAGCTCCTAAAGGTCTATTGAGCTGAAAGACTGCATGTAGACTCCTTGGCCAATTGGGATTCTAAACTGTAGGTTTTGTGACCCCATGACCCCAAATAGGGTCACTGGGGTCACAATCTTAAAAACCTATTTTTCTCCATTAGATGACAGTCTATGGCAAATTTATTTCTCCTTGGATATTTTAGTGTGGACTTCTTTCACTGTCTGATATTGGCGATCTAGAAAGTGTTGAATAATAATACATTAAATTTTGTTTTGTAATTTTTTTATAGTTTTTTTTGCAATAGGTAACATCAGTTTAATTTTTAGCTCATCTTGCCTGTATAAAGCAAACTTGATATGATGCCTGATGAGCTACAGAGCCAATGGCTCTATTTTTTTTTAATCTCGATACTTTATCCTCTGACTTAGGATGATTGGCCTGTGTAATGTGATTTTTAACACTGTCAAAGTAATACATTTAGCATTAACTTACATTTATCAGTGAATATTTGAAATATAAAGTTATCAAAAATCGTGCTACTGCCCCTTTAAATCCTTGGTTTTACATGTAGTTACACTAAATTTCATATTTGAAATGAGATAAGAAATCTTATGATTGAGAAATTGTGTGAAGCGTCATAAAATCTACAAGCACGCATTAGGAGGTCATTTAGACCGAATTCGAGGTTGTTGTATATTTCTGTGCAAAGAAGCAAAAGCTGCAAAACACCCTTAAAATGCTGTTATTATAGATTTTGTCATATTTCCTTGTTAAACGATTGGCATGGTATACCATAAACATACAATACTGAAAATTCATGTTAAAAAAGAATTGTTTTAAGATACAATTAATCAATAACGTGAGGCCGATAGTTCATATATATTTAAGCTCTACCTGACTACTACTACTCTTTATTCGACTTATATTCAAGCTCTAAAAATAATAATCCTCAAAAAAAAATATTTTATTAAATATTAAAAACGGAAACTCACCGAATTAGAAATCTAGTCATGCTTTTCAAAAGGCTTTTTAAATGTAAAACTCCTATGAACTACAGTCTGAGTATGATACATGGGTGAAAGTGTATTTTGTTTGTTGCCAAGTACTAAACATATACCTAGTTAAAAGGTCTATACGCAGGGTCTACGTGTTTATGTTGAATAAAATAGATAAAAACATCATTTCAGATCGTTTTAAAGAAGTCTTATCAATCAAGACCAAAAACATACCAATTAAAACATTCCCTTTGAAAATTAATAATAAACAACATCTTTAACATAATCGTTCGTTTTCATTAAACATACATTGCATACTTCCGCTTTCATAGAAATGCGTCAAGGGACATAACTCCTGCATGCTTCTTGCGTCTCCCGGGGAAAAAGTCATCAATATGCATTAAATTCATGTTAGATCGTTCTGCTATTGGGCGCAAGGCAATTTGTAGTAATTGATTAGTGTCTAATATTGGCACGTTGTCACCTCTGATATTAACATGGGATTGTCGATTTCACAATACTCTGGACTGTCATAACAGTGGGCTAGTTCTTTACGTTCGGAATACTGATCTTGAGGTACGTTTTTGTTCATAATTTCCCTTGTATTGTCTTTTCAATTAAAATTGTGGATAAAACAAATAGTGATATATTTATAATGTAAGGTAAATTGTACGATTATATCAATTTGCTTATCTACAAACATGAAGCAGAAATCGTGATTTGAGAATGCAGAAAATCACTATTTTCATATTTATGAAAGTGCAAAAACATATTACAGAAAAACTAACTAGCTAAGAATGGTATAATAAAAAAGTTCCAACAAGAAGAATTAAATCCATGCGCGGGAATTCAAACGTTATCAATGGCAAGGGTATTTTCAAAATGCTGAATATGTTTTTTTTTTTAAATATTTACATCAATCTCTTTAAATTTTCTCTATTCAATAATCTTCACATTGTTGCGGGAATTGCCAATGACTTGAATTATATCATTTTAAAAAGGAAATGTTAGTGAGATTTCTAAAATTTACAATCTAATGTGACAGATATGTATTTATAAACTTTTCACATGTACATTTCTACTATACATCATGACTAAAATCAAACAAAGCTAGCCCTGTTTAAATTCTACAAACGTTGTGTGATATTGAAATTGAGGAAATATCAAATATTTAAAGCAGTTATAATTAATTAAAATGCTGATCTTAGATTCACATTTTGCAAAAAGACATTCATAATATTTTCAAATGTACAATTAAAACACGACCCTTAAGAGCAGGCAGAGTAAGAAATGATGAATAAAATAACTTTCAAAGGTTCATAATCCGTCTACTTGATCATGTTTTGGACGGGCAACGTCATAACGGAAAGCAAATAAATTAACATCAACATTTGTGAAATTTACATTTGTTTACATAAGTACGTATTACATGTAACTAGTGTACATTTTGGCTATTTAACTGTCAGTAGTGCACATTGACGGAATCATCAACGCACGTATTCTTGAACGAAAGACGTCAACTTGTGTGAAATACATCAAATAATTTATTTTAATTCACCCTCTGTCACAACATTTCGATTGTTTGTTTTGTCAATGATAAAAATATTCCACTACAATAATGTACATTAAACGACATATTTTATAAGACATAATGTAGACAGCTTATTTCTCACAAGAAACCCTTGCTTAATGGGTTCCATTCGATTTACTTCATTAATTATGAAAGGCAGTCAATAGTTATCAATGAATACTCAACTACGTTTGGGTAGCGTTCATTCAATCGGTTTGTTGCATGAAGAGTAAAGTATGTATTTCAGTTTTTGCTTAGTCTTGATTGTGACGTTTTGAAGATATTCGTATGCTTATTATATATTTATGTATTATATATTATTACAAATTAACACTACAAGATTATTCGCGATTTTGGAATTTTCTTCCCTGAAATATTACATCGCTCTATCCGAATTATATGCATCAAGTCATTTTGAATTCTTCGTACTTTTTAGAAACGTTTCCTTTGCGATCGCCACGATCTGTATCCACCTATGAATTATTTGTGTTATTGATAGTGTAGGCGAGATGAAGTGTAGGCTAGATAAGAAATACCGCACTTTGAATCATAATTTTTGTTTCAAATTAAACAAACCGCTACAGTGGGATCAGTGGCAGAAGGAGATCAGAGAAATAGTTGTTGTTTTTATTTCCCCAACATGCCATAAATACATTAGTCTGTCATTAGACCCTAAAGCAAAAAAATTTAGTTGATGACCAACCAAGTCTAGAAAAATATAGAAAGTATAGATCGCTCTACAATACTTAAATTGTTAAAAGTGTTGTCAATATTGAAAAAAATACTTCTGAAACTAAGGGGTTGTCTATAGATACATAACCATACATTTGGCTGTTACAGTATACAGTCGAACTTGTCTATAAAGGCCACCCAAGGGACCGACCAAAAGTGGCCTTTATATAGAGATGACCTTTCTATAGAGGTTCGGGTATACAGTCATACTCGAAGACAAATAACGAAAATTCTTATATCATATTTTATTCTTAAATGAGAGTATATTTCACATACATTATTAAAAATACAATGTAGTTTTTAAAATCAATAAAGATATAACAATCATTAAAAGTTTGTTAAATGATGATCTTAAAAATTATTTGTTAAAATAGTCACTGATTTTTTTTTGTGTGTGAATGTTACAGTCATCTCACTCATAGTGTGATAGTCATGTGATTGCAAATGGCCGTTACTAACAAGTCTTGCCTTCGCTCGGGACTTAATTAGGGTGGCCGCTGGCCGCATCTAACAAGTGGCCGCTCTATAGAGGTAAAATATAACGTAAAATAGCTCGGGCGGACTTTAGGGTGGCCGTAACTAGCAGGTGGCCGCTCTATAGAGGTGGCCGCTAATACAAGTTCGACTGTATATTCAAAAGACCGATAAGGATATGCATTGTTACATAAGCTAATAATGTGATACAGATACGTAAGTTAAGAGTTATGCATTACCATGATTCTTGTATTTTGTGTATAACCTATATATTTGACGTCACCATTTATCATTAATATTTGAAAAGAGTGTATGGAAGGAAGACCAGAAAGAATAAGAAATAAGAAATAAGAAATAAGAAAATATCATAATAAAATTTGCTGGATTTTACATTGTAAATGCTATGTTTTTTGTAGCTTGGTCGTAATTCAGTATTTGCCGTTGAGGAAAGGTTTACTTTGTTGTCTTTACATTATATTCATATGAAGTGTATTTCACTTTTAAAAGGACAGCATTGAGTGAATCCTTTTTTTGCCCTTAAAACCTTAAAAGAAATGTCATATGAAAGATCATATTTTCTTCAGAAAACATCGCGAACTATCGCTACGCAATATTCCTGTAAAGTATATTTCACTATTAAAAGGACAGCGTTTAGTGGATTATTATTTTTCCTCTTAAAGGGGCAGTAGCACGTTTTTTGATAAATTTATATTTTAAATATTTCACTTATAATTGTAAGTAAATGCTAAATGTATCATATTGACAGTGTCAACAATCTCATTACACAAGCCAATCAGCCATAGTCAGAGGACAAAGAATGAGGCTTAACATAAAATCCATTGGCGGCCATTTTTGTGTGAACACCTTTAATTCATTTTTGTAAGAGAAATGAATCGCATGGCTGAACTTTACGTTATATATTTGAATTATTACTGCTTCATTTAATTTGAATACATTGTCTTTCAATTGGAACCATTTATTTTCATTTTCCTGACATCACCTTATATTCCCCCTAAAAACGTGCTACTGCCCCTTTAAAACCTTAAAATACTTTTTTTTGAAAGGTCACAACATCTCAAACCGAATCTAGGTATAAATGTCACAGGAAAAAAAGTCATGGAAAAAAAGTCACAAATTATATTAAAATGCACATAAGTGACTAATTATTTCAATTGTTTTTAAAAAAGATTTTTATTAGTTCCCAATGTACACATAGTAACATATAGAATAACATACATAGGCAATGTTAAACAGATTAAACAATAAAGAGTACAGCAGGCAATTTGAATATGGAATAGATTGGTGTTCACACAAGAACTGGAGTGAGGAGACTCCATTTATTTTCAAAATATTGATTTTTATTGTTTCTGGTTGCAATAAAATTTTCTACAAAAAAATATTTATTTCAAATTTTTTAAATATATATTGAAATTTAGTGATGTATTTTGGATATTGCTAAGATATATATATCCAGCTGAATAATTCCTTCCATATATATGCGGTAAAATAAATTCATTTGCCTCAGATAACTGGATAATTGTGTCGGAGAATCTAAGAAATATGTTCAGATACTCAACATTCGACTCGTTCATGAGATTCAAATGAATTTGCACAAATAAACACTGTTTAAATAAGCATAAGCAATATCTCCAGAATATTTTGTAAACATCAAATTTCAGCGTAATTGTTACGACTCTTTCATAACATTAATGAACCTTCACCATTGTAAACTGTTAATTTGCAGCATTTCTTTGTTGTTTTGAAAGGTTTGAGGTTGTATAAAATTCCTTTAGATAAAATTATTCCCTCCTTGTCCCATTCGCATCGCAACGAAATTATTTTGCTACGTTTAAATATAACTTAAAATTTTAATTCAATAAACACGTTCGTGCAGTAAGTATATATCATGCATTTTAGGCAGTATTGAAATTTCAAACACAAAATACTTACACAGTCATTTCGATAACTGGTTTAAAACCGGTTCCTGAAAAGAAATGTATGATATATTCTAAAACCTACCTGTAAAAGGCTATTAATGCTACGGAGACGTGGAAAAGTAACTATTGATACAGGTAAAGAAACAGTTTGACGTCACTCGCTTCACTTGAATAACTTAAAGGCGGTCGCAATATTGTGTTGTGTAATGCTTTGGATGAAAGTGCATGTGGCGCATTAAAGGCGTAGCTTCACACGGATTTTATCCTATCAAAATTATGAGATAAATGTACCACTCGTACGCTGCTGTATTTCTGATCTGAGTCTCCTAACATAAGGGTAGCATGACGTATTTAACAAAAGAAGTTACAAGCATAAGGACGAAAATATTAAATGGATACAGATTTAAGAATATTGTCAAAATACTATCTCATTGAAACGTACACACAAAGAACCTAAAATAAGCTAACAAATCGAAATAATTTGCAGAGGTGTTTCGTCGGGCTATAAATAGAGTTTATAACTTTCATGAACAAAACAGTGTTGCCATAGTTGCTGTAGGTGAAATTGTAACCAAAATAGAGCTTTTTCCATCAGAAAAACCGAAAAAATCAGGAAACCGCTGCCAAACTCAGAAGGACAAACACTTATCCGTTTGATGTTTGTTTGGTCTTCTAGTAATATGTTTGTCATTTTGGCAATCTTCCCTCAATTTGACAGGTCACCGTGTGTACACATGCCCTTTGAAATCATTTCATAGTGTTAAAATGCTAAACATTTGCCATTATTGAATTGTCAATAAATATTAAGCATTCAAATCTAATCTTTAAGATATGAGATCGCAATATAAGGTATACACTAGTTTCGCGTATTTAGATAACCTCAGTTTACGTTTAGTATTCACTTGAAATAACTAATAAGGGGGAAACGTTTCGAGTACGAGTTTATTTGATTACGAATTTATCATATCCAGTCGTCGTCTGTTAAAACCCTGTATGTATCAGCGATGCCAACAAATAAAGTGAAAATTGAAAGCATCGTGGAAATTTTAAATTAATGTAAGGTTAATTTGTAATTTAATAAAGACATTATGTTTAAACGATTGAGTGCTCTCTGCTTAATATAATGTTGGTATTTTTTTAGTATGTGATCGACATTAAAGGTGATAATAGTCTAGCTGACGTATTAGGCAAAAACGGAAAATCTACTCAATGATATCACAATTCATAAGCGCGCTTCCGGTTATTGTCGTTGTTGGAACATATTAACATCGACCTATCGTGATTCTGAAGTATATTTCCATTCATCTAATTGTAGCTCAATTTTATTTACCGATGGATATACTTTACAGGTGTTTGAAAAAATGTTGTATCCGACCATGAGAACATTAAATGTCCCTTTAAGCATGCAATGACACGTTTTAAAGATCACTGTATAATTAAGTATAGATTTGTTTGGCACTTATACAATGTTGACGCCTACAAGGATATGCTTCACTAGCTGGGCTATTACAGAAAAAAGGCCAATACTTGGAGCAAGCGCAGACACACTTAAATAAACACCGCACATGCAGTCTCGTTAGTAATAAATTTTCACCAATCTGTGTACAATTATGATTTTCATGAAAATAACTATCTACTACGTTGAAAGCATGAGAGGGGCAGTAGCATTTTTTTATAATTATTTTTGAAAATGTTTTTTGAGAATTGTACGTTAATGGTAAATGTATTATTTTGTTAGTGTCAAAAATCTCATTACACAAACCAATCATCCATTGACAACGAACACAATATTAAGATTTACATTAAATCCATTGACGGCCATTGTTTGTTTGTAAGAAAAATGAATCAAATGACTGAACTTTATATAATGTATTAGATATATTACCCCCACATTAGTTTAAATACATTGTCTTTCAATTGACACCCTTTATTTATTTTTATTTTCCTCACATCACCTTAAATTCCCCTAAAACGTGATACTGCCAATTTAAGAGGTTTCGTTAGTCATACCATTATAAACAATAATATTCATGACAATCAACAGATGTTAAAGTCAGTTTGTTACATATTTTGTGATTACAATTTCGCTATTTGTCCTTTTTGTTATGGAATCATAACCTTGATACTGATCAAGATCTAAATAATTAAACATGTACTAATTAAATTGATGAAAAAATCATTAAAGAGAGATACGGTTGAATAACTCCTAAATACATAACGGTTGTATCAAGGATACATGCATGAGAAAATTCTTTCATTATTAATGCACATCCAATAAAACCTATAGTTCATTCCTTGTAACAGAATACAACGCCCCATAACTATCGTACTGTTAATCAATGTGAAAGAAGGCATAATAGTGTGATGTTAGGAAGAATGTTGTCTGTTATATGGAATCAAGAACCGTCAAATGAGAAATGATATCGATATGTTACCGAAGATGAACAAAAGTAGTCTTTCATCTTCTCGATGTTACCCGGTTATTGCGTTTAAGGAAATGCTTGCTATGCTATGCTGCTTTGAGTCAATAACGCCATTGACATATATCACATCCTGTGTTTAGTTATTCAACTTATTAAATATTTATTTGCAGTTTTTCACCCATGATGTTTCCCGGACATATCATAGAACGGACACGTCTTCACAAAATAACATAACCCGTGTGCAAATTGTCGCATATGATATATAAAACTGTTATGTTTTTCAATGACAACGCTCCGTTTCCATTTCCAGCTGATTTTATATCATTGAGAATGTTTGTGTATTTCATATGTTTAAAACTATTTCACTGTCACATTATGGCTATTTTACGAAGCTCTCGTAAAAGATATGTTATTTTGAGGTTCTCTTATATTGATACATTTCTTTCAAGAAAATAAATTATAGTGCATAAATATGTTAAAGTTGGTGTTTATAACAATGGTATCTCTAGTTTTTATATTACCATTTTGCCAAATTTCACCGTGAACGTATTTCTTTGAAAATATGTAAAAACATAAGATCAAATGTTCATATTAAAATGTAATGTATGATACAGTAGGAACATTATTCGAAATTATTTGATCCGAATTTACATCCAGCCGATTCCATTTTAGCTATACCTACACAACGGTTACTTTTAAAACGATTCATTGAAAAAATCCAACAACGAATTGCCTTGAAAATATATATACAGGTGAGGTGGGATGAGGGGTTTATCGCCGCTTTCAAGTGTTTTTCACTTTTATCACGGCTGCTAGTATTATTGCAAGGAGAAAGCCCGTAACACTATTTCGCTATTCATTGCGTTGGAAATTAAACTAGGAGTATCGGCTTAAACTAATATCACTTTTCGTTTCCAAACAATCTTTATCGTAAAGGTTGTATCAGTCATCGAATGAAAAAAATGGAAGGGAATGAGCAACGTATTTGAAACTCATTTATCATACAATGTTTTGTTTAGTAATAAGATAATAATAATAATAATAAATTTGATAAGTAATTATGTCATATGCAGAGTGTACAGTCGCCAGCCATAATCTCAAAATAAAATTTCAAAAAAGAAATTCACAAAAAAAATAAAAAAAATATTCATTATAAA
This sequence comes from Steromphala cineraria, assembly GCA_916613615.1. Lineage (NCBI taxonomy): Eukaryota > Metazoa > Mollusca > Gastropoda > Trochida > Trochidae > Steromphala > Steromphala cineraria. Next base: position 21,980,510 of record OU744723.1, on the reverse strand, counting down.
AATTAATTCCAGATCCGATAGCTTGTCTTAATACAGTAGTAACAATATACATAAATTCTTTTAATGCACACAAACGGATCAATCAAACTCTATCATAATGAGTAAAAAAAGATCTTTCTCCCTAGAACTCTAGATCTTGCGTATTTCAACAAAAAGTCCATCTTAATCAAAATCATAAAAGCATCAAGTAATTGGTGGCTTTATCAACTAATTATCATTTTGTCTCTGATGCATAAAATTTTACAACGAAAACACAATTAAGGTTCAGATTTCATGATTAAAAATTAAATTCTTTGTACGAGTTAACAAGGAAAAGCATAATTCAGTTTCAGATTTAACAATTATGATAAAAGCATTCCTTTGTATGACTTCACATTAATGTTAAAAATAAACCACGCTTTTGCTAATACTACGGTATTCAGTATAACCAGCGATGCGTGTCCTTTGTGAAAGCTATAGTTGTAAGGGAAGGGGACTTGATAACAGAACGCCGGGATGACAACATATAGAGCAGGAGCTACTCGCTGCATGTTTTCTGGACATTACTGGACATATTAGTGGACACGAGTGGACAAAAAACAAGAAACCTTATTACATGAAGGTATGTGTTATGAATAACGAGATTTTCCCTGGATTGCAACTTGGTTATTGATATTGGTCAAGGGGTTATGAATCCAGGGTATATGTATTTGATTTGTATTTTGAAGAGATTGCTTTGCGAGACTTCAATTGACATACAAATGGACACGACAAACTGGACAAATTGACAATCGACTTGTATTCTAAGGGAAATTTAGGACGAGTAGGCACTGGTTGATAGTAGATTGTAGATAGTAGTTAGTAGATGTTAATAAGATATGTTTTGTTGCTATGTCAGTACGGCAGTAGCAAGTCGCTATACTATACACGCTTCACATTTGAAAATGTTAGACTTGGGTTGTGATAAGTAAACGATATATGCATTCACAATTCGTAAACTAAATGTCTTTTTTTCAGAAAAGAATTGTGCTATCATTTGAATGGTGCAAGGTATTGTCACATAACATCTTTTAAGTTGTTAATATTTTATTAGACATTAAACATTATTTAGAAGGAAACATTATAGATACGAATGTATGTCATGTGATACGTGATTGACCGTTGTATTCGCGGTTGAAGGTGTACTGAGTCAACTTTTAAAACGAAACAATTTCGTTGTGTATAGCACCTAAATCTGAAAAAAATGCAATAATTCCCGAACATTGACCAAATAACATCATTTGCGGAACCGATTGCAACTCACATGCAGCAACTTATAACGACCCTTCGGTTTAGTGAGTTGCAGTTTGCATTTACACATAACTCGCTTTGAATACTGATAGCAACTCGATGTAATAACTTAGGGCTGGGGTATCCTTCGAACCAGTAGGCTGTGTAAACATCAGGTAGTCAAACATTTAGAAATGAAATGGCAATAATTCAAACAAATATTTAAAAAATGAAAAGGAGACTGAGATTTAATATTGAGATTTCAAGTCTTCTTGTAGACTGGCTTAGGCTTTTATTCTATGTTAGGGTCTGACCGACAGACAAAACATCAGGGTTAGAATTTCCCTTTGCTTTCAAATGAAATTTTAAGTCAAGGACAGGGTAAACCACATTGTGTAAAATACAAAGTGCTAACAAAAGGAAGCCAATTAGAGGTTTTCAAAGGAATTTTTATGAGATTACACATGTAAACACCAAACAAAATGATTTAAACGAGATTGCGCTCCACCGTCAATTTGCAGGGCAACTGCCTATTGTTGCAGAGGACGTAATTACCATGTTGACACGAACACTTTTATTTACAGGGTGTTATCAAGTAGATTAAAACGGCCAGATAAATACCATATCCGAAGGACAAATATTTAGACAAACTACTCATAGTGTTTTGTGAATAGAAACCCTTTCTATTGGATTTTGATAAAAAGTCATTTACATATATGACATCTGCTCACTGATCTGATTGTATTAAAGGGCTGCACATATACATATATACATGCGTAATAGCATAATCTTAGGATGTATGTGCAGCTTGGAACACGTGACTCTTGTGGTCAGTATTATTTTAATAGTTCTTGTCCATCAAACATAAGAGCAGTCCCACAGATTTTTTAGCTACAAAAGAAATCAGATTTACCCCTTTGAAAATTGAATTGTTTGAATATGCAAGGCACAAGTTTAAAGGGGCGGTTGCACGTTTGTTGATAATTTTATATTAAATAATTGACTGATACGTTTACGTTAATGCTAAATGTATTATGTTGACAGTGTCTTAAATCTCGTTACACAAACCAATCATCCATGGTCAGAGGACAAAGTATGAAGATTCACATAAAATCCATTGTGTGAACAGTTTTAATTCATTTTGTGTAAGAAAAGCAATCGCATGGCTAAACTTTACATTATATATTTGAATTATTACCTCTTCATTTAGTTTAAATACATTCTCTTTCAATTGGAACCATTTATTTTCTTTTTCCTGACATCACCTTATATTCTCCATAAAAACGTGCTACTGCCCCTTCAATACATGTGCTAGTGTGAATACTGAAACACACATATATCGTTTTAACAAAAAGTCTACAAAAAGACATTTCTGTTAAAATATACAATCCAAAAGATATCATATTCGATACATTTTTCCCCTTGTGAACTAATATCGTGTTATAAAATAATTACGTGAATGAAAATGCAAGATGTTTTCAATAACAATCAAACGTTTTTAACCTTCAATTCTATTATGAAAATAATCAATAATTCACAAGTGTTGGTGTGAGCTGCCCGCTAACAATGAAACCGTTTAATTAATTAATCAGTTCATAACAATTTAACTCAATGAACATAGTCTATCGGACTGCTTTGTTTCAAGTTGTTCTATTCAGGATCGTTCAAGGCTTGAATCTTATTCAAAGAAATAAACCTGAAGGTTCATAAAATCTTTTGTGTTTGGACAAATTGTTCAGTTAGATGTCTTTTCGAATGATTGTTTTGTTATCGAAACAGAATGCTTCATTTACTCTGCACATTTATTCCAAATTATTGAACTGTCCATTTTCATCTGATAAAGTTTGTTACTTTTTACATTTTGCTACTTTGATTTTGGCTATCGAACGTTGTATAATGGTGCTGAAATGTAATTAGTTCACGTTGTTGTCAAGTACTATGTAGGTTTTAATGATTAATTCAACATTAGAATGCAATGCATTCGAAAGGCAGAGAGACTTACATATATATACATTGAGGGGGACAATAAGACTAAACGCAGTTAGAGACAGATACAGAGATATATAGATATAGATACTGAAAGAGAGAGAGAGAGAGAGAGAGAGAGAGAGAGAGAGAGAGAGAGAGAGAGAGAGAGAGAGAGAGAGAGAGAGAGAGAGAGAGAGAGAGAGAGAGAGAGAGAGAGAGAGAGAGAGAGAGAGAGAGAGAGAGAGAGAGAGAGAGAGAGGGAGGGAAAGAGAGACAGAGACAGACAGACAGACAGACAGGCAGGCAGGCAGGCAGACAGACTGACATATACAGAGACACAGTGACACAGAGACACAGTGAAATAGAGAAACGGAGAGACACAAACATATTTTTCATAACATTAACATTTTACAACCCTATCCATGTACAGCAAGTATTCCCATTGAATAAACTTTTGTAGTTAATATTTTTAGCAATGTCACTGTTTATCATTGTACTACCAAGTCTCTCATTCATCTCATTTGATATATTCCTTCTCTCATTCGCTGATTCTCCTTCCTTTAAATACTTCAATCCTTATCACTATATATCACAACCTGGCTGCGCTGACACTATTTCAAACGTTCTTTGTGCCCCATCGCATGTCATGATTCACTCCAGTGCATTTAAACACTCTGTATACTAGCTCAGCGACGCGTTGTGCTATCAGTCTTCTTTCCTGTATACGTTGTGCTTACAACATACATTTATAGTAAGTATCATGCTCACTATATTTTTACATTGTGTAGGCATATTTGAAGGTTTTTGCATTTGATGTAAGATGTAATGCTTTGTGAATATTTACTTTTGCCTTCACCTATAGATTATGTTGCTTGTATATATATATATTGTAAGTATAAAGTATGTTAAGTAGGAGAATAGTAAATCTAAACCTTGCGATTTGTTGGCTTACACGACTTCCAGTCCGATCATATGTTAAATGGCGATTTATCATAAGATATGTTTTATCGCTTTAAATACCTGATAGGTTTCAGTGTTGAATAATTAATTTTTTTAGATTTACCTATCACGTTACACACTGGTACACAATCGTTTATGTTCCCTGGTCATATAAGATGTTTCCATATCTACCCGTCCAGAGATTCAGATCCCGTCACTTGACAGAGTGGTTAAGACCAGATAATGTTTTGAACGATTTGAATAATTTAAGTTTTAGGGTTCTATATCTGATTTCATACGTAGTATCATATCCTCTTTCCATGGATCATATCATACCATATCACACCACATCAAAACCATATCATACCATATCACACCAAATCAAAACCATGTCATACCACATCATACCATATCATACCATATCATACCATATCTAACCTTTTATTATAACATTTGAATTTCAGATTTTCCGATCACATTTGTTATGTTCCAAAATGTTCAGCTTTATCAATCTTATTTTCAGATTATGAGAACCGATTGTATGTGAGTACAATCCTTCATGTGAAAACTGTTTCATTGTGAGACTCAACCCGAACTCTTGGATTAGGATACCCCGTACAACATGTGGATTATTACCATTTTGGCGTTGTCTTGTTTCCATGGATACGTTAGTGGGCGGTCTATGTGGGACGAGGTACAAAGAAGAGAAAAAGTGAGATGGGTGAGTATACTTTGTATTTACGTGAGGTGAAGTGAGGTGAGGTGGGGTGAGGTGAGATGAGATGAGATGAGATGAGATGAGGTGAGGTGAGGTGGGGTGAGGTGAGGTGAGGTGAGGTGAGGTGATATTGGGTGTAACGCCGCTTTCATGAATATTCCACTTTTTCACGGCGTCTAGTGTTAGTGCAGGGAGAAAGCCCGCAACACCATTGTGGCTATGCATTGCGGTGAAACCTGCGAGCAAAGGCTGGAGCCAGCAAACCATGGGTGGTGCTGCCCTGAAATTCAGTGTATGAACACACGAATCGTTATTAGATAGATATAGATAGACATTAACATAGATAGTAAGATTGCATTTATTTTTTCATTTCAGATAAAATGTGTCAGGACTGATTATATAAACTAACGAGCTTAAATACGTTACCAAATTTAAACTGATTACAACATAACACAGCTGTCAAAGAAAGGCGACTTTAAGCTTGGTGTTTGAAATATTTATGGTTGTGTAAGTGCTGTCTATTTCAACACAAGAGTGTGATACTTTAATTTTCAACCAAATGCCCTTGGGTTATGAAATATATTTCGCAAAATGTTTCGTCAGAATAGTTGGACCTGACATGAAATGAACAACTGATCATGATATCAATCTTGGTATACAAATTAGAAAGACTCAAGCACAATGCATAAAAAATTAATTTTAAAATTCAAATCAATCTTTTAAAAAACGGATATTTCTATGATGAATCGTACATTTGCATAAGCATGGGAATACCATGCAAACTAGCAACTGCTGTTCGTCACTCAACTTGTCAAGATATAATATATTTTACCTATGTATACCTATGTAAGAGAACTATGCTTGGCCTTGGGCTGTGGTTAATGTGACAAGTGAGACATGAAAACGATTTGCAAGTGATGTCATAAAAGACAGTTTGGGTTAATTTGAGATCGTAAACGTATGAGACGGGAGGCCTCTATCGCTAAAAAGATCGTAAATTCATTTTAATAGTTTTGGTGACTAATGCAAGCTTACGAGAAGTACGGAAACGACCTGGATAGTCAGTTTTGAATAATTTGCAAGTGTCACTGGTTTGCAATGGGTGACTCAAAAATTCTGATGAGGAATACGAAATTGTTTTTCTAATGACACCTCTTGATAAAAGGATACTGATAAACTGATAAAAGGCACTTTGATAACTTTGATTTGTTACTGATGTTTAACTGTAACTTGTGATGCTTCTAAATGATTGGATGCAAAAATTTATTGGTTAAATGATGTCACTTCCTTTATTCTGTCGTTTTGGTTTTAGTAAATTGAGAAGAAAATAAGGTAAATACTGTGTTAATATAATCGTTATAATCATACTTATGATGAATTTACCATCATATTTTATAGTGATCGATGTACATCTTATACCTAGCTATAACTGTAGACTCCAGACAAATAATAATAAATTTATAATCATAATAATGCATCATAATAGATGTAACTCATATAACAACATATCGTTATACATCAAACGGATTCATAAAGTTAATCCAAGCGTTAATGTAGCCTGTTAGTCTGAAGCGATTAATAATGCATCATTTATCATAATCATTATCTGTCAAACATAGAAGGTTATATATATACATATATATACATGTATATCATTTCGTTAAGGAACAATATTTTCACTCATGTCGTTACATCTCCGGCAAAATACGACCTTAAACAAAACATTTTATATCTCACATTCAATATACATGTTATTTTTATATAAACTTCAAATCCAGAAATCATATCATCATTTCCGTTTCACATACAGCTTCACGTCAACTTTCAGTTACTATTCATTCAAATAAAGGACTTGTTATGTTAGCTTTTTGAATATGGACTTTTTTCTTGTAGAAACATTTCGACTGATTACTGAAGAAATGATAGCATTCAGGCTGTTACATTATAAAAGTAGGACCATTAGTCTTAAATAAAATTTTCATGAATAATAACACACAAAATTCCCCTCTCATTTTGTTTCTACTACTACTGTAAATCATTATCACCTTAAAGGAGCAGTAGCTCGTTTTTAAGTTTTATTTCATATTTTTAAGTTTTCACTTATAATTGAACGTTAATGCTAATTGCATATTTTTGATGGTGTCAAAAATCTCATTACACAAACCAATCATCCACAGTAAGACAACAATATACAAAGATTCACATAAAGTCTATTGGCGGCCATGTTTTTGTGAACACCTTTAATTCATTTTATGTAAGAAAAAAGGATTCGCATGGCTGAACTTTGTATTATATATTTGTTTTATTACTGCTTCATATCGTTAAAATGCATTGTCTTTTCATTTGGAACCATTTATTTTCCACCACCTTATATCCCCCCCCCCCCAAAAAAAAACAAACGTGCTACAGCCCCTTTAAGAGCATTATTTTTCGTTTGGAACTTTTATAGAGACATTATGCCAGATCTGTACATTGGTCATTTTCATTGATGACAGTTTTATGTTTTTTGTAATTGTGAATATTTTTATGCTTATGTAAGTTTTCTTGTAATCATAGCGTTAAAAACATTAGAGATATAATACTTCCTTGCTTGACAACGTCGAGACGGTCGGGTATAGTTCAGCATATCTGACTATCACTTTAAACATATCACGTTTGACTCATTCTCTCCCCACAGAGGCAGCTCAATCATACCTGAGTTAGCTCGGGTATGATTGAGCTGCCCCTTCGGGAGAGAATATGATTGACTTGGAGATTGTTTTTCACCCGCCATAGATAAACTTTTCCCCTAGAAGTGACATTTTCATCAATCAATTTAGGCTGAACTTTTATAGCCATTTTTTGTTTCATGCTTTAAGGAAAGTCCACGTCCACCTTGACAATGTTGCTAAATGTATATCTAACAAACTTGTCGTACAGCGGGAGGGTTCAAATCGTTTTCTGTCTTATCTCTTAAAAGTTTTGTTCGAGATTTCTGTCTACCCCTTCAAACCATACCACGACTGACTTGTTGAAATGTTTATGAGCATCCATAGACAAGATATATATCTATCGTGACATTTCATATTATCACTGCTATTGTTTTCGTCAATGGTTATGGCTTCCTTGTTAATGAAGGTAAATTTAATATTTGACGTTAAGATTCATGTCATTAAATAACACAGTTCTTGCATGACGAAGAATGGGAAGATGCAAAGGATTTCATTGTTTAGTTCAGTATACGTTCAGTCTATTTATCACTGTAAATATCACTTTCAACTTTAATAGTGTTCATTACCACAATGGACAAGCTGTTTACCTTAAAGTGAAATCAACATGAGTCTTTCTTTTATGGTCAGTTTTTGTGTTTGAATTAAAGTGAAGTCCACTTTACACCTTTCCGTTAAAAACATGTAAAAAAACATTTCTTGCTTGCTTGACGTACCTAGGATGGTACAAAACGTTGTCTGCAGGGTCTCTTCAATGTTTAGTTAGGAATTTCTGACTGTAAATTAAAGCATATCACTTTCGACTTCGAGAAAGTTTATTACCCGATATAGACCAAATTTGTTTGCACTGTGTGTTAATGTTCAATATGTCCAGTGTGCACCTAACGTCAAAAACAAAGACATTATTTAAATGCAAATCTTTCTTGACGAGCTCCGGGATGGTGCAAAAAGGTACCTGAAGTGTATTTTCAGTGTTTAGTTCAGTCTTTCTATCAGTCATTTAGTCTTACTATCCCTTTAATCATGTCACGTTTAATGCCGTCAGTGACTTGGTGTATAGTCTTGTGTATTTTCATCAGCTTATATTGGTGTTTTCTTTGACGTTAAAAAGGATGGTGCATAACGGTGCCGGGATCTGGAGTGCCTTTTCAGTGTCTAGTTCAGGATGCATTCAGTATTACTATCCCTTTAAACATATCACGTTTGATTAAGAACATATTTATTGCCGTCATTGACAAGCTGTTTACTTGTGTATTTTCATCAGCTCATACTGGTGTTTATATGACGTTAAAAAAACCAGGATGGTGCAAAACGGTGCCGGGATCGGGAGTGCCTCTTCAGTGTCTAGTTCAGGATGCATTCAGTATTACTATCCCTTTAAACATATCACGTTTGATTAAGAACATATTTATTGCCGTCATTGACAAGCTGTTTACTTGTGTATTTTCATCAGCTAATGTTTATGTTTATATGACGTTAAAAACAAAGCCATGAAAGATATTTTCCTTGCTTGACGTACCCTAGGATGGTGCAAAACGTTTCCGGGATTGCCTCTTCTGTGTTAAGTTCAGGCACATTCACTCTAACTATCCCTTTAAACATATCACGTTTGACTTTGAGATTGTTTATTACCGCCATAGACAAGCGCTATACCTCAATGTGACACTTTCATTAATCAAGATTAGTATTTTCTTTAATGGTAATTTTTATTTACTTGTTTATGTCAGGTCCTCTTGTCATCTTGACGTTAAAAACAACATCGTAAAAAATATAGTACACCTTTCTTTAAAGGGATGGTCAAAAGGGCTCGTAGGTAGCGTGCTTCCAATACCAAATGGTTTATCTAAGATAGGGCATATTATTTCTTGTTCCTATGTTGTTAATCTAAAGCAACTAACTTACTTAAGCCATCATTTACTGTTCTTTCGACATTATATCTTATTCCATTTATGGTATTCTTTCACAGACCAGATTGAGCAATAAGTGGCACGTCGTGTTAACTTACATAATAAGGTTGTCAAATCAAAAGTTGTTAAACGTCTTCCTTTTGGAAGCCTAAATATATTTTTTATTCGAAACGCATATCATTTTGGAAAGTTTTGTAACTGGATGTATAATATTCAGTAAAGTTTGAAGATAAAGTTAAAGGTTCGAATAATAAGACTGTAAAATCAATAGTTGTTGTATCATGTAACGATTGACTTGATAAAATGATTAGTTGCATCAAACATCATTTCTTCTTGATTGGATTTAATAACATCTTTTTGTTCGAAAATGTACGTATATCTTTTGGAGACTTTTTTACTGTATATTTAGTATTGTTAATGTAAGAGGTGCACGTATGAATAATAAGGCTGCGAAGTAAGACGTTGTGATATCATGTAAGAATTGACTTGATAAGATGGTACAACTGTTACATCAAACGTCTTAATATTCGTGTATGCCTTAATTTCTATTCCATTGAAAATGTGCACCTATCGTTTGAAGTTTGGTGACTGCCTATTCAGTTAGCCCAGAAGTCAATAGTGAACTCCAAGAACCGACCAAGCAAAGTGTTATGCTACTTGTAGCAGTTACCTGCAGCTGTTATCTAAAGAGAAAACACAGATCCTTCACAGATAATGACTTGCACTGCAAAACGGCAAATATGACATACTGACTCGTGTAAAAAATATGCCAGATATGAAGAATCAAATAGTATTAGACAAAGACTAGAAATAGACTGTATACGAAATCATTACTTATTATCATAATTTGCAATCGCTTTGATGGGATCCTTTAAAGGGGCAGTAGCACGTTTTTTGATAATTTAATATTTTAAAATTTTCACTGATAATTGTACCTTAATGCTAAATGTATTATTATGCTAGTGTCAAAAATCTCATAACGCAAGCAAATCTTCCATAGTCAGAGAACATAGTATGAAGATTCACCTAAAATCCATTGGCGGCCATTTTATGTGAACACCTTTATTTCATTTTGTGTAAGAAAATGGAATCACATGGCTAAACTTTACGTTATATATTTAAAAGTTATTCCTTTAAAACCTTCGACTGCCTATACCTCAAACATTTGTAAATCAACTTTGGTTTGTTTGGTAACAGTCGAGCCAATTGCAATGTTACCTTTCGGTAATAATGAATGAGAAATGGAAAATGAGACAAACTGGTTAAAGGGGCAGTAGCACGTTTTTTGATAATTTTATATTTTAAAAATTGCACTTATAATGGTAAGTAAATGCCTAATGTATTATATTGACAGTGTCAACAATCACATTACACAAGCCAATCAACCATAATCAGAGGACACAAAATACATTGGCGGCCATTTTTGTGTGAACAACTTTAAATCATTTTTGTAAGAAAAAGGAATCGCATGGCAGAACCTTACGTTATATATTTGAATTATTACTGCTCCATTTAGTTTAAATACATTGTCTTTCATTTGGAACCATTTATTTTCATTTTCCTGACATCACCTTATATCCCCCCTAAAAACGTGCTACTGCCCCTTTAAGGATAAAGAAGGGACACTTTTTTAGATATCGTGAGACAAAGATATGTATCTATTCCTGTCAATCACATGTACATGTACATTTGTGTCAAAAGGAGACGAAAATCCTAATCCGACACAATGACCTTTAACCCGAGGTCAAATTAGGTCAGTGTTTACTTTTAATAACACGGGTGAGTTAACGTACCTAAACATCCCATTTGTTAGGTAATATTTCTTCCTGAACCCTATAAGCATGTCTGCAGATAGCGCATAGGTTAGGTCATAATTTGTACTATTGGAGTTTCTGTACAATAACGAGAACCTACTTGAGAACCCATTTTACCTTAATCTTCCCTTTAGGTTGTTTACATAAATGTTGTAAACATGGGTTGAACTCACTTAAATGACTCTATTTTTGTTATATCGTGGGCTTAGGTGTATCAATACGAAAAACAATGATATGCCATTATTATGTCATTGTACGGTTAAATTAGTTTATGCACGCATGGCAATTGAACCTGTAACACATTACCAACGTGACATTATCTCTTAGTTCTTCCTTGTTCGCCCAATGACTCACATTTCTGCTGACTGGGCAGTTTAAATTTCCAACATTAATTATTTTTCTTTTGTCAAGTGGTACATGTACATACCGCCAAGGCATAACTGAGATAATGCTGAATGCATTAATTAGTAATCAGCTTTTTTCCAGTCTCTTTTGTATCAACCTAATATCTAAGATGTATATATGTTTTTAAATTTCCCACACATGTCATTTCAAATGTTATATTTTGCATTTTACAAACTTTTCATATCAAATCAGTTCGAAAACTGGAAAAACAGTATCATCGTTTTTAACAGTCACGATGTTTTTTAAACGGCTGTTATAATTTGTTATTTTCATCAAACTTGAACATCGAAGATCAGGACTCAATAAAATGGACGTACTTTGCACTTTTCAGTTAAATGTTATATATATATGAAGCAAAGTGTGTTATAAAATATTCGTTTCCACATAATCTAGCCAATTCTTTCAATCTCCCCCTTTGAGTAAAGTCACTGATGCATGTAGGTATATACAGCTGTATTTAGTTACTTTAAAAGTTTTCCTTTGAAAGGGACTTATCTCTTAAGAATTATATTTGATGACTCATACACTGCCGAAACTTGTTAAATAAATATTGTCATAATCTATTCTGTCCTCAAACGCTTGCTGTGTATGGGAAAGTTCGTCTTTTGAATCATATTATTTTCCCATCCTTTTAAAAGCTCATATTTTCGCTTGACCTCACATCGGGGATTATGAGAACAAATTATACTATGGTTACATGAATGGTTTTCTATGGTAAGATACCTCGTATAACTGAACTTTATAAAATACATTCTTAATAATGGAGGAATTTGCATATTTTCTTGCTACCCTATAGATTTACTACCACTGTTTAAAGTGTTTATAGCACATCGCATGAAAGAACACTATTCGGGTTAGGTCACCTAAAAATGATAAATGACGTAGTTTTTAAAGGGTTTGAATTTGATATAATGCCCTTTGAATTTGACTGTTCAGTTGTGAAGCTGTTGGCTTCATTACTCATAAGTCCAAAACTTAACCATTTAAAGGAGCAGTAGCACGTTTTTTGAAAATTTTATATTTTCAATTTTTCACTGACAATTGTATGTTAATGCTAAATGTATTATTTTGATAGTATTAAAATCTCATTATACAAACCAATCATGCATAATCTGAGAACAAATTATAAGGTTTCACACAGAGTCCTTTGGCTGCCATTTTTGTGTGAACACCTTTTATTCATTTTGTGTGACAAAAAGGAATAGCATGTCTGAACTTTACATCATATATTTGATTTATCACTGCTTCGTTTAGTTTAAATACATTGTCTTTCAATCGTGACTATTTCATTTCGTTTTCCTGACATCACTTTATATTCCCTTAAAAGGGTGCTACTGCCCCTTTAAACTACCCGGATGTGCCGTAGACACAAATGGGGTTAGTCTAGTTTTTATACAATGTCATAAAGTCGAGTGATTCAAACTTCTTCAGGGCTTAAGACAGTGCTGACGGTTACTGTAGTTGCATGGGTGTGGGTTCGAATCCAGCGGTTGAATCGTTCCGAAAATAAAATAAAATTATTCTTATTCAAACTGCGTATATAAATGAAAAAGATTTTTTGGGGTTTTTTTTTAAATTTTATTTTTCAACTCCATACAGAAAAAGGACACGTAAGAATAACAATTCCAGACATAACACGTATATACAAGTAATAATTTAACAACGTACACAAGATTGATAAATAGACAATTTTATATTCAAAGTTCAATCTGATATTAGGTGGAAAATAGTAGATATTAAAAACTGATCTAATAATTCAGACTAGATAATGGCAAAATGACCAGAAATTCAAAGTTCACGGTTTTGATATAAGTGTTTAATATCAAATTCTACGGGAAATATTAAGATATTAGGTTCATCACATTTTAAATAGTTATATGAAAGGTTCTACTTAGGTTGGGAACTTAAAGGCACATTGTCATACTTGCATGCGGCTCGTGATGAAATCTAGCAATTGAAAAAAGAAATATATCACTCGGTAAATAAATATTTTGTCGATAGTTTGATATCATATTTACGTGTTTTAATCAACAATAAAGTACTTAATTGGACGTCCAAAGTACAGTATCGTCTGCAAAAGTGCCATAGCTTTTAATAAACCCGCTTTCGGTGACGTTATCATTATGTGTGTAGGATTTATACCGTGTCTCAGTTATCGCAATCGCGTTCGATGGGTATCAACTTTGGCGTCAACGAGTACCTGATTCGGAGAAAAAGAAAAGAAAATCTAGTTGTGCTCGACAAACACGGCGTGCGTGTCGGGTTGAGATGGCCACACTTGATTCGCCTTCATGTCGGCTGCCGGATAGGTCATTTTGGTAACTTAAATGAATTGTGGTCCAATTTTCTCTAAGATGGTCGCAAAGTATTGCAAAAGTTACAATGAATACAGTAAAAATACTTTTAAAAATATAGAACTTCAGTACACTTTGAATATGGGTCTTAAACATTCCTTTTAAAAGAAGTCTGGAAACAGCCCTGTCCTAGGATTTAATCACGGGTAAACGAAAGACAGTAGACGTATTTTTTCATGTTTCTCACGACATTTGTAAAGTCTCAACGATGAATGACGTATTCAATTGACCAGAAAATGTGGAGCATAGCTTCATTCACAGACTCCAGACCAAGTCAGACACCCCCTACAGTCAGACAACGTGTTCACAAGGTGTTCCAACAGCGATATATCCAAGTATGTAGTGTCTCTTCTTACACGAGCTGTGGGGAGTCACTTTAACGATGAGACCAAGATGACCATCTCCATAGTGATACAATGGAACCATGACCCGTGACACGGTCACGTACGGTCACTGTCACGCTTGTCACCTGTTCAGAAATACCAGAGCGTCTCGACATAACATACCTGTAATTTAGTCATCATGTTTGTATTTATAAAGGTGTTCAGGCCATCCAAAACAAGACGGACAAAAGTAATAAATACTAAGTAGCCATTCTCGAAAGGCTTAATGTCATATACCTGTCAGAAGTTAAGAATATCCGAGACGTCCTTGAATAACCACCTACACACTGAATTAAAATGAATTGTAATATTCCGTGTTTGTTTGTAAAATATCAGAACTTGATGTATAAGAATTATATATGAAGAGCAATACGATGAACGCGGCTTTTATGGCTACTTTTGCAATAGAAAACGCAGGAAAAAGATCTATGTCATCATGAAAAATAGTGATTTTAATTTGAAGACTTCTGGTTCCTCAAACATGGACAAAGAATGATAAGGAAGTCAAGGTATATTTACATCCATATGAGCGTAAATGACAGTTCCTTTAATAAATGTTTGATAATAATAATAATATGTCATAGAGCGCACCAAATCATCCATGGTTGGATGAGGCGATTTGAGGAGTATTATTTCTCTGGTCTGACATACACGTCGCTAGAAGGTCACCACCAACAATCAACATTTACCAAGAACCAAATTCCTTGTGGCTGAACAAAGGCACATCTTGAATCAAGTAGGCCTATATTGTCCAAGGTGGTGTCACAAGTACCTCAACTCGGGGTCTTTGTGTGGGATAAGGCATCAGCCCTTCAAATCTGAGTCTTTTCTGAAATGGGGTTACCCACTTATCTCACGGCTGAGCCCGATGTTGCTGAACTACACTGAACACTGAACTACACTGATCACAGGACCCTGTTAACCAGTCGACCAACAACTATCTGTAGAACAAGGAACAGCATTTCAGTCTTTATAAAACACTTATGGGAATATCTTCAAAGTCCATGGTACATGCCATTTAGATAGTGAACAAGTATGACATTGTTATAATCACAATCAAACAATCTGCAAAAGTACAAATGCCTGTAGTTTTTCTGGCCTAGTCCCATGGGGGATTCCATCCCACACCCCTAGTTAGGACTAGCTAATCGGAAGTAAGTAAGTGGATGAGTGGCACAGCTCCGGGACTGAAAATATCTCTCCTACCTCACTATTCCTGTAGAAAAGTAAACAAAAGCTTTTATATTTTTATCCAGTCTAAGTAAACCTAGCCTCAATAATACTCGCTCAATATCGGGGGTGCAGCTAGTATTATGGAGGCTAGGTTTAACTAGGCTGATTCTTATCACAGTTCAATCAAGTTCAATGTTCAAGTTCAATGTTGAAACGTGATATCCCTGATGTACATAGATTGATATCTGTTCAACCCCAGGTGGTTACTGCGTGATTGATACACGCTGATACATTCTGATACACCCTGGTACACCTGTAAATTGATGTCGACACCATGGCATCATCACCAACAATGACGGAGTGTGTTGTGGTATTGGTGTTCACTTAACTTTCGTGTTATACAAGCAGTTTTAAAACCTTGATTTTATCAATTTTTCAGTGATAATTGTACGTTAATGCTAAATGTATTATTTTTGATAGTGTCAGTAATCTCATTACTTAACTCAATATTCCATGTCAGAGAACAAATTATAAAATTCACCGTCCGTAAAAACCGTCCATTGGCGGCCATTTTCGTGTGAACACCTTAAATTCATCTTGTGTAAGAAAATGGAATCGCATGGCTGAAGTTTATATATATATATGATTTATCACTGCTTTATTTAACTAAAATACATTGTCTTTCAATTGGATTCATTGGACACAGACTTGTGTTCATGAAATTCTTATGTGGAATATGTGAACAAATCAGAGAAACATATGTATATTTGCTTGTAAGATATTGATACTCTATTCAAAGCATGATCATGATCAGTAATCGATATTCAAATGATTACAGTAGTATAAACCTGCTAAAACTACACTAACCGTAGCGATATTATAAAAATCTAAGCATCTGCGTATGATACAAAATGAAACATTAAAAACTGTGTAAGGAGAAAATACTTATCCTTGATAAATCTTCGAAAAGATATTTTCTCATTATTCAGAAAAGATTGTTGCGCTTACGTGTTTTCACGTCAATGGCGCGTTGTAGAAGACTTACCTTTATTTTAATCAGTGTAATTTCGATCGATTAAATAAGAAATTAATGTTTCTTACTTTGTTTATGCTATTAGTCATTAATCTGTTATCAACTGTTGATTGTGATAGTCTTTTCAAGCTCTAAGATAAGGGGTTCACACTAAAAAACAATGTGTCTAGTTTGTGTCAAACTTAAAGATTATTTTCTGTGGCGCACTGTATCTATAGTGTATTCTCCACATGTTGTACTGTTGGCCTCATAGCCAGTTATACGAAATAAATGAATATGAATATGAATAAGAAACAATGTGTCTAGTTTGTGTTAAACTTAAAGATTTTTGTCTGTGGCGCACTTTACTTTATCCATCTTGTATTCTCCACATGTTGTACTGTTGGCCTCATAGTCATTTATACGAAATAAATGAATATGAATATGCATAAGAAACAATGTGTCTAGTTTGTGTCAAACTTAAAGATTTTTGTCTGTGGCGCACTTTATCCATCTTGTATTCTCCACATGTTGTACTGTTGGCCTCATGGCCAGTTATACGAAATAAATGAATATGAATATGAATAAGAAACAATGTGTCTAGTTTGTGTCAAACTTAAAGATTAATTTCTGTGGCGCACTTTACCTATATTGTATTCTCCACATGTTGTAATGTTGGCCTCATGGCCAGTTATACGAAATAAATGAATATGAATATGAATAAGAAACAATGTGTCTAGTTTGTGTTAAACTTAAAGATTTTTGTCTGTGGCGCACTTTACTTTATCCATCTTGTATTCTCCACATGTTGTACTGTTGGCCTCATGGCCAGTTATACGAAATATATGAATATGAATATGAATAAGAAACAATGTGTCTAGTTTGTGTCAAACTTAAAGATTATTTTCTGTGGCGCACTTTACCTATATTGTATTCTCCACATGTTGTACTGTTGGCCTCATGGCCAGTTATACGAAATAAATGAATATGAATATGAATAAGTCATGTCACTGCTATCGATAATGATTTAATTAAAATCATGTTATGGAATTGTATTTACCGATTGTGACATTGCTGTTGTTGAAACTTGATTAATTCTTAACTCAACTTAGCTTATTTTAAAATAAAGGACATGTTTAAAGTCAACGACCTACACTAAATTGAGTCCATTCAAGCGAGTCACTTCAAACAGCCTAACCGTACATGCGTTACAAGTTACCCATTATCAAGGCTAAACATGTATCTTCTATCGATATAGTAATGATTAAATCGAAATCATGTTAAAAACTTCATTAATCGATTTTGACATTGCTGTTGTTGTAAATTGACTAATTCGTAACTCATCTTAGCTTGTTTTAAAGTAATAGATGTCAACTCAACGACCTACCTGTACACTATAGGGAGTCCAATCTAGCGAGTCACTTCAAACAGGCTAACCGTACAAGCGTTACAAGTTACCCATTATCAAGGCTAAACTGTGGACTGATACTGCTATATCGGTGTCATTATCAACAGTTTCACTATCTCGTTATCAAAACTGATAAAATCAAATTGTCGGAAACATAAACCCCTGTCATTTGAACGTCAATTGCTTCACGCTTCATATCACATAGTAACACGTTAAGAAATTACCTGTGATAAACATCGCCCACATCAAAGACGAGTGTGTCCACAGGTAACTTACCTGTGCGTCTCGGCGTTATTTCCACCAGGTACGCCTTCCACCCGTATCACGTTACCATGGTAACGTTAATGCTACCCTGTTATTATACCCTACTCCGTTTCTTTGAAAAGTTGAAATCATGATCAACGTTTTATCTTGAAGCAGTCGGGTCGGTGCGCATGTTGAATGCTTCATTCACAATATAAGATGAAAGTTTAGATGTTTTATATCTAATGATTGTTATTGACATTAAACGCTGTGTAGCTAATCAATTGGAACGGGTAGTTATACCCCCAGAGTGTTTCTTCGAAGTTGTCTTTATTTGAACCGAATCTTAGATAATGTTTTTTCATATTGATACGAAATATTCAGTTGTTGAATGAGTTCTTAATTTATTGTTTCTACGAAGGGATACAATATTATAATTAAGTCAACCACTCTAAAAAGTTTTATCAAATGCTGTATACAGCTCTAGCTCGGTATATGAAATTACTTCAATTTCTATGGTATTTCACCGTGACCCTGACAACTGGTTATTCAAAGTTCTTTATGGATGGTATATTTTCAGATTGTAAATTATGATATATAAAATTATCGTCATGCAAGGAACAAGAAGACAACAATCTCAAACCAATCCGCCCTCTAATCTTAACAATGTAAATACTACTCATGTTGTATAGTAAGTCTTTGGCTGGCTATATACAGCAAGACATTTGTTACAGGAGGTGTAAGGGTATTGTAGTAGACTCTCGGATAAAAGTATATGCTTTTATTACTCGCCCGTTTAAGATATCACAACATAATGACCCACTGTTTGATAATGTCGCGTGCTGACCGAATGACGTGACGTCAGAATGATGGTATAATCTATAAGTATGACGTCACAATATCAGCAGCACGGCCGCGATGGTCATGTCGGCGAATTTCTTAATATTTTTGTAATAAATAAAATACTTAACTCGAACCCGTTTAATAACATTGTTATAAAACTCGTGATTAGCATAGGTATTCAACTTGCTTTCGCTCGTTGAATAACAAACCACTCACTCGTTTCATAAAATGGTTTCGGGGCGTTTTATAAAAATGTAACGGGACGTCGTTTAGTAATTTCTTTATATAGCAGCATGTAGATTAAGTATGTCACATTATCACCATAGAAATCTCTTAAAACTGAATGCTTGATATTGTCAAAACTTTTACCTGAGGTTTGCACATTTTTAAATAGGCATTAACATGTGACATCAGAAGAGAATTTATAAATTGTATTATTTAAGCGAATTGCACTTGCATAATGAAACTTTGTGCAATAGAAGACATTGACACTTTCCTTTCAGTGAATCTTTTGAGCATTTTGTGTTATTTGAATAATACACTTTAAAGTTACCATCAACTTTGACCAGCAAACTAATCTTCCAGAAAACTTTGTTTCCTCTCTGTGTTGAAGTGTAAGGGCATGGCGCCCTGTAACAGGTATTCGAGTGCAGTGAAATGAATGACACCAGTGTTGAAATTGACCAGGGTTAGTATCACACGCCCTTTTTACATAACCTTTATTAATTGACAAATGACATGTACGTACATAATCAACTTAAAAAAAACCTTCTAAATAGCCTCTGTGTATATGTGATGAACTGGCGAGTCTATAAAAAGACATGTTTTTGTATTTGGCATTAATTTATTCATGGAAAATACGTGGATGAGTGGCTCTTTTCATAACTTATCCACCCGCTCAACACTTACATACGTCACCCGCTGTTGGTAGATATATGCCTACACATGACAATTATGTAGTTTTTACGTGCATGATTTGCAAGCAGTGCGTATTTTTTGCCTTCATGACATCACATTTCAGTGTTTGTAGATTGCTTGAATGATATATTTAAGGAGATATACGGACAATTGTTCGTGTACTGTTTAACTTGACGTGTGGTTAAACTACGTTTCTGATTTACTAAGTAACGCAACAAATATATTCCCGCCAAAGCTGTCTTAAGTTATAGTCATCATCTATAGACATTTATGTTGTTGTTACATGCATGATTTACAAGCAGCACGTGTTTCTTGCCTTCGTGAGAGTAGACCATTATAGTATTTGTAGATTGCTTAATGATATAACTTAGAAGAGAGCCGAACAATTGTTTGACTATTTAGTTAAACTTTCCAATGAGTTGTGGTGAAACTACGTGTCTAGTTTACTAATTAACGCAACATTTATATTACGGTCACATTTGTCTTTAGGTCATCCAATTCTTTACTATTGATAATCGTTTCATAAACTAGTCATAATCAGATTTAAAATATATTTCCTCCATCTGAATACTTTTCACTTATGTATGACAAACAATCAAGATAGTGACATATTGGATCTATACCGAAACGTCGCTACTGTCTAAAATAAAGAAGTTGATCATCCATAAACTCCACGTCTTCAAGATATCAAAATGCAAAGACAAACGCTATTTTATGTCAAATTTGTATCGTGAAATCTTGAAAATCATGAACCTTGTTGTAAATAGAATTTGAGAATACCAAGCCATATGCAATTCAAAATGACCTAGCTATGGTTAAAGTATTAATGGGGAAATGGGTGAAATTCGCAATTGTATCATATGCTTAGCTGTGTTTATCGTGAACTCTGCCCATGGAATTGTATCGTTGTTTGCAAAATTTAAGGAGAATACTTCAGGTGAATTTAATATCCAATTGAATGAATTTACTATTTACTGAGAAAATAACACATGGTGAGATGATTCAAGGCAAAACTGTTTAAAATCTCGCTATATGTTTTAAAAATATTTAACATGAACCGATCCCTCGTCATACAGTTGGATAAAACGTCTTCTTTGTACATGAGATGAAATTGTGTGTAATTAATTGTCCTTGGGTATTATCTTTTATTGACTGATATTGAAAAGGCTTATATTAATAGAAAAGAAATGGGATTATTGACAAAAAAAATACATTTAGCATATGTATAGTCAACTTAATATGTAGGTACAGATACTTGCCATCTGTATAAATAAAACGAAAAGGGAAATTTAAAGTTCATTCAAACTTTTCAAAGACGATTAGGTTTTAAAAGCAAACAACTTATATTTTCTAATTGCAAAACATTTTCCAAAAATATTCACATTTTCAAATCGAGTATCAAAATATATTGATCAAATTTATTAATATTACCAGAAAATGTTATATGACCATTTTAACAACACAAACAATATTTCTATAAATTAGAAATTGGCCAAGTCATATATGCCATATTTTAATCACACAGGAAATATATTGTTACTCTTTGGTTAATGTGTAATAAAGTTATTTCTCTTCCTCCTTTAACCCGAATATTTTTTTAAAAATCAATCTGGCTTGGTATAATTATTAAACAGGAAACATATCATCAAAATTATACTCTATGACAAACTAATTTGAATGCGTCACTATACTTAACTTAAGTCCACTTAAGTCCATTGAAAGCTTTTAAAATCTCAGATTTGAAAGGTGCAGATTTTAGAGTAGTAATGTCAAACGATGAATGACTTTGTTTAATAACTAAATAACCCAACCGTAACTCATTGATTCGAAGCCACAATGTATCGGCAGGTGTTTTCGCTTAGTCATTAGGTTAAGTTATTTCAAATCATTTTAACTTGTTTTCGATGAATTTTTAAAATATGAAGTATGTGTTGGCAAAGTGGGTGTTTCTCTTATTTCTTGATAAGGAGAACTTAAAAATTCTGAGGATCCTTGAAGGTGTCATGTTCGTTATGCAATGTGACTTGACTTTGCTTTACACTTATACATGACTCAGGTTAGTCACATGTTTAATTCCTTAAAAAATAATAAATTTCTGCATTACAATAACACCAGACGCCGACATGAGTAGTTGACAATATCGTATTGTTTACAAAATCTTTTCTTATGCCCAATATCTTTAAATAAAAATTAAGATATTTATTATTAAAATGTTAAATCTATGACAATAAAACAATTTCAAATGATTAATATTTGAAAACACTGGAAACATGTATACAGATATTGATGAAATTGTCTTGTTCGCTTTTGTATTTTGAGTGGAAAGGTTTGATTGCTTTCATGACTACGTTAATTTACACTAGACATTGATCATGATAGCAATATTTTCATTGTGTATTCCGACAAGACCTTTAACAAAACTCACTTTAATTTTAAACTTTTTGTTGTTGTTACAAATTTGTTTGAATTTAAGTTATAAGGATAAAGGTTTAAACAGATTTTAATAATATTAAATGATTGATAAAAAGGGTCATTATTTTTGCACACATATTAAAAACAAGATCGTTTATTGGCGGTTTAAAATGCATTATATTCCAATCGAAACAACTCACGGAAAATAATTTAAAAATTAATAAATTATTTTCAAACTGAATATTCTCATGAGAAGTTAATTTAATATGTATCCAAACGTTCTATAACGTAAATTCATAATTCATACTTTTACAACACAATCAAAATCGTTCAATGACCTTACATTATTAATATTTCATACAGTTTCAATTTTCAATAACAAAGAAAGGATTTGAATCCATCCTACTGACATTGCGGGTAAGAAATAATTAACGTTAAAATACATTCGTCAAACCGAAAAAAACAGCACTTTTACAATTAAAAGTGGGTTACAAATAATGGACTATTATTACAAATTCAGTCATGCATATCAAGTAATCTCTTTCAGAAATGCGTTGAGTGCCATTTTGGCATCTTACACGCTTGAATGATGTTAATTTCTTAAATGTCAATCAAAGGCCGGTCTTCTCAGTGCAACATTCATTCCCTTTCTATAATTTTTTATTCAAAGTTCAAGACAAAATTATTGATTCGTCTTCATTTACGATCAATTAGCCTGTCTGGTTAATCAATTAATGTCATATATATGCATTAATTCTGCCTGAAACAGATTTCGATCTGAATGTAAAGAACACGGGAACAAAACACCTTCACTGTATACGTATTTCTATCTTTAATGCCAAGATATTTTGCGACAAGTTCAACTGAAGAAATCCGAATAATGCGTCTCTTATCATCGATAAATATTTGGATTTACTCAAAACCGTGTCTACTTAAACTTTTTGACAATTTCTCTTTCTTTATTTGGTACGTTAATATCAAAATGACTTACCGTGTCATTTGAAAAGGTTTCACGTGAAAAGCATGCATACTGAGTGACTCGATGATAACCCTTTGAAATTAGCAACATGTTCAATGCTTTCTAAGCTGTCAAAGCGAAGCGCTTGCAATCAGTACTGTCTCTATATCAACCAGAGTTGTGTCCCTTGAATCATATTAGTTCAAACTGAGCAGTATATACTAACCGTTAGTCAATATATTTGCTTTGAAGTACAGATAATAATACATGTCATGAAGTTTGCCAATGACAAAGTATAGAACATGTTAATCTTTAAAGGGGCAGTAGCACATTTTTAGGGGGAATATAAGGTGATGTCAGGAAAATGAAAATTAATGGTTTCAATTGAAAGACAATGTATTTAAACTAAATGGAGCAGTAATAATTCAAATAATTAACGTAAAGTTTAGCCATGCGATTCCTTTTTCTTACAGAAAATGAATTAAAGGTGTTCACACAAAAATGGCGGCCTATGTATTTTATGTGAATCTTCATACTTTGTCCTCCGACTATGGATGATTGACTTGTGTAATGACATTTTTGACACTGTCAAAATAATACATTTAACATAAACTTACAATTATCACTGAACATTTTAAAATATAAAATTATCAAAAAACGTGCTACTGCCCCTTTAAATACCATGATATCGGGTGAAGAGATTTTTTTCGAATTAAAACAAAGCTGTGCCAGGAAAGGAAATATGACAAAGCGTAATAAATGATTTGACCGAGTAGGTAAAGAGAATAATAATGTTTTATTTAGTGTCACATTTCCCAATCAAATTAATATATAGAAAATAATCGAAAATCCGTTCAATGTATTTTTATGCAAGAGAATTGCCGTGAATGTACTACCTTCGTTTGATTTTTATAAATATGAAAATTGATACCATTTACGATGGTATTAACAACAAAATTTCGCAATATCATCCGGAAAAAACAACGCCTTTCTCTGCTAAATATATAAATGACATTTAAGCGTGTCTTCGAGGGGTTTCATCTCTTTCTCCCGTGGGAGGGTAAAATCACGTGCAAAACATGCTTACTGACCAGTGATTGATGGCAATGTACACGTCACGCGAGGCCGTTTCTCGTGATTGATTTCGCATGTGAAGTCCGAGATTTCAGTGGCATTTATGTGCCGTTAAGTTGGAATATGTCCGCCGTTGTTTATATAGTGTAATTATTTTCTTCTGAAACTTATTTTAATGTTTCTTTTTAAAGAAACTATTTGACGTGTTTAAGGTTTATTTGTTCTAGAGTTCATTTCGATGGATGTTGTCACTTTTGTGAGCATATTCTCATATATATCATGTAGAAAACCAATTAGTGTCAAACATTTTGTATAGGAAAGTGACCATTTAACATTCTTAAGCAAACAAATTATTTTTACTTAAAATACAACTTATGAGAACAAAGGAAGCTGTCAGCAGTTTGGATAACATCACCTTCGTTGGTTTTAAACAGCGGGATCGATTAACTTTAAAAACAATATTTTTGAAATATTTCAAAATGTTGAATACAACATTTTCTTCAATCTCATTAAAATCAAATCTAGGATTCGTTCGCTAAGCTTATTTTCGTATTTGCCAAATACGAAAATAAGCTTAGAGAACGAATCCTAGATTTGATTTTAATGAGATTGCATTTCTTTTTGTATTACACGACAGGATTAAAACTTTTATGAAATAAAACGTGTCAATTTTACGTCAGTGAGTTATATTTGAAATAAATAAAATTTAGAATAGACCTTATCGTTTAATTACATATATGTACTCTAGTCTTCAACTAAATTGATTTATTGAAAAGTAAATTACTGCCTTGAATCATAAATATGAGTTATTAAAAAACCTTTAAAACACAAATACTAAACTTTGATAAATTCTCTAAGAAACTAAATTTACAATTTAAAAAACTATAATCAAGAAACGCTTTGCATTATTCATGGAAAAAAAAGCTATTACTTTTCTTTATTTTCGTATATCAATAAAGGATCCTTCTTTAGGATAATTTGTGTAATAAAATCAATTTCAGATAAGTTGAATTGTGAATGTATTAAGATTATGATTTGCTGTAACCGATTTGAGGTGACATTGAGATTAGATAAAATATATGATTAGTCAAATAAAACAATATCCTACAAATTTCACATTATTACTTTTTACCTCTCAATAAATATAATACCAATATATGAGTATAATTCCTTCGATTTTAATAAAGCAAATCATAAGACTGATTAACTTGAATCGACATCTTGAAATAAAATTTCATTGCATAACAACGTTTCCTCAAGGGAACTTAATGAATACACGACTAGCTCTCAAAGATCTGTTAAGCCGGGAAGATAAAAAGACGCAGAAAATTAATTCCATTAAATAAAAAATGAACATCCAATTTGCGGTCGGCGTATTGAAGTGGGGTCAAATATATCTGATTGGCTTAAACATGTCACGTGATACATGAATCTTTGCCTGCTGGTAAACCAATTAGACAAGGTTATTTGTCCGAGAATTCTTCTAAGGTAATAAGAACAGGAAATTCCTCTTATTGACTTTCCTCCCTCGAATACACAACAGAAACTAATGACTGTCGGGGGGCGGCTTACCGCTCGTCGCAAGAGCCTCCAATCGGATTTAACTTTGATAATGCGCAGGGCAACGAGATAAACCTCTGCGATGAAAAAAAGTCCCCTTGGCGTATATCGACCCCTTCGTTTGATTTCCCCACTTCTAAGCTAAATCCCCCGGGCCGCCGGCAACAGACGGTTTCGATGATCATTGCCGATATATCATTCTATTAATTAACGTTCTATTAAAGCTTTAGTTCGACTGGGGAATGCAAGTTTGTGAGATTGTCACGTACGAGGAACAACTTGAAGTGTGTCCTCACGTGCGCCCTCAGGTCACGTAATACCCGTGTTTGTTTAATGAAGTGTAATTAAACATAACCGACTTGTTTGCTTTGTGGTTTCCTAAGTGGTACTTCGTTAATGATAAGAAAAGAAACGTGACATTAAATGTTTTTAAATTGTGTGGTGTTCAAAAATTTATAAAGTTATTCCAGGATATCTTAGGTTGTATTTTTTTAAAATTAGCTTCGACTGTTTTTGCCTGGGAAGAATAAAACGCTCCGTAAAAGCCTAATTTATATGTATAAGTTATGACTGCTGGTCGGAGTATTTGAAGACTATGTATTTGTAAAGTAGTGATTTGACATCATAAACATAAAGTTTACGCATCATGCTGAATTTGATATCAAAAATAGGCTTTCAAATGCTCAGCAACACTACATGTATTATTTGGACTACGACAGTGGTTATCTATCTTTAATAGTTTGTATCATGACTCGTTTTTGTTATATGGATTTATTCTGT
This sequence comes from Steromphala cineraria, assembly GCA_916613615.1. Classification (NCBI taxonomy): domain Eukaryota; kingdom Metazoa; phylum Mollusca; class Gastropoda; order Trochida; family Trochidae; genus Steromphala; species Steromphala cineraria. Next base: position 21,953,685 of record OU744723.1, on the reverse strand, counting down.
ATTGAAGAGTATCATCGATAAAAACGTTGAAACTTTTACATTTACCGTCAACATATATTCAGAAGCAAATATTTTACCACTTTGAACAACTCAATCACACATTTAATATGCATTTAGAATCTTCCTAAAATCGCCATTATCAAGATGTAAGGTCGATATAATAGACTTAAAAGACTAGTATAGACAACAGCCAGTTGAATTGCTCGAAGTCGTATTTGGTCTGAGAGTTTGCAAACGTCGAATATTCTACTGTTGTCTAGGATTTTGAACTCTATATGATAAGATTGTTCCTATGATTACTCAACAGAGGATAGTTTGCTATCAATTTCATAAAGATGATGACTTCTGACAAATTCACAGACGAGCGACGAAGGCGTGACAAATTGCCGTGTCTCGCGGGACGCCATTTTGATCTTGCCGTTCGCACCAGTTCGGTTTATTACGCTCCGCATCCGAGATGATCCGAATGAAATCGGTCCTCGAGGACTTGAGTCCGTATCGCTTAAACTGGAAACCGCCCTCGTCAACGCGGCGTGCCCTGCGCTAATCGTGTCTGCATTTTCCGATGCATCTCCATTAGAACAATCATAAACAAATGGGCGTGATATAAATGGAATTAACTGTACCACTCACGCGATATATTCGCTCTAGAGATAGTCATCACTAGGAAAACATACCGAACGACTTGTCAATTCCATACGCGCCAGACCCCCTGGTATTAATTATGTATGCGATATTTTTACGATCTACCAATTCATATCATGACTTCCAATGGCATTACACTTTAAACCTAGTCGTATAAAGTGAGGTTTAGAGTTGACACTTGACGCAGAATAAACTTAAAATTTGGGTCTAGTTTATCAAAGATTTTCCAGTGCAAAGATGACCGTGAGTTCATGCTGACACGATTGTCGAAGTCAAACGTAAAAAAACTTAACTTGAATATGTTAACAATAAGGAAAGGCAAGTGTTTTGTGGCATAATGAGAGATTTCAGGCGGTATAGATTTATGGTATCAATATAGAAACAGTTTCAGATGTATTTCACAGCGGCTTGCAAAATTGGGAGGTTGCTTTGGACTGTAGAAAAGGACCGGCGTTTTTATTTCTTGGAACAATGTTTGAAATATGAATGAATGATCTAAGGGTTTGTAGCAATAGTATTAGAAATAGGGGTAGAAGAAGTGGTAATAGTAGTAGTAGTTATAGTAGTGGAAGGAATAGTTGTAGTATTAAAAACAGCAGCACTAGTAGTAGTTGTAGTAGTAGAAGTATTGTCAGAATTAGCAGCAGTAGCTGCAGCAGTAATTGTAGAAGTAGTAGTAGTAGCAGTAGTAGAAGTAGTTGTAGTGGTAGTCGTAGTCGTAGAAGTAGAAGCAGCATAAGTAGTAGTAGCTGTAGTGGTAGTGGTAGTAGTAGAAGTAGAAGTAGAAGTAGTAGTAGTAGTAGAAGTAGTAGTAGTAGCAGTAGTAGAAGTAGTTGTAGTGGTAGCAGTAGTAGAAGTAGTTGTAGTGGTAGCAGACGTAGTTGTAGTGGTAGCAGTAGTAGAAGTAGTTGTAGTGGTACCAGTAGTCGTAGAAGTAGAAGCAGCATTAGTAGTAGTATTGATGTAGTAGTAGTAGTGGTAGTAGCGGTGGTAGTGGTAGTGGTAGTGGTAGTGGTAGTAGTGGTAGTAGTAGAAATAGAAGTAGTAGTGGTGGTGGTGGTAGTAGTAGTAGTTGTAGTAGTAGTAGTTGTAGTAGTAGTAGTAGTAGTAGTAGTATTAATAGTAGTAGTAGTAGAAGTAGTTGCAGTAGTAGCATAAACAACACGAAATAAAAACTGTTCTTAATAGACTGGCAATCTCATTTCAAACGAAAAACGTGTGAGCAGCAAATCCGGTTCAAAATAATTGTTTTGGCGTTTAAAACCAATTTAGTTACTTCTGGCTTTTAGATTCTGTTCAGTCGTCCATATGCAGCTGAATGATATGACACCTTCGGCGTAAAAATTCATTCTTGAATTAATGAAATACAAAAAATCCATTATTTACGGAACCGAAGGTATTAAGAATGTTTACATCAAGTCGTTTTCTGACACATGTTTTGCGCGTGAATCTCGAGACTACAGTGCGAGTGACATAAACAGGTTGTCAGTAGCATATGTACATTACACGCGTGCTTTGCACGTGGTTCTCGTGCTCTTATGTAAACAGAGATATTTACAACATGCATCGCACTTGTTTCTCAATTATCCAATGCTATGTTTAATTTACACCGACACTGTCCCTCATGAGCCGTTATGAAAACTAAATGGAAAGTTGATTGATGTTAATAGAACGACAATTTAATATTTGGCATCATGATGTAATAATATGCCACTTACGGTAAACATGAACTATTCTAGAATGTTAAATTGTCAGATATTAATAAGTTGAAGTCTGGAATAAGACGTTGTTAGTAAATTATTTTGCTTAGAAATAAAGTAAAAAACTTAAACTGGCTGCAGAATCATTTCATACTGTTACTTTGACTTTTGATAAGGTGGTTGTTTTTAGATTAGAAATTACTTGTTGTAAAGCATGAATCATAACAAACTAGTTATTATCATGCACAGCTTATGATTTATATTGGTAGTGTAATGATGGTTCAAGCGGGAGAAATTGTTAGGACGAAAATAGCCTGCCTTCTAGATACCTATAAAACGTAAGGCGATAATTGTATGTAGTTATGGTTTATATTTCAAGATGTAAATAATTCACCTCAAAACGATAATTCTCTTGCCCATTATCTTCAGTAAATTAAGAGTAATGTATATATATTTATAAATACATGTTGCCTCTATGGGAAGAGAATAAGTAATCTGTTTCAAACAATAAAGATCGTATTTCAACAAAACATACAACGTTCGATTAAGCTGCATTGTACATGAACCCATTTCCCTATCTCAAATGAATTTGGAAGGTGTTCACACTAAAATGGTCGTCGGGAAATGGGGAAATTTGGTGCAAATTTTCTTAAACATCGTGCTACATCCTCCTAGATGGAACGCTGTATCTCAGCTGTTCAGTAATTTGTCAGATTACAACATACTGCACCTCTGGTTATCGAAGGTTGATGGTTGACCTATTTATGAGCATATCTTTAGCCAAATATGTGTCCATTGTTTGCTTTGGAATCTCGAAATCCAATACATTGATGTTCAGATACTTTTACTTTAATAGTTAAACAAAGGTAAACATTTTATTAATCTCTTTAAGAAATATATAATTATCTCTTATCTTTCTTTGATGTTTACTGTAATGTTAGAGTTGATAATATCCTAAAACAGTCTAGAGTTATCATTTTACAAAACGTCAGACTGTATATTCATACGAAAGTACATAGTTTCAATGTAAAATATTACACGAACTAAGCTGCAGTCAACATATCGAATAGGAACAGAAGAACTATAAGTCAAATAGTTCTTATACAGTAGACGGATTGTTTAATTGGAGAATGCCACAAAGGAGGTCTACTACGTTTTAGAATGAAATACGAATCAACGATCAGATAGAACTGTGTTTAAAGTGCCTCGTTAAACTAAATGTTGTTGTTTGATAACATGGGCGTCTTGATACATGCACAATATTCTTGATCTTTGTTCTTTTAGAATGACAGTTCAGAATCTAACATTTTCAGTTTTGCGTTTCAAATTCCAAATGTCACGTTTGTTTACATAAACATGACTTCAACACAGAACGTATGTGCACATGTCAGAGTTCTCTCGACATTATAAACAAATATCTCGTAAACTTTAAAGTCCGATTTACAAACGACGCTGAAAATTACATTTAAAAAAAGAGTCTTCTCCTGCAAAAACATGCCAAGTGAAACGCACACAAATCGTATCTTTTCCAATAAGTTGTGCAACATACCGATCGTGACGAAATATAGATGGCGCTGTTTGATTGACATTCGGGCCAGTCGGCGACGAGAAATGTGGTCACGTGATATTTCTACAAACACAATATCTTGACCTTGTAGTTTGTCCGCTAATTTGTCCATGACCTAATGTTATGAGAAACTTTTGTTTGGATTTCTCGGCGACAAACACAGACTCAGGCGGGCATCACGTTAACGTCAACATCTTGTTAATGACTTCTCAACAGCATGGTCGTTAAGGTTATCTTAGTGCAGCATCTTGATAATTAATTGATAACAGTGTCATCGCATGTCTAATTATATTGACTGTTTAGTGTGTGATAAAGTAATTGATTCGAATATGTGATAAAGTAATTGATTAGAATATGTGATAAAGGAATTGATTCGAATGCTTTTAATTATCAAATTTCACCCAGAGCGAAAGAAAATCACATGACTGTCGTAATTTAGGAAATGCCCGAGACATCGATTTTTGCCCTGGTTTATATGTTTTCGGCTAGGACAACTGGATGTCATGTAAGCTTTTCTACACACGACAACCAACTTTTCATAAAGTTAGAGCAGTTCTAGTGCTTTTGCCGACTAGTAATGATACACATTTAATAGATTCAAAATAACAATGGTGAGGTCGGTGGCCTCGATATTGACGATGATTAAGATAACGAACGATGATTATGATAACGATCGACGTTGAGAAAACGATGATAAGACGATGACGGCGACGATAATAAGACGTGGGCGATGACGACGATAATAATAAATAGAGGATACTAAACGACCTTCCATTTAATACTATTTTTATTAAACGAGTTAATGATTTTGTATAAAACGAGCGAAAGCTAGTTTGATACCAAATCATTCGAGTTTAATAAAAATAGTATTAAATGGAAGGTCGTTTAGTATTCTGTTTACTACTTGCCCTAAAAATCACGCAAACTTGCCGAAAATGTGCTGAAACTAACAGTTCCGCGACTCGGCACCCATTGTGACGAAGTGCTTACATTGTGACGTCACAACAGCTCACTTCTGTGACGTCATACTTGCATTGTGATATTACACTAGTTTAATATTGCCGTATAAATATTACACTGCGGTATCTAACACGGGCGTGTAAAAAAGTGAGGACTGTGACGACAACGACGTTAATAGGGCGAGGACGATGACGACGACGATGACGATGATTGTAAATTACATAAGGTATAATGACCACCTCCATGGGCTTTACTTCGATGGAGGAACGATGAGTGTTGTTATTTATTTAGACACCAAATGCCAGAACAAGTATGTTTATGAACATGATCTTAACTGTGATGATCATAATGATTGTAAACGTTTAATGGTATAAACACATTTCATGATGATCATAATGATTGTAAACGTTTAATGGTATAAACACATTTCATGATGATCATAATGATTGTAAACGTTTAATGGTATAAACACATTTCATGATGATCATAATGATTGTAAACGTTTAATGGTATAAACACATTTCATGATGATCATAATGATTGTAAACGTTTAATGGTATAAACACATTTCATGATGATCATAATGATTGTAAACGTTTAATGGTATAAACACATTTCATGATGATCATAATGATTGTAAACGTTCAATGGTATAAACACATTTCATGATGAGCATAATGATTGTAAAAGCTCGCAGTTGTATGCACATTTCATGTTTATCATTATGATTGTAAAAGCTCATGGTTTAAGCACATTTCATGTTTATCATTATGATTGTAAAAGCTCTCAGGTTGAAGCACATTTCATGTTTATCATTATGATTGTAACAGCTCGCAGGTTTAAGCACATTTCATGGTGATCAGAATGATTGTAAAACCTCGCATGTTGATACACAGTCCTTTTTTATTCTAACCACATAACGATACATCCAGTCTTAATATAAAATGATTCTTTTAGAATTCAAAATCATCTACCCTTGTTCGTAATGACCTTTCCGTGTCGATTTCTTTAAGGTCATAACAATGACTAAGGGTGACATTAACAATTATCCAATCTCTATCAAATATCACATTACCCAAAATATCTTCAACCCCGAAATAACCATTTTACAGTAGCACAATCCCGAAATAGCTCACCCTGCGAAAATAGAGAAAACACACTTGAATAAAATTCCTTCATATATGCGTAACATTCAACAGGCATACCAGCACGCCGACCTGTGTACACTGCAAGATGTGTTCCAATGTTGCTAACAATCAAGAACACATGTTCCCCGACATTGCCAACTCTCGTTCCCTTCGTGTTCCCCACCTGTTGGGACCATTACTGAGGACCATAAAACATCGACAATGAGTTGTACAGCTCTAATTAAGAAGTTGCCAAGAATTCAAATAATAATTACGAATGCTGTTATCTAACCTTTAAAAGGGTAATACGAGGCATATGGACTTAATTAAATTAAGTTGCTTTCAAAACAGCGGTTTAAATCAGATGTAGTTTTTCGAATTTCTAGACTTTCCGCAGTTTTATATAAAACGAAAATATAGACCTCCTTCAAGGGGAAATCATAAATGGAATTGATTACTATCATTATTATATTTTTTCATATTGCAGCATTTTATGCTTTCCGTTTTTTTGGCTTCTTAAGCAGAAAATGAAAGATTATTTTGTTGCTTTTTGAGCTTTCTTTTGAGGTATTGATAAAATGAAACGTTCAGATATATAATCATTTCTTTATTGCATACATCCAGATTTCATAAGACCAACACGACACAATTTTAAAATCGTATGCAGCCAAGCCTTATGGGTTGAAAACGTAGACACGACTAATGCGATGATAAGATGAGGACGGCGATAATAAGCCGACGATGGTGATGATTATTGGTTGAAAACGTCGACAGTGTCGATTTTTTTCGAATATTCTCATATTTGTTTTTATTCTAAGGCATGATTTACTTTAATATTAATTAAGTCATATCTATCCTTTCCAAAAATAGATTGTCATAAATAATTTAAGCTTTACTTTTCTGTGCTGCTATAGTGCCCCTACAGACTAGAGAGCAAGCACAGAAAACTCAAGGCTATGCAGCAAGGCATAAAAAGACAGTTTGGAAACTGGCCTTTTAGGCTCTGCGTAGGAAGATGCAACCAACTTTGCTAAACATAAACTAAACATTTTATTACAACAGCCATGTGTACGTTCTACACGAAGCTCTTATATCAGAGTTTAGACGAATCATTTTTCTATCGAGTGATGTATTTCTTCTCTTAATAGTTAAATTTCATCACGAACCATATGCAGATGATCTTTAATTCACAAAGTGTCAAATGCTATAGACATGCCAGACACATTACCTGAGATCATGTTGTAAGGCAACATGTAATCTTTGAAAAATAATGAGATTTTATACCTTATGTTTTGATAAAATAAATGATATGAAACAAAGTAGAGCACTTGACTTATATTTTCTTGAGACATACATAATCTTACCTTTTGTGCTACCAATATATTATATTTCGAAAAAATGTTTGCATTTTCATGCCTCTTTCGAATATCTTTAGCCCTAAAATACTTCTCAATCCATGCCTTTTTCGAAAAACCAAAGACTTTCCTCCACGAAATAATTATTTTCGAAGTTAATGACCGCTTTTTCAATGATGTACCCTATTTAAAAAAAGTATATTATCGATAGGATACTATCATACTAACCATACCAATTCCCATCAGCTGGACAATAAGTAAAGAGAAAAGCCTTAGCAAGTCTATTAAGAGATATTGTTTAAAGGGTTCTGAAAATGAAGAAATGTAAATATTTCTTTACTTAGAGTAATTGTCGAATTATACATTTCAGGTACTAACGCTAGTCTACTTCTGTCTCAAACTTTACATTTCCCTTGACCCACAAAGTCATCCTTTGTTACCTACGTCGAATTTTAAAAAAGCAGATATCTTATCAGCTTTATCTTGACATTTGTCTAACAGCCTCTTTAACCTCCCCCTACCCCCTCCACACTACTCTATTTCCTCCTTCACATCCCAATAACCTCCTCCGTCTTACAACTCCCCTTTCCTTGACCCCCCAGAAAACATCCCCCTCAATGCTTACAGCGACAGCCTCAACGCTGAAGCCGCTATATTGTCACGGGCCCTCGAAGCTGATACAGCTACCAACGTGAGGCTGCATTAGCAACTGGCTGTGGGATATAGACATCGTTATACATGCTATTGACAAGCCTTGTGATGTTATACCCTACCTGTGTGGGAGATATGGAGTGAAATGTGTGTGATATTGACATGACGTTATGTGATATTGACATCGTATTATTTGAAATGTACATGATATTTAAGAAATGACCTCGTTTTGGTCTAAACGGTTTCTCGCTTCGATGACGCTGCTCTTGGGTTGTTGAATATCTTCAGTGCTTCATTTTAGCCTATTCTGAATATTATTCCGATTAAGGATTAATCACGTGACCAGTGACAGTTATATTTCACCGTAGAATCAACTAATGAAGAGCGTTCGGCGCTTATAATCAATCAAATCTCCTGTGAGGAGAAAGATGATTGAGATTTTATTGTCGTTGAGTGACAGTTTGATCAACTCTCAGACGTGTAATTCACTAGTTTTCATTTTCACTGACTTTGCAGAAATCATAAAGACTGTCATATTTGTACTCCTATGAATTCGTTGTTTAAAGATTGTAAAATCCGAACTTGAAAAGGTAACCAAGGAAATGAAATTGTAAGAGTCCATCCACGTAATGTGACAACATTAATCGGATCCTTGGCTGAATGGAACTTATGAGAAAAACGGGAATTTGATAAAAGAACTCAAAATGGGCCTGGATACAATCTACCTGTGTTTTCTATGGATACTTAGTATTGCCTCCTGTCTTACATACACAACTCTCTGGGATGTCGTACAGAACGAGTTTTCCCTACATCGGGTAAGTAATTGTACATGTAGATATAAGTAAATGTATATTCAAATATCATTGAGATACATTAAAACATCCTTCCCTGTCGGCTTTACACCCAAATAACCCTAATATGTTGCAAATCGGCAGGGAAAGCGTGCGTCATTAAGAAATCATTAGGCAAGCTTTGTGAAATGTATCAAGGAAATGTTCCGGATATGCCAGTCAGTTGTACATTTCCCAGCTGAAATAGACATCGTGCTCCGACAACTTGTCAGCTTAACGCTTGTAATTTACAAGTCTACGGAAATTGACTGAGCATTTTTATACGATTGATTATCGATTTCATTGATTTGATTAGCTTATAGTGAAAGGGCATATTAGATAAGTAACTTGTCAATTAGTTGAGTTATGTACCGGTGTTAATTGACTTAAATGGTCTGTCTTTACATTGGTTTTATCGATTTCTAATAATGAGTGAAAGACATTCAAATATATTGTTGAATTATATGTTGGACATTAAGATTATGAATTACTTAAATAGTTAATAATTATGTATTAATCGATAAATGATATTACCTTCCAACATCTTAAAATTTTAAAAGACGTTAACTTTCACCCTTTATGAGGATCATTTATGCAAAATTGATCAGTATTTATCGATTGTAACTATTATTTAAACGCAAGTTTGGTAACAATAAAGATGTTTTCATCTTGATTTCAATCGAAAACCGTTTCCTTAATACGTGTAAAGCAAAATTTAATAGGAAAATCGGTGTGTCGTTTTAGCTATTTTGGGATTACAAATAGAATATTTAATATCTTTAAAACAGAGAGACATGTCAAGATAAAAAATGTATCAATATTTCTTCTTTGACAAGCATTTTAGAAGTTGGAATGAAAATAAAAATGGGAATAAATGGATGACAACTTCTTTATTCATATGCATACAATGAATTAAAAAGATGTCATCCATATGTTTCGTAGACTCAGCAGCCTCACCAACCATCTCTTGACAAAGCACAAACTTAACCTTTGCCATGTGAAATTGTATTTTTATGTCAAATACCATCTTGATATAACAAGAATGCATTTTTTATCTATAACACTTTTTGCTTTCTGAAAACGAGGATAGCTATTATCTACCTTAGATAAAGGCCAATCAGCCTTAAAAGTGATGACACATCAAACTGATCAGTATATATGACATAAAGCAAGAAATATAAATATATGAGTTTACTTAAATCGAACGTCGAAGGTATGACAATTGATTATTGATCCTATTTAAAGTTAGCGTTGAAAGGAATGACATGTCAAATACGTGACTGATTTATTTGAACGTGGCGTGAACCGTCCTCGATTAGAATGAGAAGTTTGTAAGTAAACTGTTTGATTACTTACGTAAATAAATTGACTCTATGAATAAAACATTTTATGTAAACTACTGCGGAAATGGGAGGTTGTTTGAAGTAAGGAATATTTGTGAATAATTGAGGATGCTATTAAGAAACGAATGCACTGAATGGTTTCTGAATAAGTTCCCTCAAGTGCAAACATAGTTGGTAAGCTCTTTGAAATTAAATGTTGCAATTCGTATAAGACGTTATCCAATTAAAATATGATTAATTTGCTACATAACGCTAAACACTGAGTAACGAATTGAAGAACATTATGACATTATTTTAATGAGATTGAGAATGCACTGAAATATATTTTGTTATATTAATCAAAAGAATTATCTTTAAATGAATAACTGGCGCATAGATGTGATCATACGTATTAATCATAAAACGTATTTGATTTCTGGTCTAGTTCGAGTAATTAAGAATATGTAGATACAAATATCATTCTGGTTTATCTATTTTTGAAACTGATCATAGTTATAAATTATCATTCGATTTCCCAATTAAATATGAACAATGTTTAAATGATAGAATTCCAAATTTAAACTTAAGAGTTTTATATACATTCAAGATCATCAGTTCTTATTTTTGAAATTGTCATTCAATTAGCTATGATATCCTTTAAATATATGTACATTTGAGAACGCTTTAATGATTACCACTACATGTTTATAACTGTTAATGTCAACAGATCAGGTTACATCTGTCGGACAGCTCTGTATCCGCCAACCTTAAGCAAATTGATTGTAAACAGCACATTGTTGTCATTGAAAGAAGTTCGCAATGTACATCTTTACGTATGTTCTGGCATACAATTTCAAAAGATGTACCAGAAAGGCTCTAGTGCCATTTGTTGAATGGAAGAGTAACTGGGTTGGATATGTACATGTTGTTTTGACGTACGATTTCAAAGAGATGCACAGAGTGTCGTACATTTCAATCAAAGGGCACCTGTTGATTTCATATTGTGACAAGCGCTCGTGAAAACCAGAAAATCCGTGCAGATTGAAGGCGTCTCTGTTGAGATTATATTCTGTTGGTGTTGAGAGGTTACGTCTGATGCGTTAACTCTTGCAGTACATGTAGCTCTTACAAGTTTATTTGTATGTGCACTATTTCAATATTTGTTATAATTTACATACGAAATATATTTGTCTTATTAACGTTTGTAGATTCGTTGATTACATCTGCAAATGTGTTGTTGCTGTTGTTTCTGAGCGATCACATCTTGGATTGATCATGATCATTTACATCTGTAAATAAATTACATTGAAATGATTTATCCATTCATTTTTCATTTTCGTCTAATCAGGTTTTTACGATGAAGTGTTGGTGGTAATAAGAAAAATATTATTATTAAAACTCAATAAAGAACGATAATGTCATATGTCTAAAGTGGGCGTTTACGGCAAATTAATTGCTATCTTATTTCTGTTATATTGAATATAAAGTAGCTTAATCATCGTCATTATCATCATCATCATCATCATCATCATCATCATCATCATCATCATCATTTTCATCCTCACCATAACCAACACAATCATCATCACCAACACATTAATCATAGCATAATCAACACAATAGTCATTGCTATCATCAACACAATGTTCATCGCTGTCATCACAATCATCAACACAATCGTCACCATCACTTACACAATCATCATCACCAACACAATCATCATCGTCATCACAACCAAAATCATCATCATCACCAACACAATCATCGTCATTATCATCATCATCATCATCATCATCATCATCATCGTCATTATCATCATCACCACGAACATAACCATCAACACAATCATCATCATCAACACAATCATCATCATCAACACAATCATAACCACCATCATCATCGTCATCATCACCATCATCACCATCACCAACACAGTCATCATCATTATTGTCAACATAATCATAAAAATCATTATTCATTATCTAAGATGTATAGTTATAATTATTTGACTTAAAATAACCAAATCGTTCCCTTCATCTTGCTCCATTGACCATTCCAGACCATCTCTAAACATGTTTAATTGTAACGACCGTCTATAATTACCTGTTAAGCTGTATGTAATTACCTGAGTTTGATGTAGACGTAAGAGGGGGAATGCTGGGACCTAGACTAGTGAATTACCCCCCTGCTGGGAGGGGAATGACGTCTGGTAGTCCTGCCCCCAGTGACAGGTCCCCCATTTAACGCGCACATCATCGGTCAGCGGTGACGGGGCTAGTGATGTTGGTGTCATGCAGTGGTGAGATGTCATGTTCAAGTGACATGTCATTTGTGATGTGACCTTTGTGTTAAACATATATACTTATGTGCATAACGTTCTTTGTAACCACATGCCTTGATATTTAAACAGTCAATGTAAAACTATATCTTCAAGTGACATATATATTGTGTCATGCTGGTATGAGATGTCATGTATGTGACGTGTCATTTGTGATGTGACCTTTGTGTTAAACATAGATACTTATGTGCATAACGTTCTTTGTTACAGCATGTCTTGATCTTTAAAGAGTCAATGTAAAATTATATGTTCAAATGACATGATTGTGTCATGCTGGTGTGAGATGTCATGTACAGTGACATGTCAGTTGTGATGTGCCCTTTGCGAAAAAACTAAAATACTACTAAGCATAAAGTGTCAATGGGACTTGTCTTCAGTTTATAGGCATTTGTTGCAAATTAAAATGTCATGTTCCAATGACATGCAACTATGGTGTCATGGCTTGGTGCGATGTCATGTACAAGTATACGTCATAAACGTGGCCTTTGAAAATTGTTGAAATATACGACGTCGATTAGATTTCAAATGACACTTTCCTTCAATACTTCTCGATCAAATGACACTGTTGATAAAATGTGACAACTAAAGTGATCTTGGATGGTGTTTGAGTCAATGTAATATTTAAAGTTACATGCCATGATACGCATTGCGTATACGTACTAGGATTATATGACTTAGCCGAAAGATCGTTTTAAAAATATGTAAAAACCTATAAGTAATACAGTGATGGGTTTGAATTTGTCTTAAAAGCATTAAATAAAAGATGAATTGGTATATCGTTATGCCACGACATGCTAGTAAAAAAATCCAATTTGTTACATATTCAGCTCTCCAACACTGTTTATCCAAGTGCTTTAAACTCTCTTTGGCAAAGAGTCTTGAAATAAGGACATTAAGAAAGTTATGGAATGTGTATCATACTTTCAACCACAAGCTACAAAATGGCCGCCAATGGATTTTATGTGAATCTTCATACTTTGTCCTCTGACTATGGATAATTGGCTTGTGATATGAGATTTTTGACACTATCAAAATAATACATTTGTCATTAACTTACAATTATCAGTGAAAAAAGTATAATATAAAATTATCAAAAAACGTGCTACTGCCCCTTTAAGAGCCACAGACGAACTTCATTACTGCCATTTCACATACAAACAGCCAAGGACATTCTTTACAACTATTCCAGACTTCGCCCTAATGTTTTCCATTACCGTCTGTCGTAAGGCAACTTTAGTTTATTCCATTTAAGGGACAGAAGCACGTTGATGAGGAAATATAAGGTGCTGTAAGGCAAACGAAAATAAATGGTTCCAATTCAAAAATAATGTACTAAAATTAAATAAAGCAGTGATGAATAAACTATTTAATGCAAAATTCAGACATGCCATTCCTTTTTCTTTCACACAAAAATGGCAGCCAGTGAACTTTATGTGAAACCTCATAATTTGATAATGGATGAATGGTTTGTGTAATGAGATTTTTTATACTATCAGAATAATACATTTAGCAATAACATACAATTATCAGTGAAAAATTGAAAAAATATATTTTTCCAAAAGTGTGCTACTGCCCCTTTAAAGGGGCAGTAGCACGTTTTTTGATAATTTTATATTTTAAAATTTTCTCTGATAATTGTACGTTCATGTTAAATGTATTATATTGACAGTGTCAAAAATCTCATTACACAAGTCAATCATCCATAGTCAGAGAACAAAGTATGAAGATTCACTTAAAATCCATTGGCGGCCATTTTTGTGTGAACACCTTTAATTCATTTTTGTAAGAAAAAGGAATGGCATTGCTAAACTGAACGTTACATATTTGAATTATTACTGCTCCATTTAGTTTAAATACATTGTCTTTCAGTTGGAACCATTAATTTTCATTTTCCTGACAACACCTTATATTCCCGCTAAAAACGTGCTACTTAAAGGGACAGAACGACTTGTGTGTTAGTATGATAAAAGTGTCATAAGATGGTTAAACAAAACCTATGACATTACTTTGTGTGGTATTGTTTTTTCTTGTAAATTCCGAACTTGAAATTAAGTATACATATACAAGAAGAAAACATCGAATAAGGACAATATTTATGGATGACAACTTCTTTATTCACAGAGTACGATGTTCCGATACATATTGTTGTATCGTTATCAATCACAGAAAGAACATCGAGTTTATGAAGTATCAAATCTGATACAGCTTTGTAAGACCCTTTGATTTCTTATCTTTAAGTTGTTTGAATCAATGATTAAATCTTTAAACAGTTTGATATTGTGATGGACATTATTTGTAGAACCAAGCAAATATTACTCAAGTGGGCCACTTACCGGGATCACTGCGCCGTCTACCCCTTATTACGTTATAAGTTTAGTGACGTCATTGGCCAATGACGTTTAAAGGGGCAGTAGCACGTTTTTAGGGGGTATATAGGGTGATGTCAGGAAAATGAAAATTAGTGGTTCCAATTGAAAGACAATGTATCTAAACTAAATGGAGCAGTAATAATTCAAATATATAATGTAAAGTTTAGCCATGCGATTCCTTTTTCTTACAGAAAATGAATTAAAGGTGTTCACACAAAATGGCCGCCAATGGATTTTATGTGAATCTTCATACTTTGTTCTCTGACTCTGGATGATTGGCTTGTTTAATGAGATTTTTGACACTGTCAAAATAATACATTTAGCATTAACTTACAATTATCAGTGGGAAATTTATAATATAAAATTATCAAAAAACGTGCTACTGCCCCTTTAAGGCAAATGTGTCATGTGTTACTTGAGGTCGGCATAATTAGAATTTTGTATTTCACGTTATACATATATGTCAGTAAACGAATTTCAAATCGAGTCAAATATCGACATTTGATTAAAGAATACAAAGATAAGAGTCCATAAGAACAGTGCATTTAATGTAAATATGAAGACTCGGCTAACTATGATTAGCTATGCTTTAAATCATAATTAGTTTAGGTCATCACTTAACGTCACTTCATTGCAAAACAAATTATACTTCTCTTTATTAAAGGTAAAATCAATATACGAGTCATTACAAAAGTTTGGTCAACGTGTATCAAATTCAACTTAAAGCACGTAAAGGAAACTATTCATCAAGTGACTAAATGTGCCTAA
Organism: Steromphala cineraria; assembly: GCA_916613615.1. Lineage (NCBI taxonomy): Eukaryota > Metazoa > Mollusca > Gastropoda > Trochida > Trochidae > Steromphala > Steromphala cineraria. The sequence goes on along the minus strand of OU744723.1, from coordinate 21,938,053 downwards.
ACAGGTGCTACGAAACTATTCAAGGAATTCTCGATATAAATAAAACCGGAACAAGAATGAATGGCATAGCTCTATCAGAGGTATAAATATTTCCCTGGAAGGTTAACATAAAAATAAACTAGCTATGACCACCAACATGGTGTTGGAGGGTGTCGAACATTAACTGGATCGTTATGGAGAGTTAGTGTAAATAAAAAGCTGCTAGTGGCATCAATCTCATTAAAATAGTAGCGTAGTGTAGCAGATAGATTTTAATAAGATTGCTAGTGGCTTCAATCTTAGGATTACTTATTACGAGTATTTGCTATGTACGTGCATCGTTGTATTGTTAAAGGAACTTCTGTATAGTTTGGTCGTATATGTCATTATATCCTTTTGATTGTATAATTTGATTATAATTACAAAAAATTAAATGAGAAATAAAAGCTTGTAACTTGTGTCACATTTGACGTCATCAATATTACATTTACAAATGCAAAGCTATACAAACTGTTGTTAATGTTACTGTTGCAAAAGTGCCGTATTGAAATATAAATAATCAAATTTTTCACTTGTGAAGCGAAAATGAAATTGATTGTTAAAGGAAGTTCAATTTCCATGATCTGCAATGATGCCTGTGTACATAGCATTTGTGTATTTGATTAAACCTTGCAAACCATTTCGGTGAATGTAGAGAGAATTCTTTTTGTTAATTATCATTTTCAAAGCTTGGCCCCTTTATAAAGGTGCCAATGAGATTTATGGCAGATGTTAATAGCGTAATGTTTACGAAACAGAGTAGTATATATGAAATTTCTTTACATAATTCATATACTTAACATCTGACATTTTAACTTGTAATTCTAAAACTCTACCAAACACTAAGTCTTCCTTTCTGCCTTTAGAAGTTTATATTGGCATGACATTGGATACATAAATATAGTATTTATGTCAGCTATGATTGATATGATAGTACGTATATGAATGAAAAATGTCAAACGTAAAATGTTATTGCTTTTGTGCGGGTTGGGGTAACATGCTTTAAAACATTCTATTCACATACAAATGGAGTAAATCATATTCTGTGCTATGAAGTTTTTTATCGGGACCGAATTTTTTTGTCGTGAAATGGAAAGGTGCATATAACATATTTTGTGGCTTGATTTTCATACATTCATTTATGCTTGAACGTATTTAACAACTCATTTCATTAACGATTAATACTTTTTAGTGTCCACATGTTGTTTTAATTTGTATTTAACTATCATCATCCGTATTTTTATTAGATTTCGGAGTTAGGAATTAGGCGAAGATTTAATCATGACTTTGTAGACAGATATCTGTTTTCAGCTTAAGGTGAATTTTAGTATGATGTTACTTCGACTTAATTAGAAATTTAATTGCGTTTAGTTAATGACGTTTAATGGTTTCAGGTAGGTTCAAGCTTTATAAATATCACCATTTGTGGCACGATATACATGTGATAGTGGGTGTTTAACACTTTCAATAAGTCCTGATGAAATATTTTAATTATCTCAGCTTTGTTTAAAGTACTAGTACCAAACTGACAATCGTAGAAAGTACAGATATAATTTATCATATGTAAGATTTTCAATTACAAGTATTTAAGTTTTAGATGTTGGATTCTGAAATGATTCTGAAAAGAAGCGTTACATCATCGTCCAATGAAGACTTTTAAGTCTTTTTAATTTATATTTTTTTCAGAAAATGAAATATTATGTTACTAAATTCTTCCAAAATAAATTTTGATATAACACAAATGTTTATCAACAAGGAAGACATATTCTTTGTGAAAATTAATAAACGTGCCTATTTTTCACTTATTAACAAAATTGTAAATATGGCAGGTGTTTTGAAAGTGTTAATATGCCCCTAATACGTGCTACTGCTCCTTTAAGATACCACCAGCCAATCAAATTCAATATGTAATAAACGAACAGTACAATAGCAAATGATTCAAAGTTGAATTTCAAACACATCCATTCTTCAGTATAAGATAACAATAGAAATATTAAAGGGACAGTAGCACGTTTTAGGGGGAATATAAGGTGATGTCAGGGAAATGAAACTTAATGGTTCGAAGTGAAAGGCGCTGTTTTTAAACTAAATGGAGCAGTAGTAATTCCAATATATAACGTAAAGCTTAGCTTTGCGATTCCTTTTTCTTACACAAAATGAATTAAAGGTGTTCACAAAAATGGCCGCCAATGGAGTTTATGTGAATCTTCATACTTTGTCCTCTGACTATGGATGATTGACTTGTGTAATAAGATATTTGACACTGTCAAACTAATACATTTAACATTAACTTACAATTACCAGTGAAAATTTTAAAATATAAAATTACCAATAAACTTGCTACTGCCCCTTTAATGTATGACATAATCATAATGTTCAATCTAAAATACTCCTCAAGCATTTTCAATATGTACGAACCACAGCATAAAAGGTATTTACATATATCTTTATACATATAAACTATTAATCACTTTGTTGCAAATGCAATTTGGAAAAAGTTTAAAATAAAGGCTTTAACAGTGAAAAAATACAGTATTAATTACAACTTCAAAAAACTTTAAATACAGCATTAACTTTCATTTTTTAATAACAATCATTTTAATTCAATTTCATTAAAGTACTGTAACGAGAGAAGTAGAATGTTGAAACCCTTAAGCAAGAAACTTTATTTTCCATGTACATGTAGATCGCAATAAATAGTATGTCTTAAATATCAAAAGATTGTTCAGTAGGTATTACACCGACAGAATGTGTTGATTAATTAAACGACTGGTGTTGATAATATCCAAAAAATGTTGTCTGATATTACAATTCAATCACGAGAAAAATAAAAGATTGTTTAAACGTGACAGACAAACATATAAAAGAAGAGATAAATGTCATATTCAGGCAAAATAGCACGATGTGTCATAAACGTCGAATATGGAAACGTTTCTAATTTCTGTAGACGTATCTTCATTTCTTGATAAATATACAAATTTGCCCTACAAATAATTGAGATTTATTGTTTAAATCGATATGTGTTACGCCAAAGACCAAGTCATCAGATACTGGGGTTTCATATAAGAACATCACAACATGACGTCACATTTGCTGTGATGAGTGGCTATAAACGAAAGACTTTCAACTTCACAAATATGATATGCTGTGTATAGTTCGTAATCAGAGAAAATTTCGTACAATGGTCCAGTCATAACAGAATTTCATCAATTGTGTAGGATTCTTCAATCTAAACACGTCGTTGATAATAATTCCTCAACACGACACAATACATATGGACCACGTCTATACTATCATTGCTATAACCACTTCATTTTCCCCTCTTCGGCTCGAATCAGTCGTCCGGGGCTAAATCGATCCCATGGGTGCCTTCCACTTCCGCTTTGACTGAATTCTGGTGCATCGTGGGACATAGAAGATATTTTCCGGCGACTGATTTTCAATTGCTTTATCCTTGAACACCTCATTTGGAAATCCGATTGGGAAAAAACTGACGTCTCGGAACAATAGGCAACTATTTTCAATCCGGGAGAAAATGTGGCATTCTGGTCAGAATTGTGGCATTTTGCTCAGAATTGTGGCATTCTGGTCAGAATTACTGCATTCCGGTCGGAATTGCGGCAAACAGTTGTCAATTTCAGTCGTCAGTAATATCGGTATGAAAGGCAATGCGGTTGCTGTCTGTTTTTATAGACTTCACACTGTTATCTACACATGTTTATTTCACAGAAAGGAAGTTGGTAATTTTCCCCACAACGTGGCTCTGATTAAGCGAAACAGGTCTCGGTAATAAGCTTTCTCTCTGGTGTTTATCGCGGGCTGTTTGTGTGCGCGTGTCGGGTCCATCACAACATGGCGTGTTTGTCTGTTTAGTCTTAGGATCTAAGTGATCTTGACTTGATGGATGGGTACACTGTTCATTTCTTCAGCTACTGTGACAGTTAATGTTACTCTCACCTCTGCTATTATCAACCACTTCTACTAATTATTACCATATTCTCATTGTGGCTTGTTTGTGTGCTACTACTACTACTACTGCTACCATTTCTACTGCTTCTACAACTTTAAATTATCTTGCTTCCGCTGCTATTGCTATCACTACTACTACTACTACTACTACTACTACTACTACTACTACTACTACTACTACTACTACCACCTCTGAATCTACTACTACTACTACTACTCCTTCTACTACTATTACCACCCGAGTAGTAGGCCTACCTGTTAAATCTGCAGTGGCTACTTCTACTACTACTGCTAATATTTCTACAACTACTTCTATTTCGACATGTACTTCTGATGCTAATACCCCTCCTACCAATACCATTGTGACAACAACTACTAGTACTACTTCTATTACAAGTACTACTACTACTATTACCACGAGCCTAGTAGTACTGGTACTTTTACTTCTACAACTACATCTTCTAGTATTACCACTACCTGCTAATACTACTTCTACTACCACAACTACAAGTACTTCTACTACTACAACTGCTACTACTACTACTACTTCTAATTCTACAACTACTACAAGTACTTCTACCCGCTACCTCTTCTTCTACTACTACTACCGCTACTAGTACTACTACTACTACCCGTTACGACGCTACTAGTACTACTTCTAATACCCGTTACTACTTCTACTTCTGCTACTACCCGCTACAGCTACTTCTACTACCACCACTACTACTATTTCAACTACTAGTACTTCTACACTTATTATTGATGCTACCTCTACTACTACCACAATAACTACTATTACTACTACTATTACTTCTATTACCTGCTATATATCTACATTCCTATACTAAAGCAGTCATGTCAGTCTCTGTATTGCTACTCTATGTCAATGTACAGTAACATGTCAATGCCAGTTTTATGGTTATACAACATGTACATGGTATATGTGCATTTGTCGCTGTATCTATATATAATGTATCATTGCGTGCAAAACCACCGACATTCCTTAGACCATTCCACGTTCTATGGTGCAAAACATAACATACCGATACATATCATATATAACACATATAGTATATCAGTTATCCGCACATAACAGTGTATCCATTCATCATGACACTGGTAGGGAGCATCAATAAAGAGTAAAGTAGGTTAAATATAAGTAATATATCTACATTTGTTATTTTCTGTCTGATCCGATTTCAGTTACTAACTACTTTGCCTTCCTTGACGATTTTGCAGCTCTTAGTTTCGTTGCTGAAATAAAGTATTTAAAATATTGCCCTCAACGTAATAATTGGCATATTTCCTTTCAAGTAATGGAACTTAGTTTTCATGATGGTGATTAAGATGATGATGATGATGATGATGATCGCGTGTGTGATGTAAGATTTTGTTTGTGATGGCGACGATGATTGTGTTAGTGATGGTGAGAATTAAAAAGATGATGATGATGATGATGATGATGATGAGGATGATGATGATGATGATAGTGGTGGTGGTGGTGGTGGTGATGGTGATGGTGATGGTGATGGTGATGGTGATGGTGATGGTGATGGTGATGGTGATGGTGATGGTGATGATGATGATGATGATGATGATGATGATGGTGGTGATGGTGATGATGATGATGATGATGATAGTGGTGGTGGTGGTGGTGATGGTGATGGTGATGGTGATGGTGATGGTGATGATGATGATGATGATGATGATGATGATGGTGGTGATGATGATGATGATGTTATGAGAACAGATTACAACAACATACTAATAGTATGTAAAAGTTTTCGACCGTTTGTCATGCACACGAAGCAAAACGTTAAGAGCACAATATAGGGGGAATTGTAAAGCGTTTGAAAGACAGCAAAGTTTAAAGAGAATGTCTCTTAAGCTTACTTGAAAATGAAATGTCAATTGATTTAAACATAACATAAATTTTGATATGTAATCTGCGTACGCCAGACGTTAGATTACAATTATGTGTCTTGGCGTCAGTTTATTAATGTCAAAAATTGAACTTTCAGTCATTTTCGTCATTATGATATTTCTAAATGTTGAAAGTCAAAAATTACTCATGTGACCTTGATTTTCGCGGGCGGTTAAGAAAAAATAACGTAGCTTACTTTAAGTGATTTTAGGGTAAAATGAATTCCCAAAATTATTCGTCTTTTTATCATGTCAAGAAACCATTTAATATAAGACTTGCCTTAGAACATGTCTTGGTTCAAATATGATTTTTGATTGTATCAGATATCGTTTATTTGTCATATTTCGTAGGATATAACTATATGTTTTGACTATACAATATCACGGCTCCATTGAAACTTAAGCATAAGCCTGATTTGTATTAATTACAATATACAGAAATTGTTTTCTTGTCGTAAGTGAAACCAAAACAAAAACCAAGCTACAAACATTTTGATTTTTTTTATAAATAGTAAAATATATCTCGTAGAAAGTCTATATTTCGGCTTAAATAAGCATGGGTGACGTATTTCGTTGCAATAACTTGGGCTAGCTTCAAGACATCAAATTGCCTCCGAATGGATTTAATGAGGCACTACATGATAAGTGCCAAAGAAACAGAGTGCACATTCCTGTTGCAAAATCTCGTAATTATAGCCTGCCAACCTTCGCTATATGACGACAACGTTTTTATCCAAAGCTTAATGTTAGTTCGAAACGAACACGAGCAATTGACAAGGCACTTTGGACGTCCGTAATGTTCACTGACGATATGTGATTTTTGTTAGATATCCAACTTGATTAATGTTGTCAATTTTACTGTTTTGTTGATTATTTACAACTCACATGCGAGATCAACTTTGGTTACTGAAGTGCCTACAGTTGCCCATTTTGGCCATTTAGATTGTGACAAGCAGTTCTTAATTATTGCTGTGTAAATAGTGTTTATTTCATAAAAGTTGTTAGTAACTCACGTGACGCATGCTTAAGTTGTAGTTAAACAGTTGTCCTGAAAAACATGAAATTCACGTGCGCAATATCAACACATGTCAATTTCAACTGCCTTATTGCATGAAATTCACGTGTTGTACGTAAAGTACACGGTATTGATATGCTTGAAACATAGCTTTAGCATTTGAACTGCCGACAAAACAGGGATTTATATCAAGTGCACTATTGATTTCACGAAAGGCACGTGAAACACGCAAACAATATTGCGCGGAAAGCAACTGTAATTACTAATTGTATGGAAATTAATGACAATTTGCAATTTGGTTCAAAGGTGGTTTTGAAAATTATATGTGACAATAAACAGACCTTGTATTCACAACATGGAAGTATTATCAACGAACCAATTAGCATATCTTTATAATTAGTTATTAACATTTAGTCGTTAGTTTCAATAATCCTTATTTGGTGGTTAATCAAATTAATGAAGATTTTAAGTTCAAATTGTTATGAAATCTTGTTGAACAATAATTGACGATTTCCGGTAAATTTGATTTTTTTTAAATAATTCCCAATTCGTATGATAATTTACGTCGACAATAAGCTTAATTATTTTAAACAATCCTATTAACTAACTGTTACGCAAAATTGCAAAAAACTAAACCCAAATTTTCTTTTTCACGCAAACACAACACTTTTAGATTATCGCGGAAGAATTGTTTCTTGAAAACGGCGTAATTGACTTTCAATGTAGCAATGAAATCCGAGTTTCATGTCAAGAAATGAGATAGGGCTTGAAAGTTAAGTGAAGACTTTTTCTTCCTTTTTTCACCTCCTTTCTTTTCTTTTTCATCTTTATTCCTCCTTCCGGCCTTCTGTTTTCTTAGCGGAATCAAAGACTGCATGTGTAAATTGTGTTTTGAGTCTTGAAATGGCTTCAAACGACCTCTGTATAATAAGTAAATGTTAATTCGTTTCACATAGAGCCTTTATATTCATTTGACTGCATTCGAGAGTAAACCTTTTTGGTCTAGGATTTATGTCGTGAGTGTTAATTTGTTATGTTGTGTAGTCACGACGAAGCCACAACATGTTTCAGTTAATACCATATAAGGGAGTTTAGATCAACAGTGTTTGTATGGTCATACAAATATGGAACTGTCGATCTTAATTTATTTAGATAGCAATAGATATGACCAGAATTATGTTTAGTTGGATTAAGATTAGGGAACTTGAGGTGAGGTGATTTGGGGTTTATGTCCGCTTGCAAGAGTATTTGATAGAAAACTACTAACATATATCACTGTGTATAAATATACGTATATTTCCATTAATACATGTTTGGAATTAAGAAATGATTTGACTCAACTCAGGAATAAAATAATCGACTACATAAAATAGTCTGTTGATTGCATTTAAAAATAACGCTTGTAACAGTGGAATATAAGGGGTCTAACTGAAAAGAAGATATTATGTTACATGTAAGGTTTGTTGAGTCCTTTGCGGAATGAAACTTAGAGTGAGACAAAAAAAAGTTAAAACATGCATCACTGAGTATCTTAACAGTTTACCAATTAAATCCCCGATGCTTCGCTAATATCTGAATCAATCTAAAGTCAATGTAATATGTATATTCATAACCTATTTTGGTGTCCTATTTCACATTAATTTAAGCATGATTGATATGAAAAAGAAAACTTATGATATATTAAATATGATATTATGGAGGCATAGAACCCTGGCCGTCATTCTGTTAAATACAAATATTGCTAAATCAGCATTCTTGATGCATGGTGTATTATCAAATGTCATTGGTTTTTAGGTGTCTTGTTCTCTTGCTAATTAGTCCAATGATATTTAATTTCACATTTCTTAAGAGCATACTTTTGAGATTGTTTTGTACATTTGGTTCGAATTAATATAAAACCTCTCACAAGATACTATTAGATTTAAGAAATCGGAGATTTGGTCATTCTAAACCAATGATAGACTTTCTCGAAATACAGCATTCCATCTTTAAGGCAATATAAGGATGAATAATAACTAATAATTGAAACAAAGTCTTTGAAACAGAATCTAAATTTGAACGGGAAACATCTTTACAGAATTAATGATTACTCAGTATGGAAAACAAAGTGTTGAAGTTAAAACGTAAAATTTAAACCGGTTACGTCTTGACTGAAATAACAATTAATCCGATTTTAGGCAGTGCGAGGACCGCTCAGAGATTCTTCTTCCGGTTAATGCGCCCGAGCGATTGAATACTCCCCAGGGAGTTTGGACAGATTTTGTAGGAAGACTCAGTACTAAACAGTATGGAAATGGTAATTAAGACTTTAAAACTGTAATAGTCCTCTAGTTAATCCGGTCAAGTTATGAGATGCTCTCTGAAGTGTTACGGAGAATTCTTAACAATGATATTGATGTTGTTTTCTGTTCAAAGATATAATGCATTTATTTTTTTAAAGATTTAAGTGATATTACGTCCTGGTTGCGAAAACATTACAGTTGATTGATGAACTTTAATTATTTGGTCAATAATTATAAAATTTGAACAGGAAGTATATAAAATTACAATTCTATTCTATTACAAACTTATGTAAATTATAAAAAAAATTCTATCAAATTAAAATACTAAATAAAGTTTTTTAAATGTTTTGATATTCCTGTACATATTGTTCCCCTTTGGCAACAGTTCACAGTTCACATGTTAGGCTATGTCTTATATAATGACAGGAAAAAAACCTGGCGAGGGCTTGTCCGAGCCGAGGTTTTTGACGTAACCGCTTGGATGGACATTATCAATTGCTTACGGAATCATCCTGCAATGTTTCCATTTCTATCATTTTCTATCTGCTAATGGTGACATACACAACTATCTTACCTTACAGTAAAATACTCGTTTTTGATTGGCTGACGATCGACTCGTTTTATCTTATGTACCCCGGGACACTCACCTCTCACGGTGTACAAATTTCATGTACCCCGCTGCCATAGCAACAGCTCCTCTCCGAGAAGAGGTTTCGCATAGTATTAACATGACGTTACCAAATGGCGCACGCGGTGTGCAGAGTTTACATAGGTTCGATTAGTTGTTTTCGTGATTATTAATTATATATTTGTTTTCCCATAATTCAATGTTATATTTGGAAAAAATTCGACATTGCATTACTTGCACATGCTATAGAATTAAAATCAAAAAGTTTTTACGCATGTTCCGGGTAGTAGTTTTACGTAACACGATTCATAACATTTCAGTCGGGTTGGGTGACGCCATTTTGTTTACCTTAGGGGTCAAGTTCGTTCAAGCGGTGATGGTTCATCCGTTAACGGCAGTCAAAAAGAAATGAATATTTTTTCTTCTGACATAACGGTAAGATAAATTCGTTGTATGCTTCTACCTCGGGTAATACGGTCTGATGTACCATCTTTGTAGAAATGTCAGCCCTCGCCTTGCGGCTCGGGCAACATTTTAACAAAGATGGTACATCAGATTCTATTACCCTCGTGAGAAGCAAACAACTTATATTGTCCAAGGGGCATAAGGTTTTATATGCAAAAACGTTCCACATTACGTTGAAAAGATATTAAGCATTCAGGAATAATGTGTAATAGATTTGCAGAATTAGGACCTAGACTGTAAAACAAGCCTGCTATATTAAACAGAAGCACGACTAAGCGAGCCATTGTGTCCTTGTTAAGAGAGTGGGTTTCAGTTTTAGCCCGATAAGTTTACGACACATATATACATAAGAACGAACTGATCTTGTTTAAAAAGTCACATGATAACTAAACACTATCAATCAAAGATATACCTTTCTCATTATTCTTATCAAATCACAACACTAATCCAACTTATTAATTATACAAACAAGGTCGTAAACAAGATAAAACATTTATCACCAAATCTGACCGCCATGATTAAATGTGCCCACCGATGCGCATGCGCAACTAAAGCAAGCACAGAACTAATTCCAGAAACAAATTACAGTCTTGAAGTTTAACAATAGGGGGCGAAAATCTTGCCTTGATCCGGCATAACTTTGTAATCATTCCTCGGCTTGATATAAATAATTCACTACGCACGTTGCTAATCAATTAAAGTTATGTTGTTTTAACATGGTACATCGAAAAATCAAACAGGATAGGATTGTGTTAGCTTAGTCGGTGACGTTTAGATTTCAATCGCTGTTGATTGCAAAGATTGAAGTTTCTCTCACGCCATCTTACTTTATTTTAGTTTTCTTTTGTTGCAGGAAATCAAAGAATTAAGATATTTTTACGCAAACCTTTTGCATTCATAGGAAAAATGTGAATGGTTATTTCGGATACATATGTAAATCTGAAGTTTTGTTATTTGGTTATATCAGATAAAGATGTAAATCTTAACCTTTGTTTATTGATGCAATATCTAAAAGGTAATTGAGGATTTTTTAAACTACAGAAGTTACGAGAAATTGAAAGGTCGATTTCAAAAATAAATCGTCAGATATCTTTAAAATTTACATGATGGTAAAAATCAGGCCAATCATCCATAGTCAGAGGACAAAGTTTGAAGATTCACATAAACTCCATTGGCGGCCATTTTGTGTGAAAACCTTTTATTCATTTTTTGTTAGAAAAAGGAATTGCATGGCTAAGCTTAACGTTATATATTTGAATTATTACTGCTCCATTTAGTTTTAATACTTTGTCCTTCAATTGAAACCATTAATTTTCATTTTCCTGACATCACCTTATATTCCGCCTAAAATGTGCTACTGCCCCTTTAACGTACAACAGACAACTGTTTTATGGTGTTCCAACTATTTGTTAAAAGTTGATGTTCAAATAGTTGATTAGTTCCTTTTGCTTAACATCCTTCTTTAATGTTCATAATAATAATAATGATTTTTGTCCATTTATATAGCACATAAATGCATGCATGCTCAAAGCGCTTAGTGACATATTACCCTTGGTCAACGAGTACAGAACACTCCTTAACACTCATGACCTAGTTCAGATGAAAAACGGAATTGGTTTGATGAAAAACTGTCTCAACCCGAACGAACTCTCGAACAGGCTTGATCCCATTGACCATCTGAATGAGCTTTTTATGTGCAGTATGGGTTTACAGGCACAAATCGATCGGCTGAAATTAAGTTTGAAATTATCATGTAAAAATCATATATATTTGTTAACAGGAAACTCCTGAATTCTGTTTCCACGAACAATACCCCACTCGAATGGTCCCTTAAATTCATTTAATGAATTAGGATATTGTTATGGAGTCTAATATATCATATAAGGATCAATATAAGACAGACAAGTCAGCTGGCTGTGATTAAGCTGTTGTTTACTTCATGTCATGTAAGATACAAACGTTTGGAATTGAACTATTCTGAAATTGGACATTATGTGAAGTAGGAATGAAGCGGAAATTGATTATTTTTTAAACCCTATATTGCAACAGATATTTGTCAAAATTATGAAAATAACTGTATCCTTGGGGTTTGATGTTTACATCATTTTTATATATTTGTTTTCGATACATTCAAAATTCAAAATCTATCTTATCTCTTGTTATGATAGAATCGAAGATCGTTTACTTGGACCTCGGAAAACCGGAAACCTCGCTTTTATAGTGAAACAAATATTTTCCTAAGTACATCTTCTCAGTTATCCAGAGCTCATGCTTCTGGGTCCAAACGCTGAAATTTCGAAATATGTATCTTTTGAAATCAGATCCAATTAAAAGGCCGGACTTGGCGCGAATGAACATTAAAGTATCTCAACTTAGTTAATTGTATATCCCATCAGTACTTGTTTATTATTAAATTTTCCTTGGTCATTTTTTAAAATTCTTTTATCTTTTGTATCATTCATTATCTCTTTTATATTAGATAGGCACAGACGGTTGAATGAAATGAAACACAAGTAGAATGTTAGCTAAACACAAATCATAACTGATCCGTTGATTTTGATTGCATATTTGTTAACATCGGCCCTTGATGCAATTTATTATAGTTTACTGTTATTGTTTAAAAGAATAAACAATCAATCTTTATATTGTGAAATTGACTCCAGCTGTTATAAGAGTGGAGATTTATTTACAAGAAATCTTTGCGGCAAAACACAAATCAAAAACGACTCTTCGCCTTTCAATTAGTTATTATTTGTCACTAGGGGGTTGATATTGCGATCTGAAACCGTCGTTTATTAAATAACATGATTTCTGTCACGTCAATTGCACAAATATCATTTTTGAATTATGAGCTTAATTAAATAAGGCTGTATTTGTTATGATATCCATATCAATCCCGCTGTGTAAATAATGCCAATTTCAGCCATCAACGTGTGTTTTCGTTGGAGTTGATTGCCCGCGTTGTAAAATTGACAAATCGACATAGATGTCAATTAGTTGTTTCCAAATGAAGATTTTGTTTTATAGTTTTGTTATCATACACTTAAAATTTGGTCATTTCCAAAAAATATGTTAGTGTTTTCATATTACTTTTTACTCCGATAAATATGATCAAATCATTTGGTGAACAAACTCACGATACACACGTTTTTCGCGTTTTAAGATATTGTACATTTCATTGTGATGCACGTGGAAAACGTGATTTTCCCTTTAGAGCACCGTTAAGTTAGTTGGCAGTTGCGATAGAATCTGTAGGCATGAAAAACATGGGAAAAGAATTCAATTTCACCGTAGAACACAAACATTGTTGCATATTAAACATTTTTTTGGCCAGGAAAAGTCACATTGACACCGAGCTCCGTGTTAATTTACCCATTCCTTTGCCTTCATTTTGTAAATAAAACGAACAAAGTTTTATCGTATATGATAATGTCTGTATTTGATGTCTAAAATTTCATGAAAATGAAAGAACTCAAAATTGAACGTCTAGACCCGTATGATAAAGAACATCAGATTTCCAATTTAAAGACCGAACACTGCTCCATGATTCCAAAGAATATATTCTAACAGAAATGCAACCAACAATAGTGGGTTTGTAAAAGGTTCGGTCATGGCTAGACTTCATTGAGACACCAATTAAAATACTTGAACGATGTATTTGCCTCTCTTTCGTTCAGAAGCACGTAACCTATAATCCGTTCCAATTTTACACGGAAGTTTTGTGTCTCCCACCGTAAAGAAATCTGAGATTGTGATTTAGACACAATGCGCAATACTCGATGTATTATACGTTCTGTGAAATTTGGAATTTGAAATAAGTTTTGATTTTTAGATGGGAAATGTGCTTCATAGAAGTGATTGCGTACTTGAGACCTAGTTTCTATTTAATATGTTGATTATTCGGAGTCTACATTGTAAGTTTCATCGTTATGTCGTGGCCATGTTTTTGACAATTAGTTGCTGAAATAATAGCTTTCATTCTCAATCATTAACATCAGTATATTAATCTATATTTCGACTCAACAACAAACTAATCTCAATTATGTTTCATCTGAATAATATCCTTTAATTAATCAGCTGAAAATAATTGCGGAATGCTAGACGTTCATTCAAACGATAGCATTTTATAGTTATTTTATAATCTAACGGCTTTGGTATTAACTTGATATTACATGAGTGTCCGTATTTTGATCATTGATAGTGTATGTTGGCATTTATCCTTCGCTCTCGCTCGGGCTATACATTAAGGCTTGCATGTCGTTACTTGTCTTTGACATTGAAGATAGAAAAACTAATTATTTCAGAATGTTTCATAAAAATGAAACCTGATAATTGTATGTGTCCTAGAACATATTTTGTAGGAATGGACATTTTAAAATCAGATGGTTTAGTTTAAGAAACTTACTTTTGGTAGTAAATCATGTGGACATTTTACAATTCCTGGTCATATTAACGTATTCAGTATTGAATAACTACCTTATGCCTGCAGCTATCAAAGAATTGTGCTTCGTACGATACTCAAGATTCAACCAGAAATTGTTTTTAAATGGATTTCATACAATATGATTATTGGTAACTGTCATCACAAATTGTATTTGGCATGAAAGCATCTTGTTTCTTTTTTCAAAGTCAAGTTAAAAATTGACACAAAGAAGATGATTATTAGTTACTGTCTGAGCTAGCGTTGAAATAAGTCGCAAGCTTAATAACCATTATTACCGGTAAATCATCTTCTAGGCGATTTCTCTTGACGGAATTTTCTTAGAATTCCAAATTCGCCGTCCAGGAACTTGCATATGAAAAGATTTTTAGACAAAATCCGGGATGAGAAACAAGACTTGCTGGATATCGATCGATTTATTGATGAGTTTAGTAAATGGGGAGTAATAATTCATTATATTGAAAATCGTATTTTTTATTGCACAGTAATCAAAATGAGGTAAATTAATTCGATGACACTGTAAAATGGATTCAGTTTGTTTCGATTGTCCATCAAAATATCGGAATGTGTTTTCCATTTTTTAAGGCTCGATTGTTGATAATCATGATAATCCTTGTGAATATCAATTCTCATGACTTAATTATTCATGATTTGTATTTCCTATGAATTAAATGTACACACATTTCTTTATTTATATTATCAATGTTTTATCTGAATCTCTACTATATACCCTGAGTTACAAAATTTGTTGACAACACTGATTTTTATTCACAAAAAAAAACTAAACGGCATGTGGTGTATTTGATTATCGAATACTTACAAAACAGTTTTGTGATATCTGGTTTATGTTTGATCCAACTAGTTTTGTTTAAAGGGGCAGTAGCACGTTTTTTGATAATTTTATATTTTAAAATGTTCATTAATTATTGTAAGTTAATGTTAAATGTATTATTTTGACAGTGTCAAAAATCTCATTACACAAGTGAATCGTCCATAGTCAGAGGACAAAGTATGAAGATTCACATAAAATCCATTGGCGACCATTTTTTGTGAACACCTTTAATTCAGTTTGTGTAAGAAAAAGGAATCGCATGGCTAAAATTTACGTTATATATTTGAATTACTACTGCTCCATTTAGTTTAAATACATTGTCTTTCAATTGGAACCATTAGTTTTCATTTTCCTGACATCACCTTATATTCCCCCTAAAAACGTGCTACTGCCCCTTTAATGTTAATAAGGGTATCAAAATGTATACCAGTATGACCCCAATCGTGTTTAAAATGATGTAAATATGTAAAAAAACAAGACCTATTTATTGACCGAGATATAGAAGATATCAGATATGTCTTTGACCAGAAAATTTTGATCAACTTAGAATTATCTTATCAAAAAGACCTTTTTTGTAATGACTTAAAAATCACTTAGAAGTATTTTTTGACTAATGATTAATTCCAAATACGTCGTCAAAACTATTTGCATTTGAAAATCATAGATATGGTTAAACCAAATGAAATGTACACTTTATTTAATACCTCAGTGTATCGAAATTTAATTTCCATAATAAAAACGAACAAATTGGGAATCACTGTTACGTTTGAATTACCTACGTACATGTATTTCTAAACTGGTAATCCAAACATGATTCTATACACAATCTGTGTTCCCATCAAAAGTCGTCCTTATACATGTTAGGTGCATTATGCTCGAGATAATCGCCCACTAGTACATTATGTCCATGATAATCGCCCACTTGATGCGTGTGTGATATGGCTTGCCATATTCTGAGGATATAGCCTAAGAGCCAGAAAGGAAACGCCCAAGTTTAGTAATATTGAAAACTGACACGCTATTCTGTCGTTGTGAGCAGAAGTCTTTAATCTAGCCAACTTGGCAATGGATGCCATTACTCGAAATGCCATGCTTGCGATGACTGCTACCGATTTTGGGCCAGTAGCAGAAGCTATATGCCTTTTAAATCGTTTTTCCTGAACATATACTTTGTTTTACTATATTTTGGTAAAATATTGAAATATATATTTTGCATTGATGTTTATGGTAAAAAAAATTGTAATGTGATAGATGATTTCATTTCCAGTACATATAACATTGTTTTGAGAGTAATTCCATCAATTAACTATCCTTCAAAATGTCTGATATTTGATACTATAGGCTTGTTTTAGAGTATTAAATGTGCACACCATCAATGCCATTATCTAAAATATGTTCGTGAATGAACAGACGTTTTATTTTCATGTGGCGTGTCAAACATTTTTATGTAATTATGCTTACTATCACATGACAATATGAATACACATTTTCCTTTTTCTTTATTGTTTCGATTTAATTTCACCATTTTTTTATATAATCGCTAATTCACTTGCAATGAGGGCTTTACTTCTGTTTGAATAAGGATCGAAATAAAATGAGGAAATTCTTATTAATTGTCAGTCTACTTCGTTTTGTGGTATACCAACTGAACTTTAGAAAGACTTAATATGTGATATTTGTTTTGGATGACGTATGCCATATGACGTCATTATAGACCAGTGAAAGCGACGAACAGGATATATCATATAAAACAAATTAATAGCCTTTGAACTTGCCTATATGGAATACATACTTTCATGTACGTCAATACATGTTCAAACTTGTTTATAGGCTATGTTGCACTTTTTTTAATTTCTTTTCATATTCGAGTGGCACAGAAACTGACTAAATTATGTTGAAAAATAAGATTCATATTTCCGTAGACCAATGCCATTATAACAGAAAGACATGTACGAAGTCTTCCGGCTACTTTTATTCATACCTTGGCCCAAATATGCAACAAAAGAGGTATTATGAATCAATATTTAATATCCATTTGAAGATTCACAGACGGTTAACGTTATTTATCGATTTGTCTCCTTTATATATTGATCATAACATTGAACTTTCAGATATACACTTTTATCATACAGAAGCATCACAAATGTATCAATATAGGCCCTACTATATCGAATACAAGTGCTTTAGTTGAAACCATTGATAAACGCTGTTCGTTAATTTCATGTGGACCAAATCCTCTACATAAAACTGTGATTTAAAGGGGCAGTAGCACGTTTTTATGGGGTATATAGGGTGGTGTCAAATGAAAATAAATGGTTCCAATTGGAAGAAAATGTATGAAAAACCTTATGAAGCAGTAGTAAATTAAATATATAATGAAAAGTTGGGTCATGCGGTTCCTCTTTCTTACACAAACTGCCTTAAAGGTGTTCACATTAAAATGGTAACCAGTGGACTTTATGTGAAACCTCATAATTTGTTTTCTGACTATGGATGATTGGTTTATGTAATGATATGTTGAGACATTATCAAAACAATACACCAAGCATTTAGAACAATTATCAGTGAAAATATTTACATATATTAGATCAAATGTCATTTAATTGTTTCGATCGGTCCTAAAGTGACCGCATCTTAAAGATCAATAAGTATGATAGATTAGATTTTTTGGTATTTCAAATTGGTTGATCGGTGCTATAAAAACACAGTTCCATTCATAATGATACTTCAAACGCATTTTCCGAAGAACATGAAGTCAATTAAATTGGGTCACAGCGTGTCCAATCTGATATTAATTTACGTTCTTAGTTGTGGTGATCATCATAAAATTGTTGGGAACAAATCCATATATCTATTCTTGTTTCATATGTATTTCTATGTCTATACTACTGTTGGCAATAATGCTGTGAAACTATCATGATTTTTGAAGGTCAATGGAAGCAATACTGGTGATTAGTTAGTTTGCTTATTCAGACAGTCGTTTTGACATTTTGACAAGAACAGATAACAAAGCACGACTATCACATTTGTCTAGAAATCACATTTGTAAGACCCTATGTGTGTGTGACAGGGTGAGGTCTATTACTTCCTACTGGCTTCGGCTGGAGGGATATCTCTTTGACCGGACAGGTAGAGCGTAGGACTCTCAACCCGGAGGTCCCGGGTTCGAATCCCACGTCGACTTGAAAATATTAGATTTTCTTTCCTGCTACATGTGTTTTGTCAATATAATATGTCTTTATTTTTTACAAATTCTTCTTAGAAGGTTTAACTCGATTTATAAAGCAAGTCTTAGGAAATGTCTGGCTTAGAACACATCTTCATGTCATCAAAACATTACTTTTGCTTAAATTTGTGAAGTGAAGTAAACAAAGATTCACGTGTTTAATGATGTTTACTATTTGATATTCGTTACAGAAACTCAATGTTAAATAATAATTGGTTAAACACGTGTAGATGAACGCTATTATGGGAAAGAAATTTGACACCAATGTTGATGACATCTCAATTCGTGCCAATGTCAAGCTGATATTGGACCTAAAGATGATTGACGATGATGATAATAATTGGCCGAGGTTGGTTATTAATCGATAATATACATATCTGGCTTCATTAATCAGATCTATCCGATATGTCCTTTTACACAAATAGTAGTCATTAGTACTTTTTCATATCTTTGGCATAAATGTAGTGGAAAGCTTAGATTTCTGATTAATTCATAGGAACCGTTGTAAGTTTGTGGCGCATGGTTTTCTCGTGCTTATCGCATTGGGGAAAGCGACAATTAAATGATATGCGTGCAGCGTGCTTTTTTCATGCTACTTATGAAGGCCGTGTTTGATTCACTAACACACGATCTATGTTGGAATTATTCCTGCTTCATGATTGTATAAGTAAAGGGAGCCTTTAATGAAGTCTAGGGTTTGATGTTTCATTTCTAGTATGCCTGAGTACACATATGATTTAAGAAACGTAAAGAAATAAAAAAAAATACATCCTGTCTCAGGGAACGAACGTTACGCTAACTCCACGTATCTGTACCCTGGGCTCAGAAGCTCAATTTCTCACCATCTTCTCATCAACGAGAAAATGATTTGATTGGCTATATCCCAAGTCGGGCCACGCGAGCAAATCTAGCTTCTGAACCCAGGGTACAGGTTAGTGAAGTTAGCGTAACGTTCGTACTCTGAGACAGGATGAAAAAATTTGAATGAAGGTACAGTATTTATTTTAAATATTTTAAAGAATAAATTTAAGTCTATTTTACGAATTACGTATGGGCTATGTTGTGTTAAATCAAACGGCATGAAATCCACTCGTATGTTGGAAAAACCTTTGACCTTCATTTCCTCTAAGAAAATTTATAAAATGCACTTTGTATTCTAGGATTAAGTAAAATGAAAGAGCAAAATATATAAATATAGTATGTTTACTCTGCTATTTCATATTGAGCCTGTAAGATTTGGTGCCACACACATTTCAAGTTTTGTGTTAGACCTTGTAATAATGCCTGCAACATGACACTTTTTTCACTCACCAATTGAGTCAAAAGGCCGGCTAGATACTCAAGTCTGCAAATCAAACACGACCAAGAGGAAAAAGACATGGTCTCAATTGCCCCGTGTTATATGCATATATATGATACGATGATTGTACACAAACGTCTGTCACGTGGTTGATTACACGTTTCCTTGCAACATCTGTACATTTCACTTTAATCATGTTAATAGCATGTATGTTTTGACATTTGTCTGTCAATCAATCATTCCAAACTTCGTTTATTGTCCACTGGTCTTTTCGTATGTTAATAATTCATCGATTTTCGCCACGCAGCATTAATAGGGCATACATCTCACCAAAAAATCAAATAAAACAAAAGCAAAATCGTGCTTTATGGGAACTGGTTTCCGAATATTTGCTGGGCTATCGCAAGCAATAGAAGAGCGTTTCCGGTAAATATTATAGAGACTTATAGACTGACGTATTTGATGAAAACTACTTCATGTTAAGATACGTTGTAAGCAATCATTGAAAAGAACATGCACGGTGGTTCCAAATGATACTCCTTGTGTTGATAAAATTGGAGTTGAGTTTGCTTGAAATTTTTCGTGCTTTCGTACAAATGTAAAAAATTGATAATTGGAAGGACTAAATTACGACGCAATTTATATAGTGCACTTAAGCGGCACTCCGAATATTTGGAATGTATTTGCATTTAATTGGATCCGAGTGACATTGTTGAAATTGGTATTTTTCTAAAATCCTATCTTTGTAGAACTTACGACGAAAAACGTCCTGCCGTTTATGAAATGTCTAATATCCTATGAAATATTGCAAATAATATCTTGTCTTTTTCATTTGCTTATTAAAGGCACAAAAATATTAGCAACATCATTCGTCAAACTATTAAAACATTTTAACCTGCATTTTAGTTTGTATACCACAAACTTTGCTAGTTGGAGGATTGCATTGCTGTCTGCATGTAAAAGCACACACTATATCACCTTTTAAATATTACATTTGCACGAGAAAAATGCATGTTTTAATGTTAAGATAACAGTAATCAGCTCCATTTCAAATGTGAACCTAAAGTAGCGAAATTGGTACTTGTCCACAAATTCAGACATTTCAGAAAACATGATCGTTAACAGTTTTCAAAATTATCTTAAACTTAAGTTCACGGACTCACGAATATTTGCACTTCACAAGTTCACTGTTTTGACAACGCCTCCGAAGGCATTTCTGCACGAAATTCACGTGAATCGCGAACTGAGTTCCTGTTTCACGTTTTGCACGTGCAATCTGGAATCGTTTCAAATATCAGCACAGTTTTCACGTGTCTGATATGCCAGCAGGATCTTTTAGAGAAAAACAACTTGTTAGCGAGGTTATGTTTTATTCTATAGCCACAAACTCCAAACATGATCAGTCGCAGTTCGGAGCTTCACTTTGACAGAAGTCATTCCAATCTTGTTTCCGGACAAATTACGCCGCTCTGATAAAAACAATAATGACGCTGTTTTATGAATTTCCTGATCAAACCGGTGGTTAGCAAACTAGATCAAACAGACGCATATAATACAGACAGCAATTAGTACATGCAAAACGTGCACAATAAACGTTCAAATATCCTTAAATATGAGAAAATAACCGAAATCATAAAACATCAATCTTAATAACTTCCCCGTTCAGTGGCGACCCATGGGTAGTGTTAAACGACTCCAATGTTTAAGGAAAGTCGTGATTTCAATCGATAGGATATTCACACACATGCGTTGCAAATCTTACGAAATCAATTAAAAGCAGAATGGTCCGCTGGCGATTTGGGGGTCATCTCTTAACGCGAAGGGTTTCCGAGGGACGCTATCTCAGTTTTCCTAACAAGGATCAAGCTTTTCTTCAAGTGTTAGGACTCCTTTATGCCCGAGATGGTCGATATTTCTCTATAGTTATAGACACAGATTGGTCTTAACAAACATCCCGTATTTGATGTTCTAGATTCAACCACAAACCACGGCCATGTCATTGCGAGTTTAATTAAGCCCCGGTGCTAGGATATCACAAACTATTATTTGTTTAATCATGCACGCTAGGGCGAAAGGGTATGGCCCAGAGGTCCGTATCGCTGCATTAATGGCGGGAAATAATGGACATCACTTCTGCTACGATTTCCCGCCAAACGGAATGTTCCAATGTCACGTCTGTTGCTGGAGTGACGTCATCGGCACGCGATGTTGCGAGGTAGCGGGCTGTCATTTTGTGAAGAATTGCATCTTGATATTAATACTTTGAAAATATCGCTTTGAACACCCTCTTTATGAACAACGTTATGGGACTGAGAGGTAATATATATCATGCTTGATTTGGAAAAAATCCGTTTGTTCGTGAGTGGGGACTATTTCGCCGCAGCACTGCCGTTTTCTCCCTACGCGCTTGTTTTGACAAGAGCAACTTGACGTGTTCAATTGCGAATCTGAAATTGACAATTTCGTGCTGGTCGGTAAATATCACTGTCATATTTATTGTCCCGTCCATTGCAGTTATGAGTTTTTTCTTTCAATTCCTGCGAGGAATTACTTAACAGTCAGACAAAGAGTTGTCTGCTATAGTCATGTTGTTGGTTTTTGCAGACAGTCAGTGCATTATTTAAAAACATGTTTTGAGTTATATATTCCCCGTCTTTGAAGTTTGTTTTTTGCAAGGCTGCTATAGTTTTAGTAAAACATCTGAGTACAAAGAAACAAATATATCATAAGTTGCTAAATAAACATCGATACAAGGAACGCTTGCATTGTAACATATGAATTACTTTGTTCTGTGTGAATGTGCTGTTTAATCATTATCAACTTGAACTATCAGATATACCACTAATGATTTAATTTAAAACTCAGTGTTACACTTCTGCGATTAAACTGAGTTGAAACGAAGAAAATACAGTCTTCTTTTTAATTAGAGATAAATGCCATTTAGATAGTGAATCTTTTAATCGTTTTCATTTTCATTGTTTTCAAGTTTTGAAATCTATTTATCCTGTTTTAGATTGCGCTTACTGTTAAATGTGAGAGTTCATTCCTAAGAGTCAGGGAATGACATTTTAAAGTGAAAGGTTGTTTAAGTTTCCTTTCAAAATCACATGTAAATTCAATATTTATGCCTTAAGACCTTTTAATAATGATTTGATGGTCACGTTTTTTATTTGATATTTGGCCAAATAGATTTTTTTGCGTTTAAACTAGCATTTTATTTATTTACTCAATCAATCATATGTAGTTATAGAGAAAAACGTTTGTACTCTGTAAACTGTATCTATCACCTTTACTGTAAGTTAGTTTTACTTATTTCTAATCAATACTTTATCACGAATATGAATAGGAGATGTGTCATGTTCTTAATTATACTTATATTATATTATTTTTGGTAGTAATGTCAACATATTAAATGTTATTAAGATTAAAACTACTGGCGTATCATATTTCAAAATTAATCATAATGTTAGTATAAAAATGTGAGGAAATTCCTTTGATCTTAGAGAAATGTACAGAGTTTATATCTTAACTTGTGTATTTGCTTTTACAAAGTTGCTGTCATAGTGCTGTTGAAGACTTTTAATGAGAAACGCTCTTAAACTACTTCATATCAGTATTGTGAGAAGTTTAGTCAAATGACAATACCTAGTTAAACGAAAAGATTCTGAAGTAAAAATACTTAAATTTTCTGTTCGTTACAGACAGACAACTGTGATACGGATTGTTTGTACCTTTTTCATATATAAACATAACAAATTTCCACATAATTATAAAAAAATCATAAACAAATTCAAGCTTGATATTAATTAATCACAACGGAAAAGCATCTTCAAAGCAAACCTGAATAGATACGATTTGCTTTTTAAACGTCCATTTTTCTGAATAATGTTCACATCTTTCTCAGATTTGAGTAACTGGAAAAATAAGTGGAAACAAAAAACTTTTTGTCTTCGCCTTACGAACAGTTTACCAAGTACACTTTTCACCTTGGCCCGGGGAAGATGGAAATAAAAGGAAAAATAATACTCAAGGCAACGGCCAAATTGCATGCCGGTCATGTTATCATGAATTTTTTAACCCACATGGTTCTTTCCACTTTAGGATATTATGCATTTAAAAAGTTAAGTATAAAAATATGACCTATTGTAGGATATAAGTACGATCCATTATGAAATATTTCTCCTCTTAATTATTTCAAAGAGAGAAAACGGAAAGTGCATGTATATAACACTTTACTATGAACTATCATATCTCCGAACATGGAAACACTTGCATACATTTCAAGTAAAACCTTATCAAGAACGTCTTAGACAGGAGCGCGGAAACGTGACACACGAGCAAGAAACAACGTTACTTTCCCTTCTATTATGGTCACGTACATCATGTCTAGTTGATGAAATCTCATTTGTGCATATCATATATAAACGTGAGTTTCTTACACACGGAATAAAATATTTGATCAAATCTTTTCACGCAACCCTCCGACATATCAACGTGTCTTAGGCGGAACAAAGCATCAAAGGGAGGTTCTAATCACCGCGCATGCGTATTAGACACTAGCACGTAACTTACACTATCGTAAAATCGATGCGTCGATGTGATAGCGACGGGATTCTGTGAGAAGTGTTATGCACAATGCTTACACGGAAAATCGACGAGCTCGCTATAATTATTGTTGATTCAGTTATTCATATGTTATCGATAATCATTTATCCCCATTGTGAAGTGGTGATTGAGGGAAAGCGATCACTTTGGGGGGTAAAAGGGGGACTAAGAACGCCGGGGAGGGTATTTATCTTTTCAGCTGATAACAAGAGACTGTTTGTTGGGGGGAAATGAAGATATCAAACTTGAAGCCCAAATTTACTTTTGATGACGAGGGTTTTTCGGATAGTCTTCCGAAATAACATTTCTTTCTTCTGTAATCAAATCTTGCGATTTTGTAAAAATAGTCAGTCTGGTGTTTGTCGTGCGATGGCGAGAAATTATTATTCTGATCCTATATCTGTTTTATCTGTGATTGTCTTGCAATTTAAACGTCATGTTTGACGGGTCTTTGATCTCTCAAGACATGACGGTCTGTACTTGATTCGCATGTCTCGTTTTTTGACGGCATACGCTATTGATATTCAAGTAAATGAATATCCTACTTTCTCGGTGTACCGTAACTATTCTTTAGAAAAATGTCCTTTTTAAAAAAAAGAAGAGAATTTTGCTATATTCACGGCCAGAGCAAGAAGTTATTATCTATGACAATATAGATATAAGACTTTAATATATCATTTTTCCCCTAAGAAATCGCTCTCAAAATATACAACTGCAGTTTAAGAGATATATTCTGAAAAGTAACGTATACAAAATCTTCATATTTAAGATAACGACGCCGGTTGTTAGGTCTTTGATATGATGATATCAGTCGTCCTTGTTAAGTTCCAATGATTTTCCAAAAATATATTTCAAGCTTTCGAAATTAACGGAAATGGTAACCTCTTTTAGTTTAATTAACTATTTTCTCAAATTGAAACGCCCATCGTTTTATAGCGGAGATGAAGAGTACAAATAATCAGATTAAATTAAACTCCTTAATAAACAATGTAGAAAACCCTCAATGTTGTTAAATATCCATATTCAAACTGCAGTGAATTGCAATATTTAAAAAAATATTTTTACTGCATTCATTGTGTTTTATCAGTATTTTGCGACCAACCTTTAGAAAATTCATTAAATAATTTACCCAAATGACCGAAAATGCAGCCCCTGGAATGTTAACATGAAGGCGAACTAAGTGTTGCCATCTCACAAATGCGTTTCCTATACTAACGCTTGCAAGCCGTCCTTTTCGCGCACGGCTAGATTTTCTTTTCTTTTCTCCGAAATAGGTACTCTTAGCCGCCAAAGTTGTTGTTGTCAAACGCAATTCCGGTAACTGCGACGCGGTGTAAATTTTATACACATAATGATGACGTCACCAAAGGCCTGTCCGTTAAACGCTTTGGCACTTTTGCAGAGGGTAGTGTACTTTGAACGTCAAAATAAGTAAAAATGTTATTCTTGCTTAAAACATGTAAATATGATATCAATATTTCGACGGATGATCTTTCTACCGAATGATTTGTTTCTTTTCCCAATAGCTAACTTTCATAACGAACATCTTGCAAATATCACAATGGGGCTTTAATTAGTTGTTTGTACATCGAAACGCTTTATACCGGAATTGTAGAGCGTACAAGTCTTTTAGCAAGACCCTTAAGTAACATAGCGCCTAAGCAAGACTACAAGAAGAGAGCATGATTCTAAAATGAAGAAAATTTTCACATTTTAGATTTATTGACAATTTCAATTCAGAGTCTAATTGGAAAACTAAAAGCAACCAATAACCAGAATCAATCTAAAACCTTCGACGAGTGTTGATTTCACTTTGATAGAATACTTTTCTTTAAAGATTTGAACACTTTCTCCCCACAACCACAGACCAATTCATGAAATTTTGATACAGCCTCTGTTCTATTACGCCGAAATCCGAGGGTTAAAAAATTGCACCACAATCCATTTGAATTTCTTTATCAAATGACAAGGCTTCTCGCATGGAAAGGGTGGTTCATATCACAACGCCTTACCATCATTCAGTAGCCAAAATGATGATTTTAGAACAGCGTCGTTGATTGCACAACCAACTTTGATTGCCTCCAATCAGGCATCTCCCATTCTATCCCACAAAGTCGGCGTAATAGAACAGAGGCTGTATCAACATTTTATGATTTGATCTGCCTCTGTGGGGAGAGAATAAGATTTGAACCGACCATCTCGTTATGACGGCGTTGTATGATAACCCAAAGATCAATCAATATAGCGTATTTGATCATCTGTTTATAGGCTTGTGACTGATAACAAACATCTTAAGAATTGATTCTGTGTGTTCAGCCCAGACAATCCAAACACGAGAATCCAGAATGATTCCCACTGATTCCTAATCATATATTTGACTTGAGCATTGAGTTGTGTTCGAGCAAGCATTGAAGTCAACTCTTTAGTGTCGCGTTTGACCCCGTTTTAGAAAATTGTTTTTAAGATTTTTTCACAAAAGAATTAACGATTTTTTATACGTGCAATCTAGAATTGTGTCTAAGTGGGGTATCGGGTTTAAAAAAATATATTCAAAATTTTATTTGGAAAACTGTTTTTTAAATTTAGTGCTAATAACTTGAATTTACAAGACTTCCCTTATATTTTTTTCTTCTGAAACATAGATTGTAATTGATATGAAATGTTTCGATCCGTGCAGAGATCGGGGTTGACTCCTTTGACGTCATGGACATGGACATTTTCCTGCAATTATTTTGATGACTTTAGATACAATTTGAAAAGCTGTAAGTTTCATCAATACTGCTGAAAAAATACCCTAATTGAAATAATGGCGTTATGGACCAAATGTGTGATTATACATTACTTACATTAGTGCATAACTTAATACAACATAGCCTTATCTGATTTCGATTATGCATTCCTTTTGTGACAAATACGAATGATTGCAAAATTATGACGACATTACCAGACGAAAAGGTCTTTACCTCATTTTCGCCAATTAAAAACGATCACGTTATCTTAATAAAACCCGGATCCGGTTTCACCCCCTTAGCTCATTTGACGAACAATATATGAAAGATTCTTGCAATTTGGACTTATGAATATTCATAATATTCATTTGCAGAAATATGCAATGGCTGAAATATGTCATCAGTTGAAATATGTCAATTTCATTCAATATGCATTATTTTCAAAGGGTTTGCCTTTAAAGGGGCAGTAGCACTTTTTTGGATAATTTTAATTAATTCTCATTTTCATGACATCACCTTATATTCCCCCTAAAAACGTGCTACTGCCCCTTTAACAGACTGTTCATTTGCTGCATATAAATTCATGTACCTTATTCGATAGATTCTCATTTACGTTCGCGTGAAACAAAGCGTTAGAAAGAAGAAAAACAACGCCCATGGAAATACTTAGCTAAGAGTAAGCTCCTATAACGATAATGTCTCCGTTCTATTTAGGAAATTACTTGGCGGAGCCTTGTTATTCCGTCAAATGGCAGCAGACTTATTTGATTATAAATTGCATTAAGATATATACTCAGTGACAATGTGCATTAAACATCCTCATTCCGGTCTAGTATTGAATGTGTAGCGATATGGAACATGTATACTTATCTGAGATCTGAAACGAGTGCCGACTAATACACGTATGACCCTATGTCATTATCAAAAGCTTCATAAGGGCCTTGTTGATCATGCTCGGGCCCTAAAAGTGTATTTATAAAAATATGTTCTTAGGTTTCCTAAGTTGGTCAAGAAAAGTGACCATAATGTGGGATAAACATGTAAGTAAGGATTTCGGTGGAGGTAGATAATGGACTACTTATGTGCACTATCACGCGGAGTAATATCATAATCGAACATAATATGTATATAAAACCATCATAATAACTCACATATCCACCTTCATACACGTTAAAATATTTGCCTGCGGTTCGATTACCTATATTTTAAAAACGACCAAAAAAAAACGGCATTTGATTTGAATTAATGATATTCATATTTTGAATCATTTAAAAAAAAAAATTATTGGAATTTCAAAAAATAAATATCCAATTCACGTCAAAGAATCATGCCAGGATATTGAGTTTATATTCCTCTGAGAAAGTAATATGTTACAATAAGTCCAAAAGGTTTGTTCGGGAAAAATGTGAAATATTAATAAGATGGTTCAAACCCAGATATTAATTTCTGCATGGTGATCTTGGTTTGACACAAGCTGTCATTTACAGAGCTAAAATGTACCTCCATCGATACTTGTACCAGGTACCCACCTGGACTGCTGAAAATAGTTCCGTTTTGAGTAAGAGAAGCATAAATGTCCCATCTCGTGTCTCATAAGGAATCTCTCTTTAATTTCACTTAGCTCCTAGTTGGCACATCAAGCTAGCCAAAACAGCTCTTGCTGGGTTTTGTAGTTGCTAGTTATTCACGTAATAACGCCAACCGTATTTACAAATAGATTTGTTTACATTTACAGTATTTTCGCTTAATGTCAACGTTACGTTAATACATCTTCTTCAATGTCGCCTCATCTCCAAATACTCAATTAGTTTCAACAAACAGGTTACAATCTATGTATTTATGATACCAAGGGGAAATCACAAATACATTTGCAATTTACTTGGTACTTCACTTTCATTAGCGACTCTCAAACATGAGTATCGTTTTCTTGTAGATTAAACTTGTACCTAACATGTATCGTGTATCCAATGCAGTTATTGCTATTACGTAAGATTACCGAGCAATGTTAACCCTTACGGGGCCACGGGCGATGAAATGATAACATGAAATTGCAATGATTGGATAAAAAAGTCCTAGCAATATTTCCCTTGAGACCTTTGTTTAATCTAAATGAAAGTAATTAATGAGACTAAACAGACAATATCTGCCAATGATTTGTTATTTATTGACTTTTAACATAGAACACAATTACGAGCAATTGTTGTGAGTTATATCATTCGAAGCTTTGGGTTGTAAAACAAAAAGCAAAAAAAGAATGAATATAAATCAACTTTAAAAAAAAGATTCGGATGTCTTAATGGCAACAGACAAGACTATAAGTAGTATTGTCAATTTGGAGAAAAATACAATATCTTCCCCTTTTAAGAAACGCAATTTTTTCTTAAGTCAGATTCAATGACAAATCCCCTTTTTGAGGGATGGTTTCTGGGCTGGATGTCAAAAAGGTGGCGCGGATCGCGTCTCAGACGCCCAAAATTCCCCCAATCTCGACTGCAGTGATGCTTATATGTGATCACTCCGTTCTGCGTTCCCTTGATAAACCCACGTCATCCCTACTGCGCATGTCACAATACCCGTAAGCCGTTCCCTTGCGAATCAAACACTCTGTCAACATTAGCCTATTGCGGACCTCTGCGTCAACCTTCAAGTCAACAAGTCGCCTTTAAAGATATTTTTTAAAGATACTAAGAGTTGAACTTGATATCATGATTTTGCGCTGAATGTAGCTTAGTTAATGAATTCTTTATTAAAAATAATACCTGGAGCCTAAAGCATTAAATATTAATCAATTTTATATACACTCCCTTTTTATGCTATCTCCATTTACGAATAAAAATTGAGCATTTGTTGTACTTATAGACCGTATATAACTACTTGATGTAGATATATCTTCTTTTTTTGTATTCAGGATATAACAACTTGTAGTTTGGGTTATCTCTCTTTATGAATGAGTCTACATTTATACCAACAGGCAAAAGAAAGTACACACCACAGTTTGTTTAAATTTACTAATATCTATGATACATGTGATATATATATGGCACGTGAACATTAACACATATTTGCAGTAGTTAAAACAATATAGATGGTGTCTGGTTAATGTTTTGCTAAAACATCTTGTTCAAAGGCAAAGTTAAGAAATAGAATTTATACTAACACGATCCCTACCACGTTTAAAACGTTGTCAATATGTTAACAAATAGGCACGTTTATTGATTTTAACTAAGAATATGTTTTAATTGTTGAAACTTGAGAAATTCATAAAACTAAAATGTCATGTTTTGAAACAAGATGAAAACGCAAGTATTCTTTAAACGATGATTTAACTCATGATCTTATCAGTTTGAGAATACGACGACAAAATCTCGTGATATTTGAAATGGAAAATCTTACATATGAAAATCAACTAAGTGTGTACTTTCTTTCACCCATTGTCAGTTTAGTTGATAATATCTTTTATCAGTTTTTGATGACTTCATTGTAATGCATTATTGAGTTTTTCCTGAAAGCTTTTGGAAACGTCTGTAAATGGTGATGATTTGATGTTGTTTTATTTACAAGTTATTACGCTAAAAATCGATATATACGGTAAGACTGATTAAAGAGAATTTGATAATTCACTTGTTTTGCCATGATACTTTGAAACTTATATTTGATATCTCAAGGATTTACACCAAAGTAAAATTGCTGAAAGGCTTTAAAGGTTGAAGAAATTATAATTTTTATTTATGATTAACAGTTTTTAATTTTTTCCTCTCAACAATATAGCTTGATGATACCGAGTTAGTATTATTTTGGTATGGAATGAAGAATAAAAATACACGACCAAAAGATAAGATTCTACGTCATTGCTGTTCTTATCTAGATTAAACGTTTCTGCTTTTTTACAGAAACCAATTGCAAAAGGTAAACTTTGAGAAATGCAGTTAGAATAGTTTTACCTAAACAGCTCGTACGACGACAGTATCAGTGATACATTTAAAATGATTGAAACAAATTACTTAACCGCCTCTTAAACTTAAGTGGCTCTGGATTCATGATATAAAACATCTGACATTCCATTTTGGCTAACAAGCTTGAGATTTTATCGGAATTTGAAAATTACAAGACACTACAGACAAACTAATTGTTTCCTAAAAAAAAATACGTTTCTGCATAATGGTAGACTGAAAGTTTCGAAACATTTACATTTATGTGTTTAATGCCATCAAAGTGCGATGATATTACTCCAAGCAAAATATAAGCTTATTGGCACCAGTCTTTTTAAACATTATAGAAATTCTAATAATGTTTCAAATTGATATCGCCTAAACAAATATGGTTTAAAATCCAAAACCTTAAATCTGGTCCACTGTTAACCTCATTGGTGCCAAAACACCAAAATGGTCCGAAGTGTAAATTCTGTTTCAACCAAGGCTATGTTAATATATACTTCTTTCGTCAGACGGCTGTTTTGCGGAGATTGCTCTCTCTGGTGGTAAAGCTATTTTTGATTGGGCTAAATGACACACACTCACAGGCAGTCGTAAGGAGGAAGATCAGACCAAATTGTTTGCAGCGAGCTTTATATGCAGTTTTTGTAAAACACTGTATTGACTGCAAATGTCAATTTCGCTGATTCCAATTTTCTGTGTAAATGACAAAGTCTTGATGAGTGTTTAATGGAAGGTAGGTTGGTGCAGTTTGATATGAGGCTCTCGGTTTCAAGCACATATTGTTCACTTATATTGGGCTTGTTCATAGTGATGGAGGAAAGCCCGCAAGACTACATTGCTTAAGCATTGCTATGAAACCTCTGACATATGATATGTTTTATCTATGTGAAGAAATCTAATACGCCTTTTGCATGAAAAGACGTTTCTTAGAAATTTGAGAAAATCTCACTTTTGAGAGATATGACATTAACCTGTCATAGTTCATCGTCAACTTTACCATTTGTCTTTTGATAGTTACGGAACATATTCATAAACATATATACTTAAAACATAAAAGAGTGTACTTATGGTCGATCACCATGTCGTCAATGTAAAATTAAATCAAACAACTACAAAGTGTCAAAAAGAATGTTTAGTTATATAAAAAATGAAATTTAAATGTTTTTAACCCTTGCCAAATTTACAGATATTTGTCTCCATTTAAAAAGTTGTTGAATTTCAAAATACACTTTTAATCAGGGGGTTTTCCATCTTAATAACATTAGACAAACGATGAATTGATAAAGGTATTCTCAGTGGGACATTTTGAAAATTAATCTCAAATGACTTTCTGTTGAGCGGCACTGAAGTGAAAATCTCGTTGAAAATTTCACATTGCCTCTTCACATTTGAGTGACTTTCTCCTAATCCCGAGCTGCGCAGATAGCGTAAAATCTTGTTATATAGTGCGCAGACAGGGATTCTAATGGTTTTGTAAAGACTTCAAGTCTTTCACTTAGTTAGCTTGTCTCAAGTGGATAATGTCTACTATATACGTTATTATAACCGTTTAATTGCATATGGCTTACCTTGTTATCAAACCTGAATTAACA
The DNA here is from genome assembly GCA_916613615.1 of Steromphala cineraria. Classification (NCBI taxonomy): domain Eukaryota; kingdom Metazoa; phylum Mollusca; class Gastropoda; order Trochida; family Trochidae; genus Steromphala; species Steromphala cineraria. The sequence goes on along the minus strand of OU744723.1, from coordinate 21,905,093 downwards.
AGACACGATAATGGAGCTATTACTTACAGTGGTGGTAAAAATATCTTGCCTTGGAAATGCGAGTTTTTTTATAGTGGTTAATCGTGTAGGAAAATATGTTTCGCCCTTTCGATTCCAGGAAAAAATCACGATACGTGAAGAAATATATAAAGTGAATGGCTTATTTGTCATGTCACCAAAATCATCAATATATCATAATGGAAGCTTATTACTGTGAGGACCAAAATTTCTTTGATGGAGAACGCGAGGCATTGGCAGGGGCGTATTTGTTTTAGATATGTATCAACTTACTGTTTTATTGGCATGCACATAATTTGCATATATGTCAACAAAATCCCCAAAGCAAGATAAGAGCTTTGTATTAGTTATAAACAGTGTAATGAAGACAAATACATCTGTTTCTGTTGGGTTTAGTCCATTGCAGTGTATTGACCCAAATTCTGAAAATATGTCGATTGGTTCAAAATACCAAAACTGTTAATACCTAGTATCTTATACCAAAGTTTGAATATCAAATGAATTGTAAATATAAGCATTGTCTTCATTCAAGTCTCTTAAGATATTTCATCTGTTGATAAATGCCCAAAACTAATTCCATGACCGATGTTTTCTAAAGTTGACTTCAAACTTCCAATGTCATGACCAGCTTCAAATGTCACTAAAACTAAAATAAACGTTTTTCGATAAAAGTATTAAATGTCTTTTGAAGATCATCAATAATAAATTTGTTTAGATAACATAAATTTAGATATAACTTTAAAGTCTGAAAATAAACAGGTTAGTCATTAATTACTGTGCCTAGCCAAGTGTTTGGTTTGATTTACTATGCCCTGCAAAAAGTGTAAAGAATATCTCTGAAAAAACGTAGATTGGTTACAAAGCGTGAGTCAAGAGTATTTAGTTCTATAACACTTGATACATTTTAACAATGGAAAAGGAAAAAACTCGTTAAAAATCATTAAAACTGTGATTAGAATGATATGGCCTTTTAAATAAAATAGCTTATCCTTTACACTTTAGCATTGCTAGCTTTCATAAAAATATTTCATAACAACAAGGTTTATCTCAAGTTTATAATTCATGAATGTAATTAGATAAAACCTTTACATAGCAACAAACATTATTTTTGTCTTATCTAATAAAGTCAACGAATTACACGAATGTGGTTAACCTCTATGGCAAGTGCAATCTATTTCAGTCATTGGCATCAGCAACATAAAGCCAACCTTCTAAATCTGATTCAATGGAACCTGTCATCTTTAAAAAAAGATTTTAAAATCCACGAATATAGATTTTGCCCTCAAGATGAAGATAAGGCTTTGCTGTGGGATTCCGAGGAGAGATATCACAATCACATAGTATAAGGTATTCTTGTTAACGCAATCTCACGCGAGGATCAATAATTTTGATAGTTTCTTGACAATAAATCGCTTTATCCGTATTTCTCTCAGTGTTTTGAGGGCAATTGCGAACTTAAACCTTTAACACATGCATATCTAGGCTTATCGCTCTATTCTGGTATGTCTTCGAGGGGGATTTTGAAATGCTCATCTTAAATGTAATATTCCATATCAGTATTATCTTTTTTCAAAGCCTTTGCTCTGTGTAAGTCAATATTTTACCTCAAGTGCTATCAACGGATCTGTTTTCGTTCATGAATTGGATGTGTTTTGTGTTCCAAAATGTAGTTCCACTGTGTTTTATCATATCGAAATAGACTAGATGGATAAAGAAGTATATAATGTGTATTATACTCCTTCTGGCAAAGTGTTTTTTGCGTGTGACTCATTCATTCATTCATTCATTCATTCATTCATTCATTCATTCATTCATTCATTCATTCATTCATTCATTCATTCATTCATTCATTCATTCATTCATTCAAACATGCATCCTTTCATGTTGTAAAGTGTAAATGGTACATTTGACCAACAATATTTAAATAATTCTTTAAAGAATTCTACACTCAAAAAGTTTCGTATTTTAATGAAATGGGACATCATTCAACGAATCATTAAGATGCTTTATCAATATCGAATATCAATGACCATCATTAAAATCATAGCTTTATTGAATATGAACAATTTCAAGTTATTATACAAATGTTGCATAATTGCTTCGTAACCGATCTTTTAAGCATCTTCAATAATTTCTACTTTAACCTGATGATTAATAAACGTACGATAATTCTTTTAGAATTGAACATTCGTTTCTATCATGTCGTCAAACTGTACATTAATATTCTCAAGCAATTGTTCATTCTACTTATCATCAGATGAAATTGTAACTTATAGAACATTAACTAGTAAACTGACTCTCCTATAGAATGTTACAACGAGCGCCTATTATAAGAAGCAATGAATCTTCTAGAGCTTGGCGTAGCCTGATAGATGGTGTTTGGAGCCCTCAAATTAAGCCATCGATTGGTCAGCCGCTTTGATATCACGAGACAAGAGTCATCAATAACCCTTAATAACATTCTAATAACCCCCTGGTCAGTGGCTAAAGGCTGGACAGCGGTCACTGCTTAATTTGTGCAGTTGAGAAGGGCCGTTTTCTCTGAAGAGGTTATAATCGATATCTTACCATTTTGTGTAAAACCAATATTTGATAAGTGTAATCGTGAGTCGTTTGACCATTGGTCACTGTTTATGTCGTGATAAGTGACCACTACATCAGTTGAAAGTGGTGAGTCTCATTTTTACCCTCCCCCCCTCCCCCCTCCTTCCCTCTCATTTTAAAAGACGTACTCTCATCGTGCTACTGCCCCTTTAAAACTCGTTCATTCTAGTATTTGTCGATCCATTACCAGTTAAAATCAAAGCGATGACAGTGGTACTTGATTATTCCTCCAAACCCTGACCATCGAATCATGACTTCATATATCATTGTGATGATTATTCAGCTTACCCTTCTCTCAACCCTATCAAGGACAGTGGTCATTGTTTATTTTACAAAACTGACCACTGCAAGAACCGAGTCTATCGCTTTACGTGTCGGATACATAGTAGCCAGTCGAATGTAAACACCGTAATTACAGACGATTTACTTAAAGAGTGTAAATCTGTCATAATTTGGTTTCGGGAAAGTCTCAAAAGATCCAAATAGTCAATACCAGCGTTTATTTATAAATGAGAATATTGAATAAATGTCTGACGATCAGAAGTTGTGAGAATCACTTCTTAAGAGATACGCAGTTTTCTTTTTGTATCAACCAGATGAAATAAACCCTTTTCATTGACGATTATACTATTTGATACTCATGCATTTAAATGTTTAATAGACCCATTACCAATAGGTAGTTAATTTAGGACTATATTTATCTATTCATAAGATCCGTTTCTTTATTTCTGCACTAGCTTTAATTTTTAGATTTATGTGTCTACACTCCAAAGTAATTACAAACTTGAGAAAGCCAAAATAAATTATACATTACTTAAATTAAGATACTGTAATGGCTTAATGATGAATTAATCTCCCTTCTCGATTTTAGATCTTTATGAAGTTAATGATAAATAATCATTATGCTATTTGCTACTGGACCTTATGTGGAAAAGTGGAATGTTTTTTTAAATAGGCTTTCAATAACTTATTATCATAAATATACGATATTCTGAGACGATTGCAATCCAGACATGGGGGAGTAATTATGTTTAATTTCTCATCAAAGTCATTCAATATATAGTTTATTAATTGTAATAATGACATCGCTTATACAATATAAAGTATCATCAGGTTCTTCTAATCCCTTTCAAGGGGATCGATTTTGATCATCATACGTCTTAGTCGAATTAAAAAAACCCATTGAATTGTGTTATTATGTTGAAGATACAATTCACAAAACAATATATACTGAGGTACAAAATAAAGTACACACCTCAGTTATTTTCGATTAATTAAATATGTTATTAGCATGTGATGTATTTGATTATCACATGATCAACACAGCCTATATTTGTAGCATTTGCAATGAATTCCGTGTTGTCTGGTTATTAGTGTTTACTACGTCAAAAACTTATAATATTTGTAGTTCAAAATCATGTATGTGATCAAATCAACTGAAGTGTATACTTTCTTTTGTACATCAGTGTATCTTCAGCGGTGGGTTCACATCGCCATTACTAATGACATTTCTGATAATCTGCAATTAATGTAAAGCCAAGAACCATAATATTCACTTATACTCTTGACCATCCGAATCAACGAATTTATATCATCTTCAATGGACATATTTCTACTTATCTTTTTAACTTCTTCTAAGTATACATTCAACATTTTAGAAGTTGGAACTACAATAATAAGAAGGTATATGTGGATCGCAAAATTTTTATTCATGGTATGCGATGTTTCGATGCAGTGGTTCTTTTAATTAAAACTATATAGTGCTTAGTGCCAAAGAAATCTTTAATTATCTCCGGATTTCCGTGAAAGACATTAAACCAAGTGAGTGGTCAGTTCCCCTGTTGCGATCTTGACCACTCGAGGACAGCGTTATAAGGGTCTTCAGGATTGAAGGGACTTAGTCGGGAGGGTTGAGTTATCGGCCCTTGGGGAAGTGGTTCCTTACATTCATCATCATGCGATACATCATTATCCATAGGAGAAGGAGCCCAGTCTCCCCGGGGCTTTATACCGGAAGTACGCGTTGACCGGAAGTAATGAAACACGTGATCTTGGTCTTCAATAGTTCTGAAATGCCAAAACGGAGTTTTATGCTATTTATTGACGGGGTAGCACAGTGGTTAGGGTGTTTGATCTTGGGGAGCAGGGCAGTTTTCGAAGGCTAGCAGGTCGGCAACTGTTCTTCAAACAAATAGGGTTACTCTGATTTTTCAAAAGTGAAGTTAAGGCTATGCTTAAAGACTTCTCAGTTCATATAGCAATTTTAGCGGAGTTATCCCCCTTTTATTAAACTAGCTGACGGTCCAAACAGCGAAATATCTTTCAAACGGATTTCGACCGACACACAGTGAAACTCACACTCAATTGTCTTTTGAGGTTTTACTTTTTATGGTGCTATTTAATGAAAATTAGATCATCTCATTAACATGCCCTCAGGCAGTTGAGGTTATCTGTCGTTATAGTAAAACTTCGAAACTTTGACATTAACATTGTATAAATACATGAAATGAGAGTTAAACTAAATACAGATTTAGATTCAGATTCAGTTTATTCAGTATTTCGGGCCAATGGGCCTATAGTACAAATACAGTTAAACTAAATACGTCATTATTTGATTATTTAACTTTTATTGATAAGTTAAAGACATGATTCAATTAAGTTTTCAATTCTCCCCGAAGTATTCACAAATAAATGTTATGCAAAGGACTATAACGACGGCAGGTCATATTGCTCAATATTGTTACCTTAAGTGCAAGTAATATTATTAGTATGACAAATGTCATTAACATTACTTTTTAGTAATGCATATCAATGACAATAATAAATGTTAACTTGAATAAGACAAATGACTTTGTTTATTAAATGTATTTCAACAAAATTATACCTAAATCAAAACCCTCAATGTTGTAAATTATCGTGAGGAAATTTATTCCGATAGTCTTTCATTTCGAACATCAGTAGATCACTAAGTATAAATCTTTAATTATTGATATACCAATTTAATCAGAAGATCAAACGAATATTTCGATGAAAGATCTTGAAGCCCTTTGATTTCTAATCATGATTATAACCTTACGAATGCTACTGTTATAATCAACATTCTAACCCTCATGTAAGAACTTATATACATGTAAGAAAATCATTTTCTTTATTCATTGTTCAAAATCCTTGAAATGGCAATTTCTCGTGATATTTTGTTTCATCTATTTAGAAAAAAACATGCTTTATCTCATCTGAAATACAATTTCTCCTAAAACTACCAAACATGGATATTTCGTTATTATATTACAAAGTCCTGAAGCACATGTTATGACAAACCAAACATATTGAAAGGGATTTCGTTACAACGATTGTGTACATGATTAAAATGATTCATATTACATTAACATGGAAAGGCAATAGATGAAAAAAAAATTTAAATATCATATATTTATATCGAGTTTCTTCAGTGACTGCTAAATGGCATATACAATTAACGAATTTCATATAATCTTTTCAACTTAACATACGAATGAAAGTACACAAAACAGAAAATCAAGATAAACTACCGATGGAAAATAAGTGAACTGTGAACTTAATTGGAGCTAAGAATATGCGCATGAAATTGCAGGTAATTATATTGGTCATTGGAAATTACTGCTTAAATTGTATTTGATGATCATGCACACTCATCTTTGTACACATAATGGAAAATTCACGATTACAAACTCAATTGAAATAATAAACGCTGAAAACGCCTCTGTATCTAAATTACCAGAATATGTAGAATTGCGGTTACGACAGTGAGAATAACAAGGGTTTAAAGGGGCAGTAGCACGTTTTTAGGGGGAATATAAGGTGATGTCAGGAAAATGAAAATAAATGGTTTCAAATGAAAGACAATGTATTTAAACTAAATGGAGCAGTAATAATTCAAATATATAACGTAAGGTTCAGCCATGCGATTCCTTTTTCTTGCAAAAATGAATTAAAGGTGTTCACAAGAAAATGTGAATCCTCATACTTTGTCCTCTATGGGTGATTGGCTTGTGTAATGTGATTGTTGACACTGTCAATATAATACATTAGGCATTTACTTACAATTATAAGTGACATTTTTAAAATATAAAATTATAAAAAAACGTGCTACTGCCCCTTTAACAGTGGTTCGCTGCTTGTAACCCAGCTCACAAGTTTCACCGCAATGCATAGCCACGATAGTGTTGCGGGCTTTCTCCCTGCAATAATATTAGTAGTTTGCCAGCCAGACCCTAAAAAATGCAAGCCTAAGCAAGTCTATAATGAGACTTCTAGACTCAATTTTAAAAATAAGGAAATTTCAGTCTCCTTTTCATCCTCCCCCCCCCCCCCCCCCAAATTTCAGATTTATTGAAAAAAATCATATCAGAGTCTTATTGTTAGACTAAAATACTAGCAATATTGCTGTTAATGAAATCAGGCGTTAAATTATTAACACCTAAAACATTTCCTTTATTACGCTGTGCACTGTGACGACCAGTTTACTTCCAATATGCCCTTAAAGGGGCAGTAGCACGTTTTTTGATAATTTTATATTTTAAATATTTCACTGATAATTGTAAGTTAATGCTAAATGTTAATTTGACAGTGTCAAAAATCACATTACACAAGCCAATCATCCATAGTCAGAGGACAAGGTATCGAGATTAACATAAAATCCATTGGCGGCCTATTTTGTGAACACCTTTAATTCATTTTGTGTAAGAAAAAGGAATCGTATGGCTAAACTTTACGTTATAAATTTGAATTAGTGCTGCTTCATTTAGTTTAAATACATTTTCATTCAATTTGAACCATTAATTTTCATTTTCCTGACATCACCTTATATTCCCAATAAACGTGCTACTGCCCCTTTAAGTTGTTGTTACTGTGTATTGTACTATTTACTTATATATATGCCCCTACTTCATTACTCTTCCTCTACTTGAGAACGACACACGAATCTGTGTCGAAACGTCGCTTACAATTAACAAAGAAGTTGTAATCCATATATTCATCAGCATCATTATTCTGATAAAAGTGTTGAAAGTAAAGTTGAAACCAAAGCGTTTATGGATACTAAACTTCTTTATTTCTATTTCAATGTAGCATGTCAATGTAGATACTCACACCTACATGTATACCGAGCAAGTGATGTCTGATAAACGAGTTGAAAGTAACCAAAGCGTTTATGGATACTAAACTTCTTTATTTCAATTTTAATGTAACTTATCGATGTAGATACTAACACCTTTATGAAGCAAATGATGTCTGATAAAATAATTGAAGGAAAGCAGAGCGTTCATGGGTTATAAACTTCTTTATTCCTATTTCAATGTAGCTTTTCGATGTAGATACTAACACCAAATGATGTCTGATAAAAGAGTTGAAGGTTTATTTTGGATAATAAACTTCTTTAATTATATTTCAATATAGCTTTTCGACGTAGATATACTTATACCTTTATCAATCAAATGATGTCTTAATAAAAGTTTCTTTTATTACAAAATATTAACTTATTTTTATCATTTCAGATTGCCCGGGCTATAGAAGCAAGGAAACTGACGGGTTTGTTCCTAGATGATAACATAACCGTATTTCTCCCGTCAAACGAGGCATTCTTTGCCTTTCGTCCCAGCAAATATGGTTTTAATGACGATACGGAAACCGCAGAAACTAACATGTGGCGTTCTTTGTTACTATACAGTTCAGGTTAGTATATGAATTGATTGAAATATTAATATGATTTAGTCAAATCTTTTGGTTTTGAAAACCTTTCCTTGATGGGTGCTAACGGAAGGGTAGGCCATATTTGAGCTTTTAGACGTTTCGTCAACATTTGAGGGTTAGCACATTTAAATTTGTTTAGAAATATAAAATTATTAAATTTCAGAAGCGATTTTGATCTTTTACGACACTTCAATTGATTCTTAAACGCTTTGAGTATCATTTGAAACCAAGAACAGTGATAAAAGTACTAAATTAAAAGAAGGACATTATTGAATTTTTACATATTTTAGAATATCACAAACGGTTGAACGAAAATGATGTATTTGTTATCTGGCGCAAAAACTCAATTTGGAATATGATTTAAAAAATTTAAATCAATATTCCAACTATAATATTGCACAGCACATTATTACGTCTATAAATCATAGTCAGTACGTTGCGCTCTATGAATTGCAAATCCCAAGGGTTAGAAACGAATTCAACAAATTAATAAATGAGATTTTTACCTCGTAAAACAATAAAATGGTAGTGAAAAACACTTTTGCAAAATGATAATACTAATTTCCCCCTGTTGAATCAAAATCATTTAAAAAGAATAATCTTGGTTGTTATTACATATATCATTTTACAATGTCATGAATCATAAATGCACTTCCAGTCATTACGTTTTCTTAGGTAAATAAACGTATTGATGTTATACAGAAGAAGAAAATTGTTATGTAGTAAGTAACATTGTACAAATCTCATTGATACAATCAATATATAACAGTGGTGATTGTAATAACCGGTTTTTACGTGTAGACCTACGGGACACAAAACAAGAAATGCAATTTTACTTCATTTTAATGAAATAAATAAATTATCATAATAATCATCATACATTTTCGCACGTCCTAATTGTGCAGCACATTATACACGTATTTACATCATCGGTAACGTGTGGATTTTATTTGATTTAAAATCTTCGTAGTGAAACGCTGAAAGGGGCATTAGCACGTTTTTCGATATTTTTTTATATTTTTATATTTATGTTTCACTGATAATTGTACATTAATGCTAATTGTATTGTTTGATAGTGTCAAAAATCTCATTACACAAACCAATCATCTATAGTCAGAAAACAAATGATAAAGATCCATATAAATTCCATTGGCGGTCGTTTTTCTGTGAACACCTTTAATTCATTTTGTGTAAGAAAAGGAATTGCATGTCTGAACTTTTAATCATATATTTGATTCGTTACTGCTTAATTTAGTTTAATTACTTTCTTTCAATTGGAACCATTTATTTTCACTTTCCTTATATTTCCCCTAAAAACGTGCCACTGCCCCTTTAAAATTGCTTGTTTCATGACCCCTTTAATGCTTAACATAAACTCTTTTCTTGATATGTTATATGATGCTTTTTTAACCTCTATTGTTTGTAGTTCAAGGCAGTTTGTTGCAAGCTGATATCCACGACAAAGATATCATAACTACTCGTCTCGGGGAAGATATCAACCTTTATGCAAACACTTTCACAGAAGAGGCGGGCGAGGTATGATAGAAATTATATACATGAAATCTAAAGTGAAAGTATCATAATGTTTGGGCCAAAAAATATCTCATGAAAACGAAAATAAATTGCAATTCATTAGTTTTTGTTTTAAAACGAATACACCATGTTTCTTTAAGCTACGCGAATCCATTTACTTGTCCTAAATAATTTGATAATAATAATCATGATTTTTTGCTTCAAAATGATATTAATACTTTCTTATACGCCCAAAAATGGTGGGATTGAGTAGTAAGTTGTTTGATCCCTCTATCTTGCGATAAAGGAGGTATAATCAATTTCGTTTCAAACTAGATATTTTTAAGATTATATAATCCTCTAAAAAAACATGATATATTTTACAGCTACTTCAAATTAGAGGAATCAGTGTATAACATTGAATAAATGTATATGTATAATGGAGTTAAGTTTTAGAATTTGTTTAATCCACTATGATACTGATCATGATTGATGCTATTTTTACATTTTGACCCACAGTTCTTGACGATCAACGGCGCCAGGCTTATAGAAAGTGATATACAAACAGAAAATGGAGTGTTACACATAATAGACGGAGTGTTGGCTCCGATCGCTACCAATACAACAGTGGCGGAATACCTGGAGAAACCTGGGGTACCTCATCTCGCTTTTGAGTAAGTATTCTTTTTATATACCCTTCTGCCTAAGAGGTTTAATCATATTATTTGTTTACAAAAATATAATACCGGTAAACAAGCAAATGCTTATCTATATCTATATCTATATCTATATCTATATCTATATCGCTGCCATAACTAAGTAAATAGTATGCAAGGCTCTTTACAAATAAATCTTTATCATTATACGGAAAATATAATATTGATAATTTAATCTTGTCATATAAACATAAATTATAATGATTATTACGTATACCTTTACTTCACTTTATATGTCATATTGCTGCTTTATTTTATGATACATGTTTTCAAAGATGGTAAAAGGCTGGTAATAAAAGTGACCTTCTTATTTACAATTTCATGTTTCAGACTGATCTATATGTGTTATTTCTAATCTCCTCTCTTATACCAAGTATATAAAAAGATGATGTACTGTTTGTATATTCATATTATGATAAACGTAATTTGTGTCTCCTGGTTGAAAACTGCCTTCTTGGTTTTTTAAAATAAAACTACTTTACAAATATTATCAGCGTAGTTAATTTTCCCCGCTCATGTTTCTGATATTGTCGACAATACATTCATTAATAGTCTGTCTTCTAGATCCTATAGCAAAAATGAAAGGAGCCTTTGTAAGTCTATAAAATGTTGACAGGTGTAGATGCCTCAGCTTTTTTTAATAATGGTCGAGGCTCCTTTTATCTTATTTCCTATTAAACAAAATAAAAAAATAAAATATTTGTCATGAATTTTTCAGGGATTATATGAAAGTCCAATTCATAAAAAATCTTACTGACTTCTTACCCAAATGCAATAGAAATAAATAGAAAGAACAAGGTCACTATTTTAATAGTTACTCTTGTTAAACCAAGTTCGATGAACATACACATTATAATGTGAAAAACGTTATTATACGAAAGATGATATCTCTATAATCAGTCAAGGTATAAAGTTATTGTTTTTTATTTTTCATTACAAATGGTATTCATTTTTCAGTCATCATAATCTTAAATGTCGTTGAATGTATGTTTTAATATCTCAAATTCAATAGTTAACATGCGATAAAGTCAGTAATAATGTGACATGATCTGAACAAAAACACGATTTAATAAACATGTTTTATATATTTTGCTTGGTATCAATTAGTTTAAATAATAAATATAGGATATTTTTCAAAATTAAAGATTATATTGAAACACATTTTTTAGATTACTGACAGTTAATGAAATATCATTCTTATAAAACTACTCACTATTAACAGAATACTGGAACAGCTATTAGAGAAAAGTATTATTATCAGTGACATTTGAACATTTGTGACAATGTGATCTTAAAATACATTATGAAATGATAATTTTTCTGTTCTACACGAAACGGTACACATTACCTTCTGATCATCTCGTAAGTCTATAAATATCAAGTGGTTTGTACATAATTTTTTTCTTATAGATAAAATCTTGATATTAAGCAATTTCATCAAGTAATTTTTTTTCATACTGTATTTTACTTTATTTTTCAGGTCTATTATCCGGGCTAAGATCGTGGTTGCCGAACTTGAGGCTCGAACTCGGAATAGCAGCATATACTTCACTTCCTTCTCACCCAACGACTCTTTCCTCTTCCCCATGCCTCTCTATGGCAAGGACTTGCTATTTTCAGACTGGGATCTATTGGAAAAGGTAAGTGAAATGAATAAAAAAAGTCCATGGGTGTTTAATCCTATAGGCATGTGTCGTGATAAAAGCCATATTTAAACCATGTTACTTTGGCCCCTTCGTTTCACAGAGACAAAACAAGACAAAACTCAAATGCTTGTTTCAATGCTCCCGCATTTACTGTCAAGATGTCACGTGTCACAGTATTGATGCCACTAACCAACTAGGTCCGTGTTGAGCATGCGCAAAAATCAACAAAAGAAAAAAGAACTGGCTCAGTTCTTAGTATCGGACAATCTATAGTTAAATCTAGTTAAAACTAGCTGAATCTTTTTATGTCCCATAAGTCCTACATGAAATTGTTGACATTTATATTTTTAATTTGTAAAACGCAATGGAAATCCCAAGGACGTCCGATTCAATGAGATCAATTCAATTTTTATTGGTTGATTTCCGCGCATGCTAGATCTTTCGTATGACTATGGGACATATACATTACAGCTAGTTTAACTAGATTGTCTCAATCCCGTCATTACAATAAGTCGTTGCCTTCAATACACTGATGAAGTAGAGTACTCAGTTTAGAAAAATAATGTTGTACGATTTCCACAGGTTTATCGGGCTCATATAGTTGAAAACACATCGTTGTTCCTGCCAAGTCGGGGTCCTATACCAGATATGGAGGCGTCTGTTGGAACCCTCAGCTTCACAAGATACAATGGGGACAGTAAGTATGAAATTCATTAATGTTTGAAATATAATGGTAATAATAACGATATTGGACATTACAGTCCGTATTCCAATTCACTGGTGCATGCTCAAGGCTGTACCAACATTATTACCCTGATCTAAACCAAGTTGACACGTTTTCGCTAGATGGTCCATCTTTCCCGCCAGGCCAAGCTAGAGCACGTTAGAGACTAGCTAGATAGGCTCGTTATAACGTTAACGTTGGCTATCTAGTCCTTGCGGGGAAGATGTAGAAGGTCAAACTACTCCTTACCAGGTACCAAGTGAAATAATTAAATGTAATCATTTAAATATGATCGCGTCAATTTTAAATCAGAAGCACCGAAGAATGAAGTTAATTTCAAATGATATAAAAACATTTTACAATGCACTTAATGTCGTGATAAAAATGTACTTAATTTTTAGTGACATTTTATATATATATAGCTGATTTAATTGAATAAAAAAACCGCCTGAAATTATGAAGAACGAGTTAATTGTCAGATCTGTTTTTGCTGTCTTAATATTTAAGAGAAATTTTCCATTTTCCATTTTATAACTTTGTATTTCTCGATACATACTTTAAACAAGATTACAAATGAATCGAATACAAAAGTCGGAGATCAAAGCAAAGTGAATAAAACAAATCTGCTGACAAAGACATTTCAAGTTCAAAATGTCATGATAATGACAAATGTCATCCTCATGTCATGTAACAATTAATCAAAGATGCTTAATATCAAACTTTTGCGAGAATCGTAAGTTCTTATTTCTTTAATTAAAACTTTTTAAATTAAACACATTGCTCTGGTAACACTTAAAAGCTTACGGGCTCGAGGAAAGTCGGGATGTGAAATTACCAACGTCTAGAACCTACAATTGTATTGTTCTTCGTTATCAACACCGATAATTAGTACTTGAAACCTTTCACCTGAACGAAACGCTCAGTCAGTCACAATGCTATATTTTCAATGGTGTATCATTATCTAAGGACTGTTGTTCTAAATAATCATGTCAAACAAATCTGTTGTTAAGAACAGTGATATTATGAAGGAGTAGATTTGAGATATAATCGAAAACCGGACAATTACGCGTGTTAATATAACTGTATACTAAATATAAATAGTGATAAAGAAAGTTAGGTGATGGTGATGGATGATGATGGATGATGATGATGATGATGATGGTGATGATGATGATGAGGATGATGTGATATTGTTGACTGTTCTAATGTTTGCATTGAAATCAAATAGCTATAGGATATATTTGTCATTTGGATTATTCGAATTGACACAACGTACATATATCATTTAGATACGTATCAAAACCAATCCAAATCTCTCCAATAGAATACATAATATTCCCAGAGTGCTTTTCAAGTTTCCAATATCCTAGATGGGTAAGGAAAATGTTGAATTTAAGCGAACAAATGGTATGTTTTCAAAAACAAAATTGTATTGCTGAATTTTAATAGAAAATGATTGTTATATCCAGATATCGTTGATAAACTACATTTTACATATCTTGAAAATATGTTTTCAGTATACGTGAATACAGTATTTAAGTGTACAAATGGTAGATTTTTAGAATATAATTGTATTGCTGAATTTGAAAGGAAAATATTTGATATATATAGAAATAAAGTACAACTGACATATCTGGAAAATGTTTTTTCAGTCTACGTATATAACAACATGGTGCGGGCCCGAGTGATCCACCCCAATATACCCGTAGTGAATGGTGTCATCCACGTCATAGACAATCTGCTGTATTTCGTGTATGACACAATCTTACAACGGCTTGGAAGTCTACCGGAAACAAGGTGAGTAATCTCCCCTTTATAATGACCTTGACATTTAGCTCTTGAAGTGAGCTGATATAAAAATCTCAAATATTTGAAAATCGTTACTTTAGTATTGTGGATAAAAGACGTAATTTGCCTGAATTCACAAATACACTCAGGGGCAAAAGAAACTATATGATATAAAATGCAGAATAGTTTAAGCCATGATTGATAATTACGACTCAAACATGGTTACTTCATGCCTACATCATTCATCTGGACTACGTTATAAATCTGTTAATGATATCTGTTCACTTTTTTGATAAAAACACTTTTCAAAACGGTGGTTTTAAAATCTATTTTACTAGATGAGAAGGGATAGTAAAATATTACTTTTTTTGCTTTTTCTATTGACCTATAGTAAATATACGTAGATTTATTAATTTCAATAAATATCTCATATTTATTTAAAAAAACTACAATTCATAACTTTTTAATTTCAATTCCAAACATTCCTACCAAAAAACGTATTGAAAAAACTGTTTAATGACGCAAAGTGTAATTGAACAGTCACATACATTACAAGTATTCTTCTCTGTTGAATGAAATTGTGAAAGCTTCTTCTCAACTCAACTTCTATCGCAGGGATTTGTTCGCACCCTTTTGAAAAGTTGACTTGTGTCACAGTATGAAAATTAACGCTCAAAGTTGAAACTGTTAAAGCAACATGATAGACAGTTAATAAACAATTTTTAAATATTTTTTTATTTTTATTTAAACAATAATTTTCAGCAAAATTGGGGAATTGGCCAATGGACTACCCGAAAGCTATAAGACAGTTTTAAACAGCGTCGATGAACAGTATACTGTCTTCGCTCCTACAGACTGGGCGTTTGGGAAGATCCCCAGTTCAAAACAAAGAGAACTGAATCGAGATGACGAGGAAGGGATACGAATTCTGAAAAGTGTAAGTTTTGAGCTAACGTCTAAGAATAAACGTGATGAAAATTGATAACATCAACATCTTTTCCTACATGATTCTCGGTAATTAATCAAGATTGATTTCGATGAAAATGTTCCATCCAAGTTTCCATTTTGATTACAAACTGTTTGGTCCCTTCTGGTCAATATTCAAACATTGACGAACAATTTTTTCTCAAAAGTACTTTATTATCGCGGAAGTGAAAATGATTTTACTAATGCTTTGTATACAAACGTTGACCGGCACACATGTCAATCTTATAGAATAATGATCTATTTGCAACACTACGCTAATATAATATGCGTAACGTAGTGAAACAGTAATGATCTTATTTTAATAAGATTGGCACACATGTACAACATGTATTTCATTATTTCGAAATAGTGTTATTAATTACATATGGAAATAAGCTTTCAATAATTGATGTATCGAATTCATATATTCCAGCTGATTGATGGTCACATCGTGCCAGGGGTTAAGCTGGACGCCGCCATGTTGTCACGTGACCAGTCACTCAAGACGATAGACAACCGGACAATCAATGTGATTCATTTAGATGGGAGTGAGTCGATTAATAGATGTCATTTTTTATCAAACCTGTCAAAGGCTCCTTAGGCAATGATGCAAAATTAATTTCGTTGTAAGCGCTCGTAAAATATCCAAACTAACAAGTTTTTGTAATCTTGCTCACAAGCCAACAAACTAAGAATCCTATATATTTATATATGTATACATTTTAATACAATTTTACAATATTTGTTCTATTAATTCCATAAGTTTTGCCAAAAGAAATTAAATCAAATCATTTTTTGTATGTATCATTAACATATCTAATGCCTCTTATCGAAAAAAACAGATAGAGTAATATCAATTCAATGGCAGACCTGTATAATGGCTGTTTATCAACAGCATTCTGAATCTTATTAAAGGCGCAGTCATTATATAGTATAAACAAAGAAGGAAGGTCTGTATACCCACAGAAGTTTTAAATCTTATTAAAGGCTCAGTCATCATATTATCACCTTGTCTCAGGGTACGAACGTTACGCTTACTCCACTTATCTAAACCCTGGGCTCAGAAGCCAATCAAATCATTTTCTCGCCACCTTCTCGATAAAATTTCAACTCGAAAATGTGTTGATTGGCTATACCCAAAAGTCGGGCCGCGCAAGCGAATCACACTTCTGACCCCAAGGCACAGATTAGTGGATTAGCGTAACGTTCGTACACTGAGACAAGATGTCATATTATATAAAACAAAGATAGCGATGAATTGTTAAAAAGCTTGTTTTAAGAGCCCATCAATTTTAAAGAATAATTTCAATTTCCCCCCAGATACCTACCTAGAGAGTGGGACATTACGAGCACGACTTGAGGTGACCAACATCGGCTGTACCAACGGAGTTGTCCATCTCATCAGCAATGTGCTCTTCTACAAGAACTTCACTATATGGGAGGCGATAGAGAACATTCCTGAACTAAGGTGGGGCGATGCACGATGTGTTCGAGATATATGAAACTAAGAAAAATGTACAACAGATTAGCGTTTTATCACGTAACCGACAAATTGCCGTGTACTATATTTTATCGAAGTGCATAAGTATTTAAAATGCATGGTTTAAAGAATTTATGAGAAACATGATAAGTACACCATTAATGTTTTTAGTTTGATTCAAAGCATCTTAATTCATCCCTGCAGAGGTAATTCCTTGTGCACACAACATTTTGTACGACTTTGTCCCACATTGGGTAAATCGTCGTTGCATCTAGGTGCAACCGATAAGTTAAAATAGAATAAATTTCGTGCACCGTAATGGCCTCCTGATATCGTCGTTAACGTTACAGTACCTTTCTTTCTTTAGTCAAAAACCATGCTGCTACTAGGCACAACTTGATATTGTTTTGGTTCCTCACGATATTGCTTGTGGAATATCATGCCATATCTCCTAGGAGATATTGTAAATTTTGGATAATGTTGTGCAATTAGCAAGTACATGAAATAACACATGTTTTGTATCATCAAGTAATGAATTGTTACTTGTGTTGATTTATTCTATAATAGAAGACACTTGGATGATATACTCTATTTATTAATTAACTATCAATGATATGGCACTTATACAATCTGAACGGCCTACACTATACGATTCGGCAACTGGGCCAATACAGGTAAGCTGGGCCAATACGGGTCAAACTGGGCCAATACGAGCAGACTGGGCCAATACGACTCTGAGCATGCGCATATGTACACAAATGGCGAGAGTCCGAAGCTATCGCTTCAAAACTTTCAACATATATTTCAGTTCACCAATCTGTTTTATAATTTGGATTTCGATGAAAATGAAATCTCTAATGTTGTTCAAGTAAATCACAAAGAAGTTAATTAATAAAAATGTCATTAATCAAGTTTTTCCGTATTGGCCCAGTTACAGGTCCTCGGTCCGCTGTATTGGCCCTTGGCTTCGCCTCGTGCCAATACAGCAGACCTCGGACCTGTAACTGGACCAATACGGAAAAACATGATTAATAACATTATATTATTTACCATTGCAGCATCATGTACGACTTCGCGCTCCAGTTCGAGGAGATAGAACAGAACCTCAGCTCGGAGTCGTCAGGAATGAAGACCATGTTTATAGCGAGCAACTCCGTCATAGAGAAGACGTCACAGTCAGCAACAGACACACTCAACAGGTTCCCGCATATGGTTCGACAGGTGGGTGTTTATCTGTTCGAATCCCAAGTGGCTCGTTTAGTGTCGTGACAAGCTGTGCCAAACTAAATTTTCGTTTGTCGTTTGATGGTAGAATTCCATGTCAACCTTTTCATTCTAAAAATCAAGTAAAAAGTGCTATTGTGAATGATTTCTGGATTTTATAGATAAAAGGTTAAGATTTATATCACAGGATGTGATCTTTGTTCTGTTTTGATAACCTGCAAATTGGCCGGCTTCTTTTTACGAATACACGAACTTACTGTATTTTTATATACATCTTAGAGATTTCCCTTAACATAAATTATTTACTTTCTCTTTATTAATAAAACATTTTTTTCTCGATCTTGTTTGCTAAAGAAGTTGATCTTGATAATAATAGAATCTACTAACTTTATTCTAATTAATCACATAAATATTTATTGTTGCTTTACTGATTTTACCAAACTATATGAAAATATACATTTAAATCATCATCCACCACTAGGCACTACGGGGTCAGATAGTGCAAGGAGAGTTCAGTTCCTCCATGATCTCGGGTTCGATCCAGGTGGGGTCCATAGCTGGCAAGAGTCTACGTATCTACAGGACCACCACAGAGAGTGGAGATGAGGGTAAGTTTTGTCTATATCAAGAAATGTGCTCAAACGTTAGGATAATCACGAAGAATCGACATGAAGTGGCCCAGAAACGTCGTGGGAAATCAATAAAGAAGTTGTTATCCATAACAGGAAATGTACTTAAACCTTAAGTTAATCACATGAAGAAGGGGTAAGATTGGCCCAAAGACGTCGTGAGAAATCAATAAAGAAGTTGTTATCCATAACAGGAAATGTGCTTAAACCTGAAGATAATCACCTAAAGAAGGGGCAATGTGGGCCCAGAGACGTCGTGAGAAATCAATAAAGAAGTTGTTATCCATAACATTTGTCTTGTATTACCACACGCCTTTGAAGAATTTCTTAAGATAATCAGTAAAACCACGCTCTTCCATTTTAAAAGTTGGCTGCTATGACTATGTATATTGCCTGTCTTTGAAGCGAGGAGGTACTGTCTTGCTGTCTTTTCGTAGCTGCGTTCAGTTGTAGAATCATTTTTGTTAAACGTATTAAAGCTACGCAACATTATACATTTTGTTTATGGTATATTTTAGTAGTGGCAAACAGATATTTATACTTTACGAGATCAACGAAATTTAGCAAGTCATGTGTGTCTCTGTATAGGGATTATTGAATAATGAGTAGAATTGTAAATATCTTCAGATGACTTTCCTAAAAAGCAATATAACTGTGAGTTGCTATCAAACTGGTATGTAGTCACATTGAAAGGTGTTATGACTGATTTATGAATCGAAACATTAAAGACATCCGACTTAACAACTGAACTGTCATTTTGACTATTTGTTTGCCAGGAATTCTTTTTAAAGAAGTCTTCATACTTTTGATTTTCGTCATTTTCAATAAAAAAAATCATTGAACATCTTTGACAAGAAAAAGTACAAATCTGAAACTAACGGAATGTTTTATGTCAATGGCAGCCATGATGGTGGAGGGAAGTCACGTGAAAGCTCGCGTGATCGTGAAGGACATCTGGTGTTCAAACGGAGTACTACATATCGTGGATGATATACTTCACGTCACGATCAGGAGTATTGTTGAGGAGATGGACAGACGGAGGGAGATAAGGTAGACAAATAAATAGCTTATGTTCAAAGGCAACATGACCTAATACGAGCGCTAAAAGAACCCAACTTTGAAATTTCAGAATGAAACCTTTCAAGAATTTACAAATCATTGGTTTTAATGTTCCACAACCTCGATTACGTTATGCCAATGTCGGAAAAAAACCTTGGTACCAGCAATGCCGATTTTAAAGGGAGAGTCCTATCGGGGTATCTTTGGTGGAAACAAATTCAAGAGTACTTCTCTGTTTATACTAATGATTATAACATGATTAAATCATACTTATTTTCAAAAATGGTAGTGAGGATAACAGTTTATCTACACTCAGGGGCAAAAGAAACGATACCATATAAAATGCATGATAGGTTAATCTACGATTGATAGTAACGGCTGAAACAGGGTTAATTCATGTATTCAAAAGCTAACTGAACTAAGTTTTTAATTTCAGAGCTATATCTGTTAACGCTTTTGAAATACAAGCCTTTCAAAAAAACGCTGTTAAAAAATCTCCTTAACTAGACGAGATAGGATAGTGAAAATGACCCTTTTTCTTGTTTTTAAACCAAAAAACAGGCAAAATACGTGAACAAATTAACTTTTACATGGGTTATTTGTATTGATAACATCTTAGATTTTATAGATTTTTAAATTTCATAATTATTTTATTCCAATTCCAAAGATTATGAGCAAAAACAACATCGAAAAGGCTGTTTTTTTACCCCTCGTGTATTCAAACAGTTATACAATTATAAGTATTATACTTTGATGTTTGAAATTGTGAGTACTTCTTCACAACTGATGTACCTATCACAAGGGCTCGTAGTCGCATTTCATTTACAACAGGATTTTGTTTTGTACTCTTTTGAAAAGTTGGTATCGTTTCTTTTGCCCCTGAGTGTAGAGTTAAACATTTGACAAAAAATAGAAAACATCACTGCGCCATCTTGAATTTCGTTTCCAAAAAAAATACCCCGATAGGACTGTCTCTTTAAATGCGATGACAGTTTCGTTATCATAATATACTTAAGGTGTAAAACTAGTATTTTTTTAAAGTAGGTTTTGCTGATATATTGCATAAGTTACCTGAAATATCAATTGAGATCTTATTCAATAATGTTGAATTCCAGCTACACAAGAAGCATGTTCCGAGCGATCCCTGCTCTTCAAGAACATCTATCCCAACTGTCTGAGAGTTTTACAGTTTTCATCCCCCACAACGATGCGTACGCACGTCTACCCTGGGTGTCCGTCAATGCGCTCCTGAAGAACGTTAACAGAACACGCCAGGTAGGCCTGTTCAAGAGGTCATTCTTAGAGTGTCCGTTTGAGCGCTTAGTGCAGATTTAGCCCTCAGGATGACAGTTATAAAGGATATGAATTTCAATCATAATTAAACCTTTTTCAACAATAGTTACCATTGATTTATTTCTTAATTATTTTGTTGCTAGCAACTTAAGAAACTCAAAAGGAATTATGCAATTTAGAAATATATGTCTTGATGCTCTTTTTATCTTTATACAAAAGAGGGAATAACCTTGCATTATAGACATATTCCATCCTGGCAATTACATGACAATTACCTGATATCGTGACAAAATTAATGTATCGGTTTACAGAGAATGTTGGATAAGGGGTGTTGATTCCGAAAGAAAGTTTGATATAAACGAATTCATGTTTCGAATGATTAATATAATTAAAAAGGTAACTTTTTTTTCACTGAAATATTCCCTTTGAAACACATAAAGGCCATCTGTTCAGAATGTCCCGTATTTATTTCAGTTGATGGAGGCTCATATTGTGACTGGAGAAAGCAAGTTCATAGAGGAACTGGAGGACAGGAGAATGCTGACTGCAGACAAGAACGTGATATACGTCATCAAAAAAGGCGGAAATGGTAGGAAATCTATCACATGTTATATACCATTCTCTCCCCACAGAGGCAGATAGAGTCATGAAATGTTGATACAGCCTCTGTTCTATGACTTTAGGGAATAGAATGGGAGATGCCTGATTGGAGGCAAAGTTAGTTGTGCAAGTTGTTAGTTGTTCTAAAATCATCATTTTGGCTTCTGAATCATGGCAAATGCATTGTGATATGAACCACCCATGGATTGCGTTGCAATTTCTTTCCACGGAGTTCGGCGTAATATAACAGAGGCTGTATCAACATTTCATGACTTGAGATGCCTCTGTGGGGAGAGAATGGTTAATACATTGCTTAAGGTGCAACATCTCCCTCCAGGCAAGGTCCAAACGTTTTGAGCAACCTTTTCGTTTCGCCCGTGACATTGTGAGAATGAGGGTGCAAGGGTCTGCTCAATATTTCTTGTCAATATGCTAGAACAGTTAACACTGATTAATTGGTGTACCAATTTCTGACACAGGGTTCCAGTCGTGAATTTTGCAAACTTTATATGTGAAAGAGCAGCAATCTAACTGCTATTTCGTAATATATCTTTGAATCCTTCTGGTAGCAAAATGGGTTATAACTTTGTTGAATTAATTCAACATTTCAAATTCATCTCACTTAACGTGTTTCTGAAATTGTGCTTTGATTCAACCTAAAACGTGTTCGATATGTATACTTAGTTACAGACACAATTCATAATGTATGTTTATTTGATTATTCCCAGTATATGTCGTCAATAACAACCTGTGGGCTAAAGTGATCCAGCCAGATATCCCCGCCTTTAACGGCGTCATCCACGTCATAGACACTCTAATCTACTACCCCTACAAGACAGTCGCCGAGATGTTAGACTCTACTGACGAACTGCGGTAAGATATTTATGACAAAGATAAGAAAAAGTAACTGAACTTATATTTATATCAAATCAATTCAGGTTTCAGGTTGGTGGAATATACGTAAATAAGACGTGTTAGAAACGAGAGAAATAATTGAACCTCTAGTTGCGATATTTCCGAGTTGTTTTACAATTATACTAATGATTATTTCATTTTTTCAATGAAATGATATCATATATTTCTCTATTTCAGTCCCTTCTATAGTCTCATGTCATCGCTCCCAGAATTCAACAGTCTTGTGAACACAGGCGAGAGGAACTTAACGGTGTTCGCGCCCTCTGCCGGATATCTCGAGTCACTAGCGCCCTCTAGGTTCAAACGGATACAAGGCGATGAAGAAGTACTGCTTAAGGTAGATACAGTTATGCAAGAAATAAACATACCTCGTATCTTTGTAACGTTCTGGTGCGTATCTAGAAACTTTCTGGATCAAACTAGAAACATTCTATTAACTTCTAGATACTTGGTACTTTGTTTCTTAGTCAACTGTTTTGCTTGGAAAAGGCATCATTATCCTGAAAATTCTTGTTGAAATTTATTTAAGATAATTTAGATACACAGTGTTTACGGAATGTTGAAGTTGTATTGATAGGAATAACAAGATATCTGGATAACGACTTATTTAAGTGTAAATATCCGTTAAGTAAATATGGGTAAGTCACCTATATCGTAAATGTTAGCAATATGAATTATGTTTCCCATTCAATTTGCTTTTCGAATTTTATATTATGACATTATTGAAGAGATATAGTAGTGTAGCATATACAGTAATAATGTAGTTATATAAAACCGGTACACAAACACAGTTTCCATATTTTGCAGTTGTGAATCTCTTACAGTACTGCTAAAAAAATGGTATCTTAACAACCCCAGATCGCTCTCCCTTCAACAAGTATTGTTCACATAGTAAGCTTGTACAGTTGGACTGATGACTTGATTGTGAAGTTCCCGCAAAAAGTTCATTTACGAATCTGGATACAAAACTGATTTTTCTACACATATTTATAAAATTGTTTTCGGCAGTTGTTCCGGGGACACCTTCTCCCATATTTCCGACTGGATGATGAGTTCCTCCGACGTTATCCAGAAAATGACTACGTATCCAGGAGTTCCCTCAACACCACCTTTACACTGAGGCGCTCTGGAAAAGGTAAACTATCATATCACAAAGCATAGTTCATCACAATTGACAGATACATTGACCTCTTGACTATTTTGCCTATTTCGAGGTTATTTTGAAGTTCAAAGTACTTCTGATGAGTGCGTGAGTCATTGTTTTACTGTTTACGCTGCTTGGGCCAATAGCTGCGTGTACCTCAGATGTTCAAGACATGAAAATGCCATAATATCCCAAAATCCTTAATAAATATTAATAAAATTTTACTTGTACGTGTCTTAAGCACTTATGACATCAAAGATTGTAATACAGCCGAACTTAATAAATTTAAACTCTTTTAAGTGTGTTCAAGACCATCTTCCTACGCAAAACCTAAAACACCAGTTGCCGAACTGTCAGTTTTATGCCTTGCTGCCGACCCTTGAGTTTTTCGTGCTGATATAAACGCCCCTACAGGCGATTATTACCAACCTCAAATTATTTCGGATTGGACTATTGCATTCTCTCATAGTAAGCTAGAGTCCAAACTAAGAAAACTCAAGGGTCCGCAGCAAGGCTTACGGAAATTTCGGAAACTGGCGTTTTAGGCTTTGCGTAGGAAGATGGTTCAAGACAAGAAAATCAATTAATTTGTTTAGTTTTGATTGTATAAAATCTCTAAATACTACGACAGAAGTCGTACACAATCATTTCTACCGTTAGAGGTAGAAGCGTACACTCAAAACATCATAATCGAACATTTCAGACACATACCTTGACGCGGGATTCGAACCTGCCTACATAGACCTGATCGGACGAGGGTACGGGTGTAGTAACGGAGTGATATACGTCATTGATGGATTTCTGAACTACTCGCCTTTTAACATCATGGAGAGGACAGCAGATGTAAAGAATATTACGTGAGTAAAGATTTGGGAAGTTCATTTTAATGTTTGGATAAACATTCATTAAACCCAAAAAAACATAAGGGTCAATACATCAGACTATTGATCTTTGGATAGATATTGCACATTATCGATTCGTTTTATATGTAAATGCTCTTTTTATGATAAAAGTGTACTATTAATTTTCATATTAATTCCCTGAACTTGACAAAATTTATCTAAATGAAAACTCAATACACTTACATTATCATTTGGTTGCTCCTGGTAAGTAGAATTCGACGAAAGAATGTTTTTAATTACAAAATGCCCATACACTATCTTAAACCGCTGGGTTTTTTCCCTCACTAAGTCGTTCTCATTTGAAAGTAAATCATTTGTTAAATACAATTAATGAATAAGCAAATAAGCAAAACGCCAGTTATTTTTAAGACAATATTGGTAAATTTTAATTTAATTTAAATTTCACGATCTATGTTAATGTCATTACAAACAAATATGAAAAGTCCTTTCAATTTTACATATGAATATTTTTCTCTGGCTTCAAAACCAATTTTTCTATTTTCAGCAACTCGCTTCGCCACATCATGACTCTTATTAACTACACTGCTGCGACTGCGTTAACCAAAGAAGACCGGAAGTTCACACTATTTGTACCAATCAACTCGGCACTCAGGAAACTATCTTACGAAGACTTCGCAACACTGGACAAATTCCCCATGTCCGAAAGATTAAAGGTGAAGTTTCGTAAAATCATAAACTTACTCTTAGTATCACATCTCTTTTTGCTAGCATAGGTGATGCATGCACATACCTGTAATATGTGACCATTTTATACCAGGACAAACATCTTCTTGATTCAGACTTTAATTACCCCAAGAAACAGTACATCTTACAGCTTCAAATATGGCTGCCGAGTGACGATAGTTAGCACTCGCTTGTGTTTACAGTCATTGTGATATACTATATTACCTCTTTTGGAAATGTGAACATGTAAAACCAATTCGGTCAGATATAGAACAATGGCCTAAATCTGTAGAAGTAATTATACATTTTTCTTGTGAAAACGTATTATTTGGATTTAAAGGTGTTAACAATAATCCTGTAAATGTAATCATCCTCCTGATAAAACAGTACATATTCAAATGTGCTCACGGAAATGTTGTGCCTCATATTGATTTTATAAAACGAGAAATCATTCAATACTATGATATCACCAAATGTATCAACTTATCAAATTGTACTGAGCAAAATTTTGTTAAATTTTGGTCAACGTTACACTTACTGTTAAGTTAGAAAGATATTATCTGTGAAGTTGTACACTATATTTGTTTAAATGAACTGTATCGAACTGTTTGCTGATATTGTATGCCTGTAACTCCAAAAATGGAAAATAAAAAAAATTTAAAAAAATTTGTGATATAATCTCTAACCAGGCCATGCGGTTCTTTATGCACGCGAATAGTACATTATCATCATTACATTACATATAAAGAAAACAATGTTTGAACAATTATATGAAATTACAATTTTGTCTCAGGTTTTCTGGCGTCACTGTATTAACGACAGTGAACTCACATTCTCTGACCTGCGGAAAGGTAAAGTCAAGCCGAGTTCTCTTCCCCTTGGAGTTACAATGGAGTCCAACCAAGAAGGTAGGAATCATGTACTATGCTTCAATAAAATGGTGAATTGGCAAGCGAAAGCTGCTGGCAGCCATTTACGTGTGATTTTTGTTTCAATGATTTATGTTAGAGGAATGGATTTGCTTAGTTTAGCCAATCCTTTTGTGTCTGTGTTTGAAATACATCGTCCTGGAATATGGTAACGTATGTTTAAGGTTTGCTTTATACCCCTATTTATCTTGCTGGTCAGTAACAACATTATTACAAGAACTTTTTGATTTTTATACTATTTATCATGTTGGTAAGTTATAAATACTATAATATAACTGAAAAAGACGAATTGCAAAATCATTTGAAGATGATTTGCATTTACGATAAAAGTGACTTTAACCCACACGAATCCACTTTTTGTCTCATTTTGTATTTGTAATCTGCTATTAAATGTTTTTATTTGATTTAGAATAAAATATATACTCTCCATTTCAGGCGTGTTTTTCAAATGGCGTCACGTGATCTCCAAAGTGATAGTTACCGACCATCTTGCCTCTAACGGAATAATTCACGTCATTGACAGTTTCCTTTTCACGACCTCCGACCCGGAAACGACTACAACTACGACGCATGCGCCTCCTACAACCACATCACTTCCGGTGGTGGACGATTCCTCTGCAAACATTGTGCTTTATCACCCCTGCCTTTTCCTTATAAGTTTTCTTCTCTTCCGTTTGTTCACGTGACCGGAAATGATGTCATATAGTGCGTTTGTTTGAAATGAATCTTATGGTGAAATCCAGTGTAAATGATTCACATACTCGTACAGTGCTTGATGAAGATCTAATGTGAAATCCGGTGTATATGCTGTTATTTCCGTCAATGCCAAAGATAAGTTATCTCCCTTGGTAAATAAATGGAAAATGTACTTGTTCAAAGATTATAAATGTGTCAAAACCTACGTGAATATTGCAACTCATATTCGATGGTATTGCGAAGAAGAAAATGAGGCCGTTTTGGTTCCTGAGGAGTTTCTAAAATGTATCTTTAAATGAATCAACCACATCTGAGGAATTGACATTTGAGTCTGCGTCGTTCATGGTGAAGAAATGTTTATGGTTTGGATAAATCCTACTGTTACTAGGACCCAAATTCTTCGACCAACAGCGGTTAGATTATATATTGAAAGATGAAATATTGAACCAATGAATGGACGCTACAACTGCTAATTGTGTTGTGGAAAACATCAAAGGGTTCCAATTTGTTCTTATGTTCTTGATATACATATACTATAATATTTGTGTTAAACCAAGAAAAGGATCAATTGTGGGTTTACGACAAGAATATCCATATCTGTAAACAAAATAAAAAAAAAAACACTTTATTATCCTCAGTACAAGTACATCTTGGAAATTTGTTTGGGCAAAGCCAGGTGCAGAGCCAGTTAAATCTTTGTTCTGCCTTTACAATGCTGAGTGTCAAGCAAGACAGCAACAACTCCCACCCCTTAACGTCTTTTGGTATGACGCGACCGGGAATCGAACCCTGGTCTTCTGGGTGACGAGCGGACACTCTACCATTGAGCTACGGTCGTAGGGAAACAAATCACATCTGCATTCGACGCTGGCAGGTCTCATCTGCAATGCATTGACATGACAGATATTCTCCCTGCGAAATGACAGTTGCTGCAGCATAAGTGAAATCATCACGGTACAATGGATTAGACTATAGTGATGCACACTATTCGCCTTGGCCCTTAAATTTATACGAACAGTATAAGCCAAGCAATGCTGAACTACGTTGCTCAAGCAAGCTATTACGAACATTCCTGATGCTTACAAGGAAATGAATATATTGATTTGATGTGTCATTGGATTGTATAATACGAAGAACATATGAATATGAATATCTGTTGCATAATTATGGATCAGGTAAATACGTCTTTGTAGATTTGATGTGTATTGATTGTTCTTGTTTGACAAGAACGCCAAACACTTTACGAAGTCCGACACAAGTATTTAAATTGAGAAATATTTCATATATCCTGTGATAGCCATTTCCAATTGGAACGTTTTAAGATATCTTTCTTAGTAAACGTGATGCTTCTATTGTGTTCACTTCAGTGAAACTCTTTATCACAAAATTATAAAAAATAATTATGTCACTTTAAGGTCACAGATCAACATGTTGATCTACGTTGTATGTGCTGCCCTTGAAATGCAATATATATTTCGTCGACATTCACAATGTCGATAGATCAATAATAAGACGGTACAGTTAGCTATGAAAAACACTGAATTAGTTTTTTATTTGTTTGTGGGCTTTGTATTGAAATCATCCAAGAATCAAATGTCAAACGGAAGTATAAAATGTATATGTATATAAAGAAATTAAGCACGCAAACAAACAATGAGATCGGTTTTCAGAGCAGTCTTGTCAAAGTCAGTGTCTGACTGTCTAAGAAAATTGATTATGTTTTACATGATATGATACTCTAATACCGTATTTCGTTTGATAAATGTCCGGGAGCTTAACAAATACTAAAATCAGACGCTTATAAATGGTCTTTCGCCAACTGAAATTATACATATAGACGTTTGGCCCTATCCGATCTCGACTCTAACAGCACGAATGAAACAATGATTTCACTGCTAGTAAAATGTATAATAAAGGATAACAATTCTCAGCTAATCGGCTGTTTTTGATTGGTCCTAACTGTAGTTTTAATTTATAGATAATACACAGAACATTAATTCAACGAATTTCAACTGTTATTTAAAAAAACTCCTTTGCCATCTCCTATTGCTTAATAACAAGTGGAATGCTTTGCGCGAAAAGGAGTCCTGTCTATATTTCCCATGAAGCTGCTCACACGCGCTGAAAGTACTAGATGAGGTCATTTATTTGACTAAATACGGTCTTCATGATCAGCGTTGGAACTGATGTAATTTTACTATAGGCGATTAAATGTGATTGTTGTGTATATGTGACTTAGGCATAATAAACATCGAAGGTTTGCCTCTTTGCATACCGTGATGTACACATGTTTATATATTTTGAATTATTGACTGAATGTAGCGTTTATGATATTTTTGTTTTGGTACTACGATATCAAAATATATTTCTGTTTTCTTATAAAAAGGACTTCTTTGTTGCAATATTAAAATCAGTATATCATACATATGAATGATGAGAAAATTAGGAAATATCAATTATCGGTATGCAAAGTGCCAGGGGGCGTTATAAGGGCGCTCCCTATGTTCAATATCTACATTGTATGTATAATAATAAAAATTGTAAAAAGTTTCAATTATGATATTTGAGGTTGTTGCATCTTAAAAAACGTACATTCTTATTGGATCATTTTTTAGTGTATCAATTCTCATATGACATGAATATTTCGTTATTTGTTATTAGATCCTGTCCTCATAATTATGAGGGGAATTATATGATAATATTTTTTACTCAACAACCACATTTTCTCGAAAAGATCAATCTCAAAATCATGTTGATATATGTCCAGATATTTCATCAGTGATAGTAGATGAAAGATATAGATGTATAGTATATTGCATTTAGTTGCCGCCATCTACTTATTGTACATTGTTGCATAATGCCAGTTACTTCTTAAAACTTATCAATATGTACATAAATATATACATATACGTTTCTTGTATGACAAGGAACGACAGAAAACAATAAACACCTTTTTCTCAAATCCTTGTATGTTGTTTTTGTCAACGCAGTCAGTACCCTTCTGGCATGTTAAAACTATTTCTGTATTTCTTTGAAGATTAAAGGGGCAGTAGCAAGTTTTATTGAAAATTCTATGTCTTCAAGTTTACACTGATAATTGCACGTTAATGCTTAATGTATTAATTTGGGAGTCTGAAACTTCTAATCACAAAAACCAATCATACATAGTCAGAGATCAAATTGTTAAAATTCACAAAAAGACCATTGGTGACATTTTTGTGTGAACACTTTTGATTCATTTTTTGTAATAAGAAGGAATCCCATGGCTGAAGAATACGTTATATATTTGATTTATTACTGCTTCATTTAGTTTATATACAATGTCTTTCAATTGGAACATGTTTTTCAATATTCTGACATCACATTTTATTCCCCCCAAAAACGTGCTACTGTCTGTTCCCTTACGGGAAGAATGTCTTCGGGAAACTCCTTTAGTTGTTTTCTCACATTCGACAAGCAATTTAAATAATCTTTTTTATTTCACACCTTTAATATACAATATTAATGAAGAGGAATTACAGAAATGTGGGAACGACCGGTAGATTACAAAGAACATTAAACAACAACACTTAATACAATGGATACAGCTGCTTACCTAACGATTGTTAATCACTTCTGAACTGAGTATAACAATTTTTTTAAGAGGCATTTAGAAGTTGGTAAGATGAATGAGAACAAGTTATATGGATTTACAACTGCGTGCACTCTTGCAATAAAGAAGTTGTAAATCCATATAACTTGTTCTCATTGAGTATAACAATTTTATCAAATATTAATATTGAGAACTCGAAAAAAACGTGGGAACGATTTTCAGATATATTTTGTGGTCAGAGTTGTTTTCAGAAAAGGAGGTAACTGGACGAAAGCACTGTCATTGGATTCTACAAAATCTTGACAAATCTATTACAGTTTCTCAACTGCAAGGTTGAACTGCGGACACGCACTATTATGGAATTCTACGAAATCTTGGTTATCTTGACAAATCTTTTACATATTGTGAATTGCCACACGGCCCCTATATTGACAGTATGTAGCAGAATGTGTAGTTTAAAACAAGATGGATCAATCTCCACTGTCTGGTGTCGGGCACATAAACCAAACACCTTCAAGGTCTACACAGGAAATCAAACAGTTTCCCTTACAGGAACACAGGTGGGCATATTGAGCAGATCGAACTTCAGTGGTTTAATTAAATTTCTTAGAAAAATAATGAAAATAAATATTGATAAGATTTTATTTTGCAATTACATGACTCTGAAGGTTACAGGAAGGGTCTGGATTTCATATTCTTATTCCAGTTCAGTTGGTAATTGAGAAGGAAATGTGGATTCAAATGGGGTTTTTTTTGGTTTACATTTTTAAAGCTTTATATTCGCTCATTATGTTGAAATACCAAAATGGATTTAAAATGAAAATATATGTTCGGTTGAGAAAATGCCATTCACTAATTGAACTAATTATTCTAAAATATCTTACACTTTGTTTAAATAACCATAAAAAATCCTTACAAAAACTAAACAATGTCATCAAACCTTATAACGAAACATATGTGATTATAACTTATTCATTGCGTGTATATAAAGCCATTCATACTTTATAACCACTTTATATGCATAACAGAGAGAAAGAAATTCCTGGCAAAGACCATCTTCATGGCATGTAACAATGTCCTCTTTGCCTTACCTATAAGAAGGAACAGATGGCCTGTTTGATGATCCTATTTCCTTTAAATTTGTATATGTCACATTTCATTTTGTAAATTGTCATTCACTATTTATATTTCTGATTTAACTAAATATTCTAAAATTGCTTACACTTTGTTTAAATAACCAACAAATGTCATATGTCAATGTCATAAAACCCTTGTAACCAAATTTATTTGGATAAAACTTCTTCATTGCGTCTGTATAAAACCAGTCATACTTTATAACCACTTTATATGCATTACAGAGAAAATGAAATTCCTGGCAAAGTCCGTATTCATGGCATGTAAAAGTGCCCTCTTCGTCTTCAATTTAAGAAGCAAATCGTGGGTCAAGCACGTGGATCGAAGGTTTTGGCACCTCCGAAGTGATCCGGTTGGGCAAAGAGTGTTGGGTGCTTGGGGATCTAAAATCAATTATTTCAAGAACAAATTAATGTTTGAGTTCCTATATTGTCATAAATTCCTCTGTAAGTGTTTCCATCGCTTTATGTCATTTTGTGTTTGTTTGCAAGAATAGCGCCTTCGTTGGAATTTGCAAATGTAAAAGATTTGGAATCAGAAATCACTATCCTAAACAATGCATTTTGGATAATTTCGTGTGATAGTAACTAAAATGATTGCTGTTGTTTGGATTAGTGAGTGAGTGAGTGAGATGGTGTTTAACGTGTTTTGAACAATATTTCAGTTATTAAACACGTGGATGTTGCCATCCAAAAGAGAGTAGACAGATCAGGGAGAAAGGGATCGAAAGGATGAGGGAAAAGACGGAAAGCAAGGCATAGTAAGAGATAGAAAGCAGGTTTCAGAAGGACTCAAATTTGGTCTGGCTTCTACCCGTCGACCTGTCCAGCTTGGGTGACCCTACCAGGAGCATGTAAGCTCCAGCTGGCATAGCTCTCGGGGTCGCCGAAGCACACAAACCACCACACCACGATAAGGTAATGAGTCCAGTGGTGGTTGTTTGGATTAAACGTCATAGTTCATCTTTGATATTATATGATGAGATATTTGTTTACAGATATAATTAAGCTTTTTGAACACACAGGAAGCATTCACAGTGGATTACAAGAACAACATCTTCCGTATGAATAAAACACTTCCAAGGATAACAGCAACTAAAGCAATAAAAGGGTTAACTCTGAACCAAAGAAATAGGTATTGACTATTTCTGAGTTATGATGGTGTTTCCTGATTCAATGATGACATGGAGATATGGTTTGCATAAGTTGCTTGAACTATGTCAGGGATGATATAACTTTTATCCAGTTTCCACCACCGCCACCGTCGCATTTGTATATTGGCTACAACCAAGGTTTTCATTACTTACTTCCAATAACTAGGGATATTTATTTATCTATACTTACAATCAAGGTCTTGGTTCTCTCATTTAATGATGTGACTCAAACTGTACAAATATTCGTATACCTTTAATATATCTTTAAATCATGATATTTCCCACAAACTCTAAGGTATTATATACAGCTATAAGGAATCGAAAGTACAACATTGGAGAGTCGTTATTATAATCGTTTTATTCTTTCACTTTTCAAAATTGAGAACAATTTATCCTGAGCAAAATCTTACTTGACATTGTTGATCTTGTGTTTTTAGGAAAATTTACAAAATAGGAGTGAAGACATGGACGTCAACATATTCGTTTTGTCTTATGAGGGGACCCGTATAAGAAAGTTGAGTTCAGAGCTAGAGCCACAGCTAGTTGTGGGTCATTTCGATGATATCGGTAAGTTTTGTACTGGTGAAATTGATTTGGACAATGTGTTATCAATCATGTACAACAGAACATATGATAGTGATGTTGATTTTTATTTTGAATTTTGTTTTTCTCATGTAACTTTTTTTCAAATTGATCATTCAGATTGAATTTTTCAGGGTTAACGATTTGCAATTCGTCAAGAAAAATTAAATAATATACATGTACCCATTTTCCTTGATGTCAAATAAATTTGTGAAACAATGAATCTACTTTTTTTCTTAAGGATTTGGTTATTTACAGTATGACTTTATACTGAAGATACAACAAAATTTAAAACAGGAAACATTGAACAATAAAAAATCTAGTATACTTTTATGACAATTTTTCGCGCCATATCATTTTGCGCTTTTGTCACCAATGAAAAATTAATGTGAGTTTCATCATGGTATTTTTTTAAATTACCCACGATTTCCATGTCCAATAAGCTGTGAATCATAAATTTGAGATCTTTTAGATATTGTGCATAAAAAGATATACAATTGTATGTTTGTAAACTAGGAAATAGAGTCATTGTCAAGTACACAGGGAATCAGCTTTTCTACATGCCAGGGCAGATCAAATGGTCTCTTAAATTCACGGAATTTAATGACATTGATAATGATGATAAATATTTTTACGTTTTGGACGCTTTTGGCAGGTAAGTGTTTTGCGTTTATCCATGTGGGTTTAACCATAAGTGCAATGTTTAGGGTATATCAGCAATTCTATACATTGTTGACATTGATTATGATGCATATTTGACACGGTGATGGAAGGTACTTAATTTATTGATCTGAAAAGAAATGTGTTTCATGTCTTTATGTACCTTTTAGAGACAGTAGCACATATCAAATGTAAACATGAAATGCCATGAAAACAAACGTTATGTTACCAATTGCAAGATAATGCATGCTTTTTTGTAAAATGTAGCAGTTCTGACGTTACACTTACAATATCGGGTTAAGCTATGCCAATTCATCTTTTACTGAAAAGAGGAGAAGGTGCGTACACAAAAATGGCTGCCAATGGTTTATGCATGATGCTTGTCATCTTCTATGACTACAATTTTTCTATGATTACGATTAAAAGAAATGTTTGACCCTCTTAATTGGCATAAGAGTATGATATTTTGGGTAAAACTTAAAAAGAGATTTTCACAGAAGTGCTACTGTCCCTGTAAATGCAGATGTTGAGAACAGCATTTTGTGATTAAAAAATAATCCCATGTGAATGTAACGTAATGTCAGAGTTTACCTATAGGCTTATTCCCTTCAATGCGTAATAAGTATCCTATGTTTTTGACTTCCTGAATATGATTTATGCTCATTTCTTGAATGTTATGGGGAATTATATCAGAACATTTGTTATCATTTTTATTTCACTGGAAAAATGATTGGTAGCTATCATTTTCGAATGAGTTTTTAAACGTGCTTATGCACTTTACTGGTCAGCCTATCTGAATGCTCAAAAAAATAATTTAAAAGACACATGTATGCTTAACAACGAATGTATAGTTTTAAAGTGTCCATCAATAGATACTTTATTAAGTTTCTAACGTTTATGTAAAAATCAACAATCAGAAAGGCTTTTACTGTTTTTGGAAATATACTTTGTTGAATAATAATCTTTAATAATAAACTTAAAAACAATACTTTTAGGCTAAATTAATTAGATTTCTTCAATGTAATATGACATTAACTGAAATTCTGTTGATGACAAATAATTTCAATAGAATCATATCTGGTAAATGTACCTTCTTACTGAAGATGGTCGTATGTAAGGGTAAAATATAAAATTTGTCTCGGATCACTTTTAGTGATAAAAATGCCTTTATTGAAAAAAAAGGTCGTAGATACATGCTCAAAGGTGGTTGTAAAAGATTGTTAATAATTCGAAGTGCATTATAACGATAATTTCTATCACAAATTTATAATATGAAAGTGTTGACGAATGATTCAAAAATAAAGAAATGATAAAAATTTGATATGTGAGAATTTGAATCGAATCAACGAATCCAATCGCGAATGCATTATATGATAGATTAGTTGGTATCTTGTTTTGCATTGAATATCATGCTAACAAAATCATGGATCATGAAGGTGGACCGCAAATTCGAATGCATTATATGGTAGATTTTTTTTAAATTTGTTTTCATCTGGTACCTTGCTAACAGCATAATAGATGAAGGTTAACGGCAAACTGTCCAAGATACGATCCACAAAGGCCATCGAGTAACATGTGGTATAAATTTAATTATCGTCATTGAAATTTACATCTATGATAACGTGTTCTCTTGAGAATCCCATTAAGCAATGCTTATTGTAAGTTGACAGTATGACGAACACTTGCAGAAGGTTACCATCATTTCTTTGTTGCCACGACACATCAATGGTTTGTTGACAGTGTAATGTCGTTTGGTGGGATAATCTATCATCACTGAACCGTGACGTTCGAAGTGGCAGATTTGATGTTCTTCTTAAATGTGTGATGCTGCTAATGTGGAGTCATTCGTTACTGACTTTTCTTTTTGTCACCATGCGTCTTTTATAATCAACATACTCAAAAACGGGTTGGTTAATGTAAATTAATTATTTTATTTTATTTTATTAATAATTATATAATTACTTTTTGGCAGAGATCATATCATTTTATGGAATGTGACTGTGCTACCTTCGCTTTCAATGGAAGAAAATGTCCCAAGCAAAATAAAAACCAAATTTACTTTCTTCATGGTGATCAGGTCGGTTTAAGGTTGTTTGGTTTTCACAAAACTATTATCTATTATTTAGATATATTTGTTCCTACGTTGTTACAAGTTCCCTGTGAGTGTTTACATCAATTTACGTTCTTAAGTTCTGTTTCTGACACATGTACGTGTCCTGTGATAGACGAAGGAATGGATAACAATGTAACGATTTAACATTCGAATTCACCACAAATTCAAATAGTGTTACTAAGAATAACAGAACCTGAAAAAACTTCCATTTGTCAAAAGTGATGTGGAGATCAATGTTGCCTTGCTTTTGATAATAATGAGACTGTTGCCAAAGGTTACCTGTAGGGGTAAATCAAACACAATCTTTTTTTTTATGTTTTTTATTCTCTTCATCTAAATAACGAAGACCAATAAGGGATACATAAACAGCTTCCACTTGGGCATCACGTAAACTCTATTTTCCCTTTCGCTTGGTCTATTATTTCTGGATGCGAATTCGATCTGTGAATCAAAGAAAAAACCTACAATATCGACATTTAAAAATAATTCTTTGATTTACATTCTAGAAGTTGGTGTGTTGAACAATAAAGACTATTCTTATGCATGAACAACTTCTTTATCGCCATCCATGTATATATTTTCCCTCCATATTTTGAACATGTATCACTGGCTTGACAACAACATTAGAATCTATATCGAAACGTCGCTTACACAGAATACAGAAGTTGTTCATCCATAGGAATTGTTCTTATTGTTCATTCAATAACTAGATTCAAACGTTCCATTGAACATCCCTACCACGTCTTAAACCCTTGGTAAAATGCTACGATACTTGATATTTACACAACTATTCAATTGGTGTAAGTATTTAAAGGGGGTCTGCACCCTGAATTTGTAACTTCCAGTGTTTTATTAGCAGGGCCACGAAAGAGTCGTAAATACTCTGTAGGGACGAAATCGTGTGGTTGCGAACCGCTTACAGCTGACAGCTAGTACCAAGTTTGTGTCATGTGACCCCCCTTACCCGTCTGGATGCTCTTGTTAACGATGGTCAATCAGGTTTCACGAGCCAGGTTGTTGATCCCCTTTAAACTGCGTTTCTAAAAATGTCTAGCTACTGATTCCATATACAAGAAAATATGTTTAAGCCAAACTGTTGATAAAGCCTCTCTATTAAAACGAAATCACACAATCAGATTTATTATAAATCATTGTTTTCGGGTCAACTGTGTCTACACATGCACATGAAACAAATAATGTTTTCAATGACGATTATCATTATTGTGAATATTGTTTGTTAGGTTATAACACTCGTATGAACACATTTGTAGGACATGGTTAAACTAGTAGCTATATGTACATTAAAAATTGGTCAGCTTGAAACGCATATTAAATCCCAAAACTACAATAAAAGAAGAAAGAAATTGAACTTCGTTGTATCAAGAATAAATGCTGACCACTTGTTAAAGGGGCAGTAGCACGTTTTCAGGTTGAATATAAGGAGATATCAGCAAAATGAAAATAAATGGTTCAAATTAAATGGCAATGTATTTAAACTGAACCGAAGCAGTAATATTACAAAGATATAATGTAAAGTCAGCCATGCGATTCATTACACAAAATGAATTAGAGGTGTTCACACAAAATGGCTGCCAATAGATTTCATGTGAATCTTTAATATTTGTTCTCTGACTATGGATGATTGCATTGTGTAATGCGATTTTTGACACTATGAAAATAATAAATTTAGCATTAACCTTCAATAATTAGTCAAAAATTTAAATTTCTAAAAACGTGCTACTGCCTCTTTAAGAAGTTCAACACGTTTACTTATGCACTATTTCGCTCAAAGATTTCCTAACTTGTTACAATCAGGAAACTCAGTTTACTCACTTAATCATCCACGTCACGTTACCAGCTCCTTTCCCTATCGCTCCAACCTTTCTGGCTGCCAGACAAATCTTGTCATCCTAAAACATGTATACAGTCATTACTTTTTATCTTTCAACAAACATGTACATATCCAACATCCGTTTTAACTGCCGTCCATAAGAAACTTTACCACCCTTTGAAATCATTCTTATTAAAGAACCAACATTGATAATAGTTTGAAAGAAAATATTTCATCACTTTTATCACAAGAAGAGCATCATACTGAACATTCTTTGAATCATGCAATTGCTAACAAGTCTTGAGAGCTTAACAATCGCTAATAGATATCTGTTTTGTGTGCCAATCTCGATGTTCTTCCTTCAAATGAAATTTGATTTGTGTCCATATTGTTTGACCAATGACTTTCACTTCGGAAGGCGTGATAACATCAGTCAATGCTCTCCTAGAGCAAGAGAACACAATAACGTCATGACGTCACTCAGGGCCAATGTTTGCGGGAGTCTAAAGCAACAGATATCAGCCTTCATGCAACGACAAGACAACTGTTTTTGTGTTTCTTGGTTATCAAAAATCATCACAACCTTTCTTTATCGCCGTAATTAATGGACATTAAGGAAGAATGGCGATTCTTGTAACAATGGTACTTCTAGCTCGTTTTTCTCAATTTTCAAAGCGGATATGCAATATTTTTGCTACCCCATTTGCTACCCTTTTTTGGTGTTTTGTTAACTAAGGGACTGACCAAGAGTCCTAATGGACAGTTATAAAACTTTTGCGTCATCTGACCCAGTACAATCACCAAGGTGACGTGATTTTGACTTTGACAAAAATATTTTGACACATAGACCGAAATAAACAGAAAGAGAGAAAGACAGATAGACAGAATGTTACCACACCAGATTGAATTCTTTGTTTATTGGGGAGCCGTCTGGTTCACCTTTCCCTGGTGCACAATATGCTCTGGAAAATGAAAAAATGTTTTGGCAATTTTCAGAACAGTATCTTTATGTCAATTTATCTAAATCATTATCTAACACTGGGGAATATGTGTTTTTAACATGAACTGTTTCAAATCTATTAGAGACATTTACCATTGTATGTTCTAAGATTTTCACACTGATGTATTGGCATGGGGAACTTCAAATAGCTTTACAATAAATTCAACGCTAGTTTAACAAGAGGCAATAATAAACAAGTGTTTGCCATTAACGTGACAATGTCCCCCGCCGTATATATTTTGAAATAATTGTCACATTAAGCAAATGTATTATTCCCATTGACATTGAGTGCAATGGTTCAAGATATATGGCTTTAACAAGAGTGGTGACCTTGAAAATAAAGTCAAGGTCATCCAAACTGACTGGTGTTTGATGTAAGCTGTGATCAAATTTGGTGCAGCAGTTCTAGAGATATCGCTTGAACAAGAATGTCAAAAGTGGTCAAAGTGCCGTGGTGACCTTGAAGTTAAGGTCAAGGTCACCAAAACTGAGTGGTGTCTGCGTAACCTGCCAATGTAGGATGTCACCACATTAAAATTTTCAAGTCATTTGGTGCAAAGTTCATAAGATATAAGATGTTTCAAAAGTGTTTAAAGTGAAGTGGTGAACTTGAAAATTAAGGTCAAGGTCACCCAAAGTGACTGGTGTCTGTGTAATCCCCCAAAGTAGGTTGCACCCAAATATGAATATTTTTGTGCGAAAAGGTTCATGAGATATGTCGCCTTAACAAGAGTTTCAAAACCGGGCAAAGTGCCGAGGTGACCTTGAAAATAAAGTCAAGGTCACCCAACATGACTGGTGTCTGCATAATCTCCCAATATAGACTGTGACCAAATATGAAGACATTTGGTCCAATGCTTCATTAGATATCGCGTTAACAAGAGTTTCAAAATCGGTCAAAGTGCCTTGGTGACCTTGAAAATAAAGTCAAGGTCACCCAAAGTGAGTGGTGTCTGCGTAATCCCCCAATGTAGGCTGTGACCAAATTTGAAGACATTTGGTCCAACGCTTCATTAGATATCGCGTTAACAAGAGTTTCAAAATCGGTCAAAGTGCCTTGGTGACCTTGAAAATAAAGTCAAGGTCACCCAAAGTGACTGGTGTCTGCGTAATCCCCCAATGTAGGCTGTGACCAAATTTGAAGACATTTGGTCCAACGCTTCATTAGATATCGCGTTAACAAGAGTTTCATAATCGGTCAAAGTGCCTTGGTGACCTTGAAAATAAAGTCAAGGTCACCCAAAGTGACTGGTGTCTGCGTAATCCCCCAATGTAGGCTGTGAATGAAGACATTTGGTTCAACGCTTCATTAGATATCGCGTTAACAAGAATCCGGACGTACCTACGGACGGACGTACGGACAGTCGCCGCTGAATTCATAGTCCCCCGTGACACAATAAATACTAATAAAACTTAAATAACGAAGGCAACACCTTACTGAAAGGCTTCTCCTGGTTGGGCGCCGAATTTATCAAACGAGTTTTCTTCGCTTAGACTATATGGGATAAATCCGGCAACTGAAACAATTGGAAAGAGAGCATCAATAAATTGATAGAAGATATTCAATGATATTACCCATATGATAAAAGGGGCACAGGGTAGTAGTTTCCTGTAACTCCAAGAAGTGACATCTCACACTCCTCAAGTGAGATAAACCCTTGCGCACGTAAATCATGAACACCTCTCATGCGCGAGGGTTGATCTGAGTTGAACAACTGGTCTCAGTCAGAAACTATTACTAGTCCATGTGATGGGAAAAGCGCTGAGAACATGCGTTGCACGTGCAAAGCATCCCATATTGTTTGTTGCCAATTGCTTCGCCGTTGGATATGATGGCAATACACATGCACAAATGAACCAACTTATAATAGTGTAGACAAAGATTGTGTCCAATAACCGATGAGTGAGCACAGAAAATGGTAAGGTTTTCTTCTTAAGGAACTGGGTAATATTATTAAAAATGTACAAAATGAAAGTTTTAGCTTCGTGATTAAGATTAAGATTGAGAGAGAGAGAGAGAATCAGTAGTTCTCAACTCGGGAGTAAATAAAAACGTACTTATCTGGTAGGCTTTGTCCGTGTCGACCTTATTATCCCCCTTGCATTCGTAGACGCCAGTGAATTCCAGTTTATTTATGGGGGTGATTCCGTGAATGATTATCTCCCCGCCAGACATAACCATATGAGATGAGTCTGTTACTATCGGGGGCATGTTTAGCTTATTCCAGGTGATGACAGGTTTTGGGTCACCAGACCCTGTACACTTTAACCGTACAATTCCAGTTACGTCTGTTGGCTTTATGGCTACCACTGGTTCATCGACCTTCACTTTGACGGGAACTGTTGAAACATTTAAGGCTTACAAATAGTATTTAAACATTGAAATAGTTAAAGATCTATGATAACATCAACTAAGGATATTAAACATATTTCGACATTAAAACATGACGTCATAAGTGCGAGGGAATGGTTTTTCCGTTTTTCGAAAACAACCAGTTACAGGAAAACATATCTCTTTGTTTAGGCAGTGTCACAGGTAACTGAAGTTAAAAGTAGTACTCTATCACAGTAGTTAACTTTAAATAGGTAGGGTTCCCTGGACAAACAATGCCTCAAGTGATAGATGGTAGGGTTCATGAACCCTGACTTAAACAAATTCCTCTAGTGATAGATGGTAGGATAACTGGATTAAAACAATTCCCCTAGTGATAGATGGTAGGATACCTGGATTTAACAATTCCCCTAGTGATAGATGGTAGGATACCTGGATTTAACAATTCCCCTAGTGATAGATGGTAGGATACCTGCATTAAAACAATTCCCCTAGTGATAGATGGTAGGATACATGAACCTTGATTGAAACAATTCCTCAAGTGATAGATGGTAGGATGTATGAACCTTGATTGAAACAAATTCCTCAAGTGATAGGTGATCGGATACCTGGATTCAAACAAATACCCCTAGTGATAGATGGTCTGATTCCTGGGCTGCGTTCGTTTTGACTCACTCGAGTGCAATCTTGCGCATGCTCAGATGCCAGTAAGAACGAACGACTCGTATGCTCACATGAGTGTCGCACTTGGTTACCTGGCTGTAAACAATATGGCCGAAAAATTTAATTGGTCACAAACAATTTATAAATTGATTTTTAACATCACATGATCTCCGAAATAACCGATATGTTGCAGTTTCTCTTTAAACAAATCTAAACCTCACATCTGCTTGGTGCGAATGTGTTAAAATAAGACTTATATAGA
The DNA here is from genome assembly GCA_916613615.1 of Steromphala cineraria. Classification (NCBI taxonomy): domain Eukaryota; kingdom Metazoa; phylum Mollusca; class Gastropoda; order Trochida; family Trochidae; genus Steromphala; species Steromphala cineraria. The sequence goes on along the minus strand of OU744723.1, from coordinate 21,862,515 downwards.
AGTTAGTATGTCTTGGGTATGTTAGAGACACCGTGTCAATTGACGTACTTCCGTTACTCTCACGACCTCCCTCCCCGATTTAGCTGGAGGGACATCGAGTGACTCTAGAGTGCACACGGGAGTGACACTATGGTCGTTCGATTAGGAATTTCATCGCTCGTGCGACACACTATGTGCAAAACGAACGCAGCCCATGATTCCAACAAATTCCCCAAGTGATAGGTGGAAGGACACTTGGATTAACAAATTCCCCTAGTGTAAGATGGTAGGATACCTGGATTCAAACAAATTCCTGGATTCCTGGATTCAAACAAATCCCCCAAGTTATAGGTGGAAGGACACTTGGATTAAACGTTCAAAGGATTAGGATATTGACGTTCAAATAATTCCCATAGTGACAGATGGTCTAAACATGTACCTGGATTCAAACAATTTCGCAAAGTGATAGATAGTGGGATACCTGGATTCCAACAAATCTCTCAAGTAATAGAATTTAGGAACCCTTGGTTCAAACAGTTCCCCTTGTGATAGATGATAGGGTCCTTTCATTCAAACACATTCCCCAACCGATAGATGGTAGGATAGTTGGATTAAACACAGATGGTAGGATAGTTGGATTCAACAAATTCCCCAAGTGATAGATTATTGCGACCAAAAGGACCCGTTAAAAACCTTTTACTAATGGTGAGCTTGCTTGTTTCGAAATGTGATTATGTTCTCTCAATATGATTCAAAGTGCAAAGTCGAATCTTTGTTTTTTCCCCGACCATAGGAACATGGCTAAAGCACTTAAAATAATCAAGTTGGCACGTTAGGCCTCTTCAATTCTTTCCCCATTCTATCCCTACAGAGGCAGATCAAGTCATGTTGACTTAGCCTCTGTTCTATTATGACGAGTTTGTGGGATAGAATGGGAGATGCCTGATTTGAGGCCATCAAAATTAGTTGTGCAACCAGCGACGCTGTTTTTTAAAATACTAGAATACTAGAACAAGGAAAAGGCATTGTGATATGAACCACCCTTTCCATGCTAGAAGCGTTGTCATTTGATAAAGAAAAGGAAAATTTATTGTGATGAAAGTTTTTTCCGCCAGGGGAAACTGCCGGAACCCACAGATTTTGGCGTAATAGAACAGAGGCGAAATCAACATGACTTGATCTGCCTCTGTGGGGAGGGAATGTTCTTTCCCAAGAACTGATCGTCTTAATACGGAAGTTAGCGAGGGATTATATGACTTGAACTTTCTCATTTGGGAAACATCAATTGAAGTGGGAAATAATTTATTTGATTCCTGTTTTGAAAACATAAACTTAATTATATTGCAAATACATTAAGATTATTTGTGTTACCTTTAACAGTTACGTTGGTTGTTTCCTGAGCAGTACCGTGGTTATTTTCAGCAAAACATTCATACGCGCCCTCGTTGACTTTCGTCACGTGTTGGATAAACAGGTTATTTCCAATCACCCGCGCGTTGAATATGCGCTACGAAAAAACATGAATGTACATAACATATTCCTGAAATATGAATCAGGGTAAAAAATCCAAGCATAGCAAAATGAAGCTGAACTTGTAAAAGAGCATGTACATTCTTGTGTAGGAAGTGGACAAACCAAGATACCCTTACCAGCTACCTTTATCATGTGTTACCGCCGCCATCTTGGCGACAGTGTGGATGGGAACTTGCTTGTTGTTTCATGTAGTTTCTTGTTTCAAATAGGGCCAAATTAGAAATGATTTTAGTATTTCAATTTTTGACATGATATTTAATGAAATTGGTAGGATTTCAAAATGCTCACTCTAAAGTCAAATTGGGTATTAAAACTGCCTGGTATACACAATTATTATCGGTTGGCGGTTAAATATTGTATTCTATCAGTGGTAGAAGCCTACGAGCAGAATGCAAGCATGGTATCACAAAAGTAAGAACCGTACCTATTAGAAAACTTATTACTTACTTTGTCATAATTCCAGCTGACTGTAGGTTTTGGACTTCCAGTGACGTCACAAACAAGTGTGACGTTATCATGATTTATGACCTCAACAGATGGTTTGACGTTTGATATCTTCGGAGGAACTGTATAAAGTGTATATGGTTTGAATAATTATATGCATTTTCACAAATAAACCAACGCTACGCTTTTAATATTACATGTATGTTTCAATAGCAAAATACAAGAACAGATGTTGGGCATTATTAACTAGAGCATTTACGCTGATTTTTGTAGTTATTCTAATGCGTACAATAGTATTATTAATGATAATTTATAGATAAAAAATAGTTACAATGAATAAATGTGTCCAGTATGTTAATACTTTTATCAAAGAGATGGATTTGTTCTGTTTCATTCAAGCAGAAGAATATTTCACAGGTTTACATATTATGCTTAAACTATTTGTTGAGTTTTCTTAATATTAAGTATAAGTTGAATAAATTGAGGGATAGTGCACAAACTGCATACAATCATGATACAGCCACTGACCACTGTGAATTGTAGATTTTCAATCTGACGTCACGTCTTATTATCAAACAAACTTAACAAACCAATCTTTTGATGATATATAGATATCTAATATAAAGATCTAGATATATAATGTAATGTTCGTCAAAGCAGACTTACATTTAGATATGAATACATACATTGTCTGATAGAAGTAGAGCATTTCATGTAAGTCATTTGCCGAGCAATCAGTAATATTTAGCATATAAGGTGCTATTGTTACTCTTTGGTAGAAGAATGATGAAATTTGATAATAGGTATTAAGTTTACATTGGCTTATTCGTGTTGGTTTACCTCCTAGTGTTGTCGGAAGAGTTGTCGTTGTGACTGTTGTTGTTGGTATCGGTGTTGTTGTTTGAACAGTTGGGGTTGGTTTCACAGTTGTTGTCGTAGGTTTTGGTGTTGTTGTGGTTGGTTTCATAGTTGTTGTTGTTGGTTTTGCAGTTGTTGTTGTCGGTTTTGCAGTTGTTGTGGTTAGTTTCGATGTTGTTGTGGTCGGTTTTGGTGTGGTTGTTGTAGGTTTTGCAGTTGTTGTGGTTGGTTTCGATGTTGTTGTGGTCGGTTTTGAAGTGGTTGTTGTAGGTTTTTCAGTTGTTGTCGTAGGCGTCGCAGTTGTTGTCGGTTTAGGAGTGGTTGTAGTTGCCTGTTTTGTTGTAGGCATGGTTGTGACAACAGTTGTTGTTGGCAAAGCTGTTGTTTGAACTGTTGTTACAGGCGGGGTTGATTGCAGTGAAGTTGTTTGTTGTGTTGTTGAGAGAACCGATGTTGGTTTGGTTGTTGCTGCTGAAGTTGTTGGTGCAGCTGGGTAATTTGAAGAAAAATTTATACATCTGTATGCATAGCTTATAGTAAACAAACTTACTTTAACAATGTGTGTTCTTACCAGAGTTAATGTTTTGTTTTCACTAAACTTACTTTTAAATAATAAATCCTATACATAGAAGACTCTTCTTCTCTGATGATAACCTCAGCCAAACACCTCACAACAAGTTCTCAAACTTAATGTCAATTCAAAATATATCGACTCTTAAAGACATTGGAAAGTATCTCAGTAAAATATCCAAATAACTCACTATAATGATTTTTATTGTTTACAATTTAAGCATGCGATGTTCAACCTATAAATGTGTGTTGTTTGGGCCAGAGGCCTTGAAAAATGAACTGTCTGTCTTCTTTTATCAAAATGCAAAGGTCAGGTACAACATTTAAGAGACTAAAAGTGACATACGATTTCAATACATGCACATAATTAAACAACACACATTTCTATGGCTGAAGAACGTATTCTTGATATTTATAAAATTGGAAAATTCAAAATGGTTTCTATGATAAATAAAATACCTGTAGTGACTGTGACATTTGCCCCAGCATTGCACATATCGGTGTCACAGCATAGGTCGTTGTCCTTGCTACATGTCTGAAATAGACAATCGCTACTGTTTGCTATTAACATCTACGAGAAACCAAGTTCCTATTTCATATCAATTACTTCAAACAACTTTAACGTACATGTATGTATTACGGTTTTTATTGAGATATAGTTTTATATTACAACAATTATATCTAAATCTAAAAAGTTAAACTACGCTTGTGCTGCGCTTATAATTTACTTATTTTAAGTTAAAGTTAAAGTTATTATTGATCCTTATATATTGAGTTAAACAACGTTTATAAATCTATTTCTAAAAACAAAATGTATTATAGTCATTTTCAGTAGTGGTGGCAAACACATGGTCAAACCATGTTCGATAAAACAGTTCAAAAAATTATCCAATACAGACAAAAGAAACTTAACGACGTCGTGGCAAAATCCTGATTTCTAAACCATTTGTCATAGATAGTCACCTTATCTGACCCAATGGTCTTATCGAATGTTAAAAAGTGACAAGGAGAGCATACCAAGTCCTATTCGTTTATCATCTTTTCCAAATTTTTTGTTCAGACTTATTCGCTTATTCGGATTATCATACATAGAATGAGTGACTCTGTGACTCTTGATAAGGGTCTTTTGTACCGGTCATGCCCTTATGACCTTTTTATTTTTAAAAGCAAAAGGACAAAAAGGCTGATTTCTTAACCATTTGATGATTGATTGTTAAGATAGAACCCCTTATCATGGGACCAATTCCTCAAAAATCTCTTAAACTACTTGTTTAGAAACAAAATTTATAGATATAAAACCTTGAGTACAGGTTCCTTGCCTAATTAATGATAATGTAATCAATAGATATCATGGTGATGATATGACCTTTTTTAAAATTATTTATAGATAACCTGATGCGCTACAGAGCTTATGGCTCTATTTTTATAAACTGTCAACTCACACTTTTATCCTGACAACCCATTGCAAAAAAGTTCTGATTGAAGTGGTCGACTGCTTTAACAAAACATTGCTGAAATGAAAAGGTTACATTGAACTCACTAGGTTTATTGAGTAGTTGTAGCCTGATGTTCATTATGTTATCCTCCAAATAAGGTTTACATATTATGGATACAGAATGAAGTCAAACTGCATGATCTGATTTAAATCAGAATTTTGTGAGAATGCTTCTAACAAAATTTGAATAATAATTTATGAATTTATCTAAATTAAAAAAGGCGTTATTGTTATAGCTATATATATAGACAAAACATGACATAAATCGTATGCTGAATTAAAATCATACCTGTACGATTATTTTAACCTATCTTGACAACCAAAACACTTATGATAGTAAAAAAAACATTTGTTGTGATTAAAACACGATATTTTTCAAATGGCAATAATACCATTATCTATGAAACTTTCGTTTTCACAACAGTTTCTAATATTAAAAAAACATCAATAAAAAACGCTATTTGTATGTAATTGTATTGGTCATCAAAGATGTAAATGTACAGAGCTAAAAGCTGGATAATTAATTCTTTTAAATCTACATTGGTAATCGTTGGTAAAATGTCACAAAAATACCATACTTGATCAAATTGTCCATGTTATTGAGAAAATCGTAACATATTCTGTACGTATCCTACTTATCTTTACATATAATTCAACTGCTGTGCAGAGTACACAGGCATATTGAGAAAATAACTAGTATGTAATCATATAATATTCAATATGTTCATTGATTAATGCTTACACTACATAAAAAAGACTAGCAATGCCCTAGCAGTCCTTTTTACACTTGTAGTCCCAATAAATGGATTCACTTTTCATTGTTGTTTTGTTTTTGTTCTTTTCATTATCAAGTTCTGTTCTCCTCTTTATCAAGTTTTTATCAAGTTATTTGTAAGAAACATTATTCAATAAAGATGATACCCCAAAATGATGTGTTTCTTGTAATATATCAAAGGGGCAGTAGCACGTTTTTAGGGGATATATAAGGTGATGTCAGGAAAATGAAAGTTAATGGTTCCAATTGAAAGACAATGTATTAAAATACATGGAGCAGTAATTATTCAAATATATAACGTAAAGTTGAGCCATGCGATTCCCTTTTCTTACACAAAATGAATTAAAGGTGTTCACACAAAATGGCCCCCAATGGATTTTATGTGAATCTTCATACTTTGTCTTCTGACTATGGATGATTGGTTTGTGTTATGAGATTTTTGACTCTGTCAAGATAATACATTAAGCGTTAACTTACAATTATCAGTGAAAAACGCAAAATGTAAAATTATCAAAAATCGTGCTACTGCCCCTTTAAAATACCAATTACAATATATTTCTTTTATTTTGTAGATTACCTGGTCTGTTCCACAGAGTTCGAATTGGTCACATTCTGCCGTCTTCTGTACAGCTTCACACTTCATACAGTGCTTCTGGTCGGGTTTTATTATAACTGCCAATCATCATGATAATATTTGTTATATTGTATATATATTACATAGTTTTGTTACTGTCAATTTTATGTAAACTGGCAGACAAGAACAAGACTGCAAATCAGTTGTGATATATGCATCATATGTAAGATATTCAATTAAAAACATTTCATGTTTTTGATGCCGTATTCTCAAACTGATAAGAACAAGAACAAAATCCTCATTTTAACATATTTCAAGTGTTGATGTTTTTCAAAGGAGGAAATTATGTTGACAAATCGTTTAAAATATAAATGATATTACACAAAGGTTCAACAACAAGGAAGACATTTACAATATGAAAATCGATAAACATGCCTATTGTTTCACATACTCATAACATTGTAAAAATGGTAAGGGGTCATGATAGTGTAAATTCTATTTTGTACCCCTGCCTTCATTAAACAAATATTTTAAACAAAATATGAACCATAACATAAAACATCACATATCTCTGAGACATAAGTAAATTTAAACAAACTGTGGTGTTTACTTTTTTTCTGCTTGGCGGCCTATCAAGATTGTATTAATATTTTTTTTAAACACGAATTTGTTTCAACTTCCTTATTGTTGACCATTGCATTATGCATTTCACTATCTAAGTGTTCTTTTAATATATATGTTTTGAAATAAATGGTGAAAGAGAACTAGAACTGCCGCGGCAATACTTAGGTCTTCAATACTTCCTAACTGACCTTCACGTGCATTTTTGTCAAACAGGTATATAGTCACTTATTCGTCATCAAAATGATCAAATTTCACATGAGTTTTGATTTTGAGGGGAGACGACTCTTTGCCTTGAAGACCTAATAATATTATTCTGGATAAGAACAAGAGGTCTTAAGACTTTCGTCTTGAAAACCTAATGGTAATAATCTGGATAAGAACAATAGGTCTTAAGACTTTCTTCTCAAAGAGCTAATAAAATTTTCTGGATAAGACCAATAGGGCTTACGACTTTCGTTTTGAAGACCTAATATTTTGGATAAGAACAATAAGTTTTAACACTTACGTCTTGAAGACCTAATAATAATAATCTGGATAAGAACAATAGGTCTCAACACTTTCGTCTTAAAGACCTAATAAAAGGCTGGTATATAATTATTTACCCATCCCTCCACAGAGTTTCGAGTTACAAAAATCCCCTGAGCAGCATTCGTTGCAAGTTTCGGGATTGTCTCGCTTTTCTATGGCCCGTCGTGTCACATTTTTACTGCATTTCTGAAAAAAGAATAAATTATTTCTACTAACATGGCGGTACTTCGGAGCTATTCATATAACAACGCCAGTTGTAAAATTATATTGTTTAGTATGACTATACTCGTTTAGCAACAAAACACCATACTGCGCTCTGATGTACAAATATATAGATTTCGAATGACAGAAGTACAGAAGTAAGAACATTTTGTTCAGGAAAAATATGAGCGCACTCTTGATTGAGTATCCGGTGGGCTATCCTGTGCCAGATATTCGGATTCAAAATGGGTAAGTATCCGGTTGTATCCGGCGTGAATCCGTTATCCGGATTCAGCCTCTTTTCAACCTGTGCCTGTGTACGTTTGCACAGCAGTTATATGTGTAAAGATAAGTAAGTTACGTACAGAAGCCGGCGTACACCCAGATCTGTACTGTTTTCCCCCGTTCAAACCCTCATGTAGGGCTGTAAAGCATATCTGAAAAGACAAATCAGACTTTGACATGACATGACTACGATCGTTTGCAAAGTAAAAAATGTTCATATTGGTGAATGTGTATCATTTACTATTTGATAGATTTTATGCCTATGCTGTATTGGGTGTTGAAGTTTCGCTCTAACACAAGCATAACAACACTGTTCTGTTTCTGTTCTGTACATGTATATGTTTGCATTTGAAATTTATTATGTCAAATACTCGGAATCTATTTCAGAAGGTGCATTTGAATGTTGACATGTACAGTGTATTAAGCAATAGTTTTAAAAACATGAAAGCTTAAAAATCACTGAATATTACTTCCTTAGGTTCAGATTTAAAGGCAGTGTAGCACTTCTTCCTTTTTGTTTAAACAATTGGTGTATGCAGACATAAGTTTTTTCATAGTGAAAACATCTGAATACACGATTGGATTAAACATAACCAAAACAATGTATCAAACCCAAACATCATGTTGTCATTAAGTATTGGCATCTCTTAATGATCAAAATAATTGTTCAACTTAACCGAACATGAAACATTTCAGTTATAGATATCAATTTACTTGGTATATTCGGATATTGTATATTTGTAAAATGATAAATAACAATTGTCTTGGTACTATTGGCTCAAACGTGTCATAGCGTCTTTAAGATCTTAAAGGGCAGTAGCACGTTTTTAGGCAGAATATAAGGTGATGTAAGGAAAATGAAAAACATTGTTTCCAATATTTTAACTGAATGAAGCAGTAATAAATCAATATATAATGTAAAATTCAGCCATGCAATTCTCCTTTTCTTGCACAACAGGAATCGAAGGTTTTCGCCATTGGCTTTATGTTAATCTATATAGTTTGTACTCTGACCACAGATGATTGGTTTAATCTAATGAGAGTTTTGACACTATCAAAATAATACATTTAGCATTAACGTACAATTATCAGTTAAAAATCGAAAATATAAAATTTTCAAAATCGTGCTACTGCCCCTTTAACACAATACATACCTCACTGTCGGCACATTGTTGAGCTAGCCCGCATATTGCAGGCAGAAAGACCTTCTCACATGAGTAGCACCAGGGCCCACTCTCTGAGTATGAAAAGGTTATTTGCATATATATTTGACCACTAAGTTACTTTATATGTACATTTGAAATTATTGATAATAGTGTCATGTTTCATTGATTAGCTGATGAAATATTAAAGCCCCATATTCAAAGTGTAGTGAAGTTCAATATTTTTAAGTATTTAACCGTATTCATTGTATTCTTTGCAAAATTTTGCGACAGACCTGGAGAAAATAAATATGATACCAAACTATCGACGAAATATTTTTCTTCCGAGTAATGTTTTTTCTCAATAGCTAAATTTCATCAGAAACTGCATGCACCTATGGCGAAGGAGCTTTAAGAACCATTGTATAATTAATGATAAACTATGTTTTAAGAAAGCATAAACTTGTTTTTCATTAATGACATTTGGGATTAGAAGATGGTCATACCTGAGACTTGAATACATAAGGCGGTTATTACAAGGAAGATCAAGTCTGAAAAAAAAGAAAAAAGTTAGTTTTACAAAAAGAAAAAATATGAATAATGTCCACATATATATTGTAGGTTCCTGTGAAGAAAATGGAAATCCTTTTGGTATACGTATCTGCTTAAGATTCACACATCAAAACCAATACAAATGCTTTAGCTACTGTGTAAAAGCAATGAAGTTTTATGCTGAATAAATGAAACAGATGATACTGACCTAGTGTCCAAAAGAAACGCTACCATACAAATCGCAAGATATCTCAATCCACTGGTGAAAAATAGGGTTTAATCAATTCTACAGAATTCAACTTACTCATATGTAAAAATTGGAAACATTATATTTCATGTTTGCGAGAAACACTTTTTTTCTGGATACAATTTCAACAAGAAATGATTTGATTGGTTATATCCCAAGTCGGGCCGCGTGAGCGAATCAAGCTTCTGAGCCCAGGGTACAGAGTAGTGGAGTTAGCGTAACGTTCGTACCCTGAGACAGGATGTTTTTTTAAAGAAAATCAACGATTTGAAATCTCCTTTACTAGGAGAGATAGCAGAGAGAAAATGGAGTATTTTGCTTGTTTTCAAATGTTCTTGAGAAATAAGTGTCAGCGATTTTTTGTCGATTAAAGTGCATTATATCGACAACAATGTTTTCTTACCTAAATTTCATACTTTATCAATTCTAAACTGAAATATCGAACATTCTGTGCAAAAAGGAATTTGAAATTGCGAGTTATGTACCCCATGTGTGTTTGGAGAGAGAGATAGTTTTTTTGGACACTAGTTTATGTTTGACACACATAAGTAGTCACATGTCCACACATATAATTCAATACAAGCAGTTTTAACCTTATCAAACAATTGACATTGTGCAAAATCAAATTTAAAATTACTTAGTTATTCTGTTTTGATATAATCACTGGAAATGCTCCGATGTGATATCATCGACATTGACAACATGTTGAAGTATAACAAAGCATGACAAAGCATTCATTTATATTCTTAGGCATTTTTTTCTCAGTCGTGTGTCAATTAGTTTAGTTTTCTGTTTTTGATATTCATATCTTAAATGGGCGGTGCGGATCTGACTTGCAGATAGGGGATTTTACATTTATTGGAAATAACGGCACAAGTGTTGTTGACTACATTAGTTTTTCTGCATATTTATTGGACTATGTAAATGAGTTTTCAATTGCACCACGATCAGAATCATCACATCTCCCATTAACTCTAACATTAAGAGCACGCCATGATCGTTTAGATCAAGAAAGAAATGATGATTGTGAACGGTACAAGTTTGTTTGGGATAGTAACAAAATAGAAACTTTCCGGGAGAACATTCTATCAGATCAAGTACAGGAATTATTAGATAAGTCGGTGGAATGTGCTTTGACATGTATTGATTCGAGTATAGACTTTATTGTAAAGGCTCTTTCTCTTGCGGCATCTGATATGAAAAAAAGGTGCACTAACACGAAATTTTATGTAAATGATTGGCACGATAATGAATGCAAAAAAATTAAATCTATACGTTGTAGGGCATTAAACAAATTTCGTAAACAAAAGGATAAACATTCGTTGGACCAGTATAATATTTCAAGAAATAAATACAGCGCTGTTTGTAAAAAGAAACGAACTGATTACTATAAACTAAGGCAGTATAAGATTGAAGAGAGCATCGATAACTCCAAATCTTTTTGGCACGAATTGAAATGTTTGAATGGTAGGAAGATAGAAAGACTAACATACCCACTAAAGACTGGTGCGAGCACTTAAAAACTTTGTTTGAAAACAATGATGAACCTATTGAGGAAAATGACAATCCTAGTAATGCATCTTATTTAACAGCAGATCAAAACCACGACCTCACACAAGAGATTCTTGATTCCCCGATTACTAGAGAAGAACTATTAGATAGCATAAATAACTTAAAACTTATTAAATCTCCAGTCATAGATAATTTACAACCCGAATTTTTTAGGTATTCTGCGGATTTGCTTGTACCATATCTTGCACTCACTTTTAACTTATTATTGGAAAGGGGCTCATTTCCTCAAACGTGGTCAGTCGGAATTATAGTACCCTTACACAAGCAAGGATACTTAAACAATATGGAAAATTATCGAGGCATCACTCTTTTGAGTTTATTTACCAAAGTATTCACTGCAATTATCAATAAAAGATTGATTTTCTGGGGCGAAACTATGGATTAAATAAGTGAATCACAGGCAGGATTTCGGCAAGGATATACAACAGTTTATAATATGTTTATTCTTCAGAGTGTTATACAAAAGTATCTAAATTCTAAATTTTACGCGTTGTTTGTGGATTTCTCTAAAGCCTGTGATTCTGTTCAGAGACACAAGTTATGGAATTTATTCAGAACCAGTGCTCTAAGCGCTAAAATGTCAAACTTATTAAATAGCATATACGAAAATGTGAAAAACTTCTGTTAGAAATAATAATGAAATATCAGAATATTTTGATGTACGAATCGGTGTTAGACAAGGCTGTGTACTTAGTCCATTTTTGTTTTCTTTCTTTATCAATGAATTAGCAATGCAAATAGAAAAGAACTGCACAAATGGTATCCAGCTGCATCCGGATGTGTTACAAATTTTTCTTTTACTGTTTGCAGATGATATTGCTCTTATATCAAGTACTATTGGCGGTCTTCAGAAGCAGATAACTGAACTAGAAAGTTACTGTGAACGATCGAAACTAAATGTAAATATGAAGAAAACAAAAATAATTACTTTTAAGAAAGAGGGTAAATCGTCTCGACATGAAAAATGGTACTTTAAAGGAAAACTTATAGAAACAAAAACCTAGGTGTTTATTTTACAAACCATCTTTCTTGGTCAACTTATGCAAAATATGCATCTATCCAAGCACAAAACGTATTTCTAGGTATTTTGAAAAAATTAAAAAATACTAGGAGATTTGAACATATCTTCCTATTTTAGAATATTTGATGTGAAAATTAGCCCAATTTTATTATAGGGGGCAGAAATTTGGGGATATCAGTATTATGATCAAATAGAAAGAGTTCATCTATTAGCATGTAAGAAGTTTCTTGGAGTAAAATTAAACACACCAAATACAATGATATACGGGGAATGTGGGAGGTTCCCGCTTGTTATAGATCCACAAGTTAAAATGATAAAATATTGGCTAAGACTTTTATGCATGCCCTCTTACCGTTTACCAAAAAAATGTTATGCAATGATGATCATATATGAACAAAATGGACAAAAACATTGGATAACAGATTTGAAGAAGTTATTAGTCACAACTGGTTTCAACCACGTATGGTTAGAACAAAATGTTGAGTATCCAACAAGGTTCTTGAATTCTTTTACGCAAAGACTTAAGGATAACTACCAACAAAAATGACTTACCAACCTGCATTTATCCACAAAATGTGACTATTATTCAGCTTTTTAACACTACATCTATACTGAGCATTATTTATCATGTGTTACTATAAGAAAATTCAGAGGAAGTCTAGCACGCTTCAGATGTTCCTCGCATGATTTATTGATTGAAAAGGACAGATTTCTTTACATGAAAAGAGAAGAGAGAATATGTTGATCATGCAGTAATAACCTCTTGGAATATGAATACCATCTTTTTGCTTGTGTGTCCTTTTTATAATGTACTACGTTACAAATATCTCAAAGACTTCTATTATGCCCATCCATCTAAAGATAAATTCTCGTATTTATTCAACTGTAAAAAAATTGTTAGAAATACAGAATCTTGCAATGTTTATATACCACGCATTTGAAATTAGGAGACAGTAGTAACACTGAATCACATTTCATTATGGTTTTTGTTTGTGTAAAACACATTTATATGTATATTAAACTGTATAATACTATATAATGTACTATAGGCCTGATGCCTCTGAGTATTATATAGTATAGTATATATTGAGAATAAAGATTGATTGATTCATTGATTAGTTTAATCAAGTGAACCTTATTTTTATCACACTTAACAGAAAGCTTACCATTGTAATCGCGAAAGTAATACAAATAAAATGAATGGTTGAAATCTTAACCCCGCTAGTCAATTGATAAATCTACTGACCATCTTGAATACAATCAACTGTTAATGATACTTACTTTTCAACATGCTTGGCAGGGAATTTCCACCATATTAGATTGTAAAAATTAGGTTTATCTTTCCAGGTCATATTGAAGTCAAACTTATCTTAAGTATTTGGCGAGTGATAAGAAACTTGGAATGTATGTTGGTAAAGCGTTAAACCAAACTATCACACAAAATATTTCGATTGACGCTATAGTTAAGTAATGTACGTCTTTGTCGACCTCTATTTCATTACGCATGTGTATATCTCCTTTTCTCCCCTTCAGTATCTCTAATTGTTAATTATATTGTATATACATTTATATATTGTCACTGAATTATCCCCACAAATATTGTTTACTACAACGTTATCGATTGTACTACTAACATTTTGCTCATATATTGTCCTTATTCCTTATCAGACAACTATTCCTAGCCGGGTCTTAACGGCATGGTGATATTTTCTCGTGATGAAATATGTGTATCAAAGTTAAACAAATGTTAACAACTAAATCACGATATACTACAACTAGATCACGATATATTACAACTAGAGCACGAAATATTACAACTAGAGCACGACATTTTACAAGTAAAGCTCGAAATTTTACAACTAGAGCACGAAATGTAACAACTAAATCACGATATACTACAACTAGATCACGATATATTACAACTTGAGCACGCAATGTTACTACTAGAGCACGAAATATTACAACTAGAGCACGAAATAAGAATGTAGTTATAGCACTATAAGGTAGTTAGAAACAGGGATGTTCCTTCGAAAATTGTTTCAATAAAAATAACCTGACATGATTCCATACACATTTTTTAATTATTTACTTCCATATATATATAAACACATATAATATAATACACCAAAAGCAGAATTATGGAAGTTGACAATTCCTTTACAGGATGAAATAAATTAAATAATCTTTTTTATGAATGTCGTTTGCTAAAAGTATAAATACTGGTTAAATATATTTTTTTCAGTTTTCAGAGAAATTTCACCTTAATTGGTATCTGACAAAATAAGCGTAACACTTTGATTGTGTAAACATTAGACAACATACAATTCTATTTCAAATGTAAAATTATGTATGTCTACGTGTAAATCAATATATTTTTCGGTTGTTAATATGAATAATAACGTTGATATGATTTTCTTTGAGGCTTTAAAATAACTACAAAGTATTTGTAGAATCAGTGAGTGAGTATCGTCAGGTATAACATCTAAGTGTATGTTGACACAAAGTTTTAATCGATTACATGTCATAAACTATTGAACTATCAATGAAACCGGGGCCTGTGATTCAAGCCTCAAAGTTAAGATTTTGCATGTTCTGCTCTAGGTTTATATTTGAATCTCTTTTATTCTCGTTAGCTTCGTATAATGGATGCTGGACATTAAATCAAACTATATGTGTCAAAATTGATAAAATTGTCTGACTTTCTTTCAGTTATTACATTTAGATAATTATTATCTTTTACTTTTGAAATATTCCGTCCCCAATTAATTTCATGACAGCAATTAAAATGCCTGTTTGAATTAAAACTTAAAATATTGTAATGCATAATGAGAACAAAAAATGATTTGAAAGATTGCCACACATTTCATCACATTTCGTTTAATTTAATGTTCACAGTATGAATAAAGATACATATTGAGCAAGACGGATTCAAAACAAGTTAGTTCAAATTTCAGATCGAGAATTCTAACTTTTCCCTCTCAAATGGCTGTGTTTGAGTTTTTGTTGGTATTTAATGTAGCGTTAGTAAGTTGTACAAATGAGGTACTCCTAACAAGGAAACCATGTGGGGTCAAGATATGTGGAGACTTGTACAATATGTTCCGAGACTCGGTAAAACTACAGTACGAGGAGGAAGGTCTCACATGCATAATCACAGTA
The DNA here is from genome assembly GCA_916613615.1 of Steromphala cineraria. NCBI lineage: Eukaryota > Metazoa > Mollusca > Gastropoda > Trochida > Trochidae > Steromphala > Steromphala cineraria. The sequence goes on along the minus strand of OU744723.1, from coordinate 21,846,956 downwards.
AGTATTCACTTATCTCAAGAATTATCTTTTCAAAATGAGGTTACTGCATTTTCAAAAGAATTCTCATTAGGTTTGCACACTCCTACTAAACGAGAGATTACACAAACCGAAAGATCTGCTTAAGAGTTTTTTAGAAGGACACGGGATGTTCAAAGAACTTCCTCAACATACGTTCTGCTAATTATGATATGCAATCTGTAAAAATGTCAATATTGCAGAGCTTTTTATTACATGTGCTTAACACAACTTGTAACAAATAGCATTGTAGTTAGAGATTAGACCAAAAAGCCACAGAAATGCTTTGCATCAATTGTTGTTTTAAAGTTTAATGTTTTCTGAAAAAATGCATTTAATGTGCACTTTGAATTCAACAATATTTGATAAAGATATTCAAATGGATTGTGATGCATTTTTTTTCGCCAGGGGAAAGTGCCAGAACCCACGGATTTCGGCGTTATAGATTCTAAATCGGGAATGATTTTGTGAGGCTGTAGCCACTAACAAGAATGAATCACATTGACCAACCCCAAATCAAAATTTAATTTGAAGCCTGATGAGCTACAAAGCTGTTGGCTTTTTTTCTAAAATTCATTTTTTTCAATATACATGTATGTTAATCACAATCAATTTATAAGAGAGATTCGAACAGCCTATCTTCCTCCTGAAATGTATGGTTCATATTCTGTTTAAGATATACTGTCCCAAAGAAGAAACGCATATGCATTTTGTAAAGAATTTCTTACTTCATCTGAAAAACCAGAAATGTCACAAAATTACAAGGGTATCAAAGCGAAAATTTATATGTTTATAGACAAAGAGTAAGCAAAGAAGAGAACACTAGTTTTAGGTATGTTTCCGTTTTCTGTTAACCACAAGATGTCGTCGACGTCAGTGTTAAGAATTCCTGCCATTTTCAAGAATTCTTGCTTGATTTCCGTTTTAAAAAAAATGGACAAGTTTATGGATTCCCTTTTATGCAATTTTCCCCCAATCTTTCTGCAATACAATGGCCAGTCGTTTATGTGTCTCGGGCGTATTATAATGTTGACGTTCACGTTTATTTAATTTATACCGTTGATGTTCTATTTGGCTTGAAATGTAGTGTTTGAGAAGTCATAAACAACTTCTTTACTTTAAAAGTGCATGTTATTGAGCCATCTGACGCTCTTCTAGTGAATTCAAGTTACCATACTCGAAACACTCTCTTTGTCGGTAAATAATCTAATGCAAGTGACGATCATTGGTAAATAATCTAATGCAAGTGACGATCATTGATGTCGTCAAAAATTTGATTTGCTTCTTAATTTCTTCAGCCCCCCAATTTACTACATTTGTGTGTGCTAAATATTGTTTCCCACACCATAACACTGTCTCAACAGAATCTGTTGACTTGTCGACATAATCTATGGACAAAATTTTCCTTTTTAAAACTATAATCAATCCAGAGTCACGTTTTCTTCTTATTGTTGTTAGTGACAAATTTGTGCGTTTTTAGTAAACCAATGTTTTTAAGGTTCAACATCTTGATTGTAAAAAGTCACTGAATAAGTTATGGTTCTTAGAAGCCACCAAAAACAGGGGCAATAACTGGCCTTCATGGTCGAATATCCACTTCATGGAAACGCTTTTATAGTATGATGGACTTTTAAACCCAAATCAGGGATGTTGTGAATAATCTGTATCCCTTTGGCAAGATAATAAAGAAAGTTGTGACCCGGATGTAGAGATTTAGGATTTTGGTGGCAACTTTTTGATGCACATATCTTTAGCTCTTTTGACCAGAAGTGGCCTGTAGCAACGAACCAATAATGCACACTAGTACAATGATGAATATGTCAGACTAGTGTGAATCATGAAACTTTGGTTATAATTTCAAGATCGACAACGTTAACATTTTCGACAATTTGATGATGCATAATGATAACCTTTGTTCAATTTAAAATTGAATAACAAAATTTGAAACAATGAATGCCTCTTGTTGGTTGAACGTACCACATAATCTAGCATTTACTCTTACGAGAATTCTGCGTTAGATTTGTTCTAAATAATGTTTTTCCATAATAGTCTTCAAATGAGTCTCAAATAAACAGGAGGTATACAATTTTCGAGTTTGTGTACTAAAGCCGTTAACCATAATATAAAAAGGACGTTTTGGAAGGAAATATCATATTTATATTGTTTGATTTGCTACACTCGATAAAAATTCGCAAAATCACCTATGCGTTTCTTTTTTGAAGAGTATATTTCATCCGTCTTAAAAATATGTATTGACAAACTTTTTATATAATTATTTGTGTTTGACCCATATGCTAATCCTCCTTACTTTTACATTGTACTACAATTGTAGCAAGATTTGTCAAGCACGAATTCAAAAACTGATCTTCCTTCAAGAATTTTGGAAACCAAAAAGAAAATCAATGTCTCTGTACAGTTCAGGACAAAGACGCAAAACAAAGGTACATTTTAACTAGAAGGATAGCAAAAAAGCGTATTTAGAAGATCTTTAATGTTTAATGATTATCAGTCCAGGATAGACAGTGGTTCATCTTTTTGTACTTTTATTTCATATAAATCATCCTGCTACATCCTGTTAAGTTCCAAACTATCTCTGATATCATTGACCAAAACTCACGCAACGCATATATCGATCCAATCAAACGATGCCCTTTAGCGACAAATTGATTCCTGGGCCTAGTTCTGTGTGCTCATACTGTGATCATTAAGATTAGACAATTGGAGTGCCATTAGACTTTACTTCTCATTTCCCACTGTTCGCTGCATTTAAGCTCGCAAGCAGCGTTAGATAAGATGTTCACAAGAGGCATCACTAGATAACAACTTACGGAGTTCGAAATATTTTGGCTGAAAACAGAGAAGCCATAAATAACGTTGAGTAACCAGCGATCAGTTTTTGAGTCGATTGATATCAGGGGATAAGTTGAAGGACATATATGCTGATTTAGCAGGATGCATATGAATATTCATCATTTAAGTCAAGCAGTTGTCTACATTGCCTTAATTTGACCGCAACATTAAACTTGTTATCTATTATAGCTTTTAACGAATAATATCTTTCCAAGACAAGGATGGTTTTAAAGATATATCAGAGTAATGAAAGAAATTTAATAAAAGAAACTTGCATGTGTTTCAAATGAGTTACTGATTAGCCAGCCACAAACTAATATCTATTAAATAGGGATTATTATGACTTTAACCCCTTGGATATGGAGGACACCATTTACCTCGGAAATCATCTGAGAATGATTAACAACCTGATAAACTTGATCAAGGTTATTCTTTATTGATTTGAAACATAACATGTAAAAAGTCAATATCAGGTTATGCTAGAACTGTAAAATAACGTAAAATATAACACCCAGAAGTAGTGACGCGTGTCCACAGGCCCAGGCGCTTATTAAAGGAAATACTGTATTTCCCTCGTAGTGGCACCATGGTGTAATACATTTTAATCAAATGGTTGTCATTTCCTATTCTCAATTCTAAAGCAATAATCATTTGTATTTTACTTTGGTTTGCTTTCTTTTCTCTAGTTATTGGAAATAGTCACATGCATATCAAAATACCATTGCAATTTGCACAGGTTATCAACGCTTTCGACAATCACCTCCCAAAGAAGGCTCAATAAAGTCAACTGAGGTGTTATCAATGACAGGAAGAATGGGAATACTTTACATATTACAGAGAGAAATAAAATTTGAACATTGTTCATATTTGCTTAAAAATGTTAGATATGTCCATGGGAAGTTTTCGGAAGTATCAAAACCTACTGTATTCCGGAATGGTTGCTGCACATTTCGGAAAGATTTTATCAGATATTTGATGCAAGCTCAAATACAACTGACAATTTTTACCTAGCAACTTCTGGAGACTGTTTTCAAGTTCGTCTGTTCAGAGATCCCCTCAGATCTAAATGGAGCAGTTCCTATTACTTCAAGACATCCAACGCGTAAATAAAGCGTTAGTTGTCAGCAATGTTTCACCTGTTTCACACATTGATGTTGCCATCCAAAAGATAGTAGACAAGTCAGGGAGAAAAGGATCGAAAGGATTAGGGAAAAGGCGGAAAGAAAGGCAGAGAGAGAGAGAGAAAGCAGGTTTTAGAAGGACTCACATTTGGTCTGGGTCTACCCTTTGACCTGCCAAGCTTGGGTGACCCTGCCAGGAGCCTGTTAACTCCAGCTGGTTCTTATATCCTCTTCTGACTCTACCCGTCCTATACCAACACAGCAGCTTTTATCATGACGTTTTAAACTTATCAAAGGGTTTCTTGATATAAATCCCAATCTGACCTGTCTGAATTACTAACACAACAGCGTATAGCCAGTCTGATTGAAATCGACCGAGCTCTAAGGCATGAAATAGCAAAAATGTTGTCTCCGTCTCGGTCTGAATGCACCCACCTCTGTCACATGCTGTTATACCCAGTTTAGCACAGACAAACCAAGTTGTAAGCTATCCAATCACATTCTCGTTTTAAATAGCCTTTAGCAGCGATATTGTATAACGAATGGTACTCTGGAGTTAGCTGCCCCTAGCATGATATCGAAAGATTTTGCTGCCCGCCTTGCAATTGGTTAAATGAGCTTACGCCAGAAACATGTGACAGAGGTGGGAGCTCGTCCGAATTTAATCAGACGAATTTAGGGGGTGCATAACTTTTTTCCGTATGTATATTTATACTACAGGATCTAGATTTCCGAAGCTATCTTCGTGCTAAGACAGTCATAAATACCATACATTAACATCGACTTGCGATTATCATAGCACTAAGAGAGCTTCGAAAATCTAGTCCCTGACCCTTTCCAACGGTCTAGGTATACTAACGGATATATACAGTACATGGCCTTAAAGCCTTAAAGGGAATGCTACTTATTTAGTCCAATCATGGCCACCAGAGAAAGAGAAGCTAAAATCTTATCCTCCAAAGATAATTTTAAGCTTTATGAATGCTTAATTTTCAAACAGTATTGACAACTGAAAAACTCTGACCATGTTGAATAAAGTGATATCTATGTTTATCCAGGGAAGTGCTTGATTTAAGACAGGTGAGCTCGGGAGAGCATTTCTTTTGATTACTTTGTTGCAATAAAGATATTGCTTCCAAGTGAACCTCTTCCCCCATTTTTCCAGATTGTATATATCCAATGTTAATTTCAAGTGTCATTTTCTCTTTACAGATTACACGGACCAGCCTTCTGTTTCTTTCCCCAGAGACTTATTTGCATTCATGGGACTACTCTGTTAAAAATCAATAAAAACACATCAATTTCCTTTCATGAAGATCATATCAATTTCAACGCATCCAAAGTGACGGACCTGGCATATGATTCAAAATCATCTAATCTTATTATTGTATGCAGAGACGAGATCCTTTTAGCAACATTTAACCATAATAATGACGAAATAAGGGTTCAACATTCTATTAAGGTAACCATGAAGGTCAAAGTGGTGTGGTTATTTAGTTCTCGGTCAGTTCATATGAATGAACCTTTAGATAGCTGTCAAACATCAATTAATGCATGTCCTTTCGTAAAGTTCAAATATTTTTGTTCAAAAAGAAAGATAGCGGTGATCTAGTGGTAAATACCCTGAAACAAGAAACTGTACGGATTTGCTACAATATGCGGGCTGTGTTCAGACCATTGTGCATTAGATAATCAAGATCATGTCCTGGTAAAAGAAATCATTTCTTCTGGGTTTTTCTCTTTCATCGCCAGCTTTTCAGAAAATGTTTTAAACAAGGAAAGAACTGTTTTCTAAAGTGCGACCCCGTGTTGTTCATCATTTTCATTATTTTTATTGGTTTAACACGACATAAATGGTATAATTCATTTTGGAATCCAAAGAATCAAAAACACTCATCTCAAAATGTCAAATATGCGTTTAATACTTGTTTATAATGAAATTTTGATAACAGACATTTTCACGTCAAATTGATATTCATAGTAGTCATATAACCTATCAAATAGCATTAACTCAAAACTGTCATTGAAAATGCTTGGAATAAGTTTTAAAAGTTACAGTTCATGATCACAACCGCAACTCCTTGTAGTCACTTTACAACGTTGATTAGCTTTAGAATTATATTTTCTTTCGACAGTCGGTACTTCTCAAACAAATGACATTATTCATAAAGTTTGTCATATGTGACCCCCAAGAACTAGCAGAGTGGCTCTCTAATGTAAAACAGTTATGCAACCGTGACAAGGGAAGCTGATTTCTAGGCTTCTTCATAAGTGTATTTAGTTTCCGCTCGCGCATAGCATACAGGCATACCCTGATTTCTTGAGCTAATAGCCTCATTTGCACTGTATATAACCAGCCAATGGAAATTCTCGAATCAAGCTTTAGAGGAACGACTATTCTAAAATAGAATACAGGGGCCCTAGATAACATCACTCAGTCTCACTGAACAAGGCAAAGGTTAGCACAGCTGACATACCCCTGCTTAATTATCTGACCACCATTACAAAACAACAATAACATAAAAGGGAAACATATCGTCTTGAGAATAAATGGAGATCACTGTCAATTGACTAAGGGTGAGGTTAAACAAAATAACAACTCAAGTCTTTAAGTTATAGCTTTTAAATCTTGAAAAATAAAACATGAAATTAAAAATATAAAAAAAATTTGGTGAAAACTCGAAGATGTTATGACCACCTATTTAGAAACCCCTTAAATACATCAGCTTCAAATGGAAATCTCATATTTGAAGTTTTAAGTTATGCTCACATTTGGTCGTTGTAGCTGATGTAAATGTTGAACAATTTTCCTAGCTAGCATATTCATGTACATGCACCTGTCATAACTAAGACAATGACTTTAATTTTATTTCAAACTAAGAAGCACTTCTATTGTCTAATTTCCTTTGTTAATTGCTTGTTTACTCTGTACAATGTTTTCATGCAAATAAACTTGTTTGTGTAAACAAATTGTTGGTTTTGAAGCATATCATTGATTGTTTATATTAACTTTGCTTGTTAACCCACATCAAACTACGTCAGAGTATTTGAATCAGAATAACTCCTACCATACCTTAATATCCATTAAGGCAAAAACTATTTCCAAACCAAAGCAATTATTCGCATACAGCAACAACAGGCAATACCATGTACAAAGAATGCAAGGAATCGAGGTATGAAAGGATGTTAATTTAAATATTAAACTTGCTTGATGGGTTTTCCATATGTCGCAGATGTCTTATGTGATAGAGGAAGAACACGAACATCTCATTTATTGATGCCCTTAAAATAAGAATGATAATGATATAAGTATATGTTGAAAGTATATGATAATAGTACACAAGATTACATTTAGAGGTTTACACAACGTTTACTTTACAACAATTCTTACAACAAACAATTAATACATTATGAATAGTTTATATTATTCATATAAGTTTGCAATACGCTGTATAAAATGGAGAGCATTATAATACTTCTGGCAATAAACACTATTAGCATACATTATGGAAAACATAATACATACAAATTATAGGAAATGATATACATCGCAGAAAGATAATTGACTCCTCACCTCGTCTCAGGGACGCAGGAATAACAAGCATGTGCTGCAGAGATTACCACTGTGCACACGGATACCTGTGATAAAGGATACCAATATGTAGTAATGATATAATGATAATGTATGCACATGTGATAATAACATATTTATGTATATTTAGATAATATAAGCAGTGAATGAAATTACAAACATAATGTACTGATATTCAAGATAGGTCCATGCAATCTGTAAAGGCAAAATATGTGAAATCAACAAAATATCTTTTAAATGTGGCCATCCAATTTAAAACAAACTTCCTTATTGATGATATGCAACGTTTCATAACAGAATCTTGTGTCGTTTTGAAAAAAATTTGTAGTCAATACATCTAAAAAATAGTTGTAATCAATATTTGCTACTTTTATATCTAAAATTCTGTATTGAAATTTCAACATTAGTCCTTTTTTCTTTTTAAATTGTTCGATGCTTTTAAGACATCCCATCTTATGTGATATTTACATTAGAATTCTAAGGTAAGTTAACATAATTAAGGTTAGAACCTGTACCTATTAGTTGATGAGCTAAAACATAAATATATGTTTAAAACATACATAAATCTTCACCACTTGCCGCCCCCCATTAGGTGCATAACTAACTATCAAAATAACACATAACGAGCCACTATAGGGGATTCTCAATATTTATGCATGCATACGACCTATGACCTTCTCAAATCCAAAACGTGGCTAAGGCCGCTTCTTACTTCCTGGTTCGCGTAATGGCTACGTGTTGTTGGTGCGATCCTCTGGTTTCTATCGGCTTGAAATGATTGTGCCTGTATGATAGAATCGTTTTCCAGCTACACCAGTGACGTTAACCTGTTGTATGACAATAAAATCGCCCCAATGGTGGTAATCATTCCATGTAAATCCATAACGAACCTTCGTTTTGGATAGTTAAATTCGTGGCAAATTCAAAAGACCGACGAGTTTTGCAAATTTTGCAAACAAGATCATAGTTTTTTTTATTGCTATATACCTCATTGCAAATTTATGATAATCAATCGACAAAATGTAATTTTTGTTTTTTATCTCGATCTCCACTGCCAACATTTTGAACAAAGTGCCGTAACTGCCCAACTTATGAGAGCCTTGGGGATGTTTACAAATGTTTATTGTGATTTACAATGTTGGCTGTGCTGCAAAACCGTCAAAAAGACACATCATAATTATATTGAAAAGTAAGAAGCTTGTTAAACAGAATATTTTAAAACAAAAACTTTTATCATGATTCAAATATGAAATGGAGAATTATTGATATTGTGATGATAATAAATAAGCCTTTCATTGATATGTTAATAGATATCAGCACACATACATGGTCTTGAGACAATAAATATTATTATTGTGGGCAAATAATTTGAATTGTTGGCACATTGAATTACATATAGATGCTTCAATACTCTATTAAGTTTTACCAATATGTAAGGCCATACAAGTTACAAATAAACAGTAGACAAACTTGGTCTGGGAGGGAAATGCATGTATATATTAATAATCATATTAAAAATTAAGAATGTTATTTTGCTTTGATATGATGCATTTGAAAATTGCATTTTGATTAAAATGAAGGAAATTGTTATATCTTATTATTTAACTGTAAACATATTCTCTTGTTAGAATTGATATGATATTCAATAATATTTCAATGAATATTTGATTAGTTTAAAAGGAGTTCTGGTAGGACTTATGGCAATGTAGATCTTTGTTTGGTTAATGCTTTATTTGTGTGATTTATTCTAGGCACTGAAGATAAATAATTGAAACAATATGAAATACTAACAAAATTGCTTGAACATAAAAATGTTATTTATGAATTTCAGCATTATAAAAAAACAGCCCTTTAGCTAGGTATAAATAATACAATTTGAAGTAAGTATTCAGACCTTCAAAATAAATTGACAGTTTCTATAATCTCTTTTGGTGAAGATTTATGTCACAAAAATAATTGATTGCACTTTGTTAAACCTAAATAATTGTTCCTTTTGTAAAATATATTTTTTAATATCCATTTTCCAAATGTAAAGATATCCCTCATTTATCTAATAAAGTACATGCAGTTGCTTCTAATATATATACTACAATTTTTATAATTCATGTAACATGATTTCACAGTGGTCTTAGATCAATTCTAGTGATTTTCTTGAATATTTCTACAACCCCAGAACAGAGATTTGAATAAGCTCTATAAACAAATACATATATGATTAATATACTCTGAACATATGGCTAGTTCTGTGTCAAGGAAAAGAAAATAATTTAACAATATAAGTATCAACAAAACTAAACAAATAGTTTAAAAACACAGGCCAAATTTAACATTTTTTAATTATCAGTATTCTAAATTTACCATTTAGATTTTTTTGTAGCATTGATTGAAATATGTTCCTAGGCCACAAAATTTATTTGTCAGTTCTAATGCTGAAAACAAGCTTGATGCCATCAGAATTATTATCAATATTTTTTTCTTATTTAAAGGCTGCTGCAATTGTGTGGGGTTTTTTTTCAATATAATATTCCTAATAATTTGTAAGGATCTCCCTCATTATACTGTTGCTCTCATATGATAAACATAACATTTATTAAACAATTTTTTTATATAAATTTTTACAAACTTAAATTTGCAACTACAAAAATATCTCACTGAGATTATTTTAAATTAAACTTTTCTCAATAGAAGAACTGAGGAGAATAAGTTCTATATGTACATTTATTTTCTAAAAATGATTCTATGTACTGTAGATATGCAGGAGTAGACTCAGTATCACTTATTATTTATGTAAAATATTATTTATCTGCAATAATAATATTTTTAAGATAAGAATATTCTTGATGTGGGCGTTATCAGAAACATAGAAAACGTTAAGATATTAATTATGAACATTTTCAAACGTATTATTTTAGTCTGATATGACTCATAAATTTATTGTATAAGAATTAATTAAGTAGATGCAGTTTGTTTACATAAGGCCTGCACTCGATGACCTGAAAGTAACTCGAAGACATCGAAGACTAGAAGAGACCTTATTATTGTTTTTCTTACCCAAATGAAATATGTATATAGATTATAATTGAAATATTCTTGAAATAAGGGATATGTGTAAAGTTAAGTTAGTTTGTAAAGCTTATAAAATTAATTAGCAACATCGGAATCAAATTGACGGTGCACACAATGTGTAAACAGCCCTGTGACACAAGCGCCTGTAACAATTTATATGGGGTAGACTATGTGATATATATAGATAGACACAAGGCTTGTGTCTATCTATATATATACCAAGGTCTACCCCATATAAATTGTTACAGGGGCTTGTGTCTATTTATATATATCACATAGTCTACCCCATATAAATTGTTACAGGCGCTTGTGTGTCAATGCTATTGAATGTTACTTCCGGGTGTAGAAGCGGCCTTAGCCTCGTTTTCGATTACGCGCGCTCCCTTTTCCGTGCCTCATAAATATTCATGAGGCAATATTAAGAATCCCCTATATCAAACATTATCAACATAACATTTCATCATCAACTCGAAACTGTCATTCAGATAAGTTTAAAACTAGGGTTGACTGTTTCGCGCAGGTCATTCTCTGGTTAACGATTAGAATCATGACTTTGAACCTTCCTTATGTTACTATTCAACGTCGATTGGCTCTAAAATTGTACTTTATTGTAAACGTTGATTCTTCTTGGTCAAATGACAATGTTGATTAAATAATATTATGCCACCAGCTCGCGGAGTGGCTCTTAAAAGGGGCAGTAGCACGTTTTTAAGGAGGAATTTTAGGTTACGTAAGGAAATGAAAATAAATGGTTCCGATTGAAAGGCAATGTATTTAAACTAAATGAAGCAGTAATAAATCTAATATATGATGTAAAGTTCAGTCATGTGATTCCGTTTCCTTACACAAAATGAATTGAAGGTTTTAACACTAACATGGCCAGCAAAGGATTTAATGTGAATCCTTTAAATTTGTTCTCTGATTATGGATGATTGGTTTGTGAAATGTTATTGTGGACATTTTAAAAGTAATACATTTTCCATAAACGTACAATAATCAGTGATAACAGGAAGAGAAAAAACGTGCTACTGCCCCTTTAAGCTCAGTGAATACTTACGCTTCGTTGGTTAGATAGATACTCAAATCTTCCATGTTTCGCCTAAGAGGGTTTTTGAACAAACGAACCCCAAATCTTTCACCTGAAGTTACTAGAAAAAGGTCATCAATACCACGGAGTCGTGCATGGAATATTTGATAAACTTTCTTCCCATCTGTACAACAATTGAATTGACCTTGATATCGTTGGGATACCTCTCTGCAACGTCCTCCAGGAAACATAAAATGTTTGATGGAACATGAACAATATTCTGATTTTATCTCTCTCTGAAGGACAAACAGTATATCTTTGTAATAGATATACCCACCCTTCCCGAGGTGTATCGCTCAATATACCTGCTATTTGAATCGTGAGTCTCCGAGGCGTAGCGTAGCGGAGCCGAGGATCATCAACGGAGCCTTGGAACATATCGTTCAAGACTCTAAGCATCTTGATCCCACTTGGTTTCCTTGTTAGCAGTATCTCATTTGTACACCTTAAAAAGGCTATATCAAACACTAACAGAAGCAGAGCCAATGCCATGTAAAGGAAATTATATTGAGTTCTGGACCTTGTCTCTATTTCAACAAATCATTTTATAATCCGTCTGGCGTAGTCCTGTCCGACTCTGGATATTATTAGAAAAGAACTTTGACATAATAGTGTAAATTTGATTTATGTAAAAAAGATTTTTTATATCAAATGAGACTAACATAGACTCAAGAAGGACGTCCTATCCTAGGAGGGGAAGGGGGGGGGGTCATATTTTCTTACACTTCAAAAAGGAATGGTTAAAACATCTTCAACTTTGGTAAAACAATTACCCACTGTGATATGTTATAAATATTTAAATGACATGACAAAATCATTATCAAGAAATGGACATGTAGTTGTTCAAACAAGCCGTTTGTAGTAACGTTGGTATTGTGCAACCGATGCATTTTCTAGATCACCTAAAACATTGTGTTTACTGGTAATTTCATTATGGATAGCTGACATTAACGAAATAAATGGTTTGATTTGTGTTATAAAATAAGCTTTAAAGATCATAAGGAGACTCATACACTGTTTGATTGCGAAAGGTAATGTATGTATCATTTGCAACTTTAACTTTAACATTACACAAAGCCATAAACATTGAATTCAAAAAACTTGTAAACAATAACTTGTCTGTTTCAAGTATTGAAATAAATTTATTTATATGACTTAGTGTATTGAGCGGTGACATCAAACGTTTTTCAATGATAAGAACGAATTGTGCCAATGAAATGTACTTTAGAATTAAAGATGCCACAGCAAAGTCTACCAAACACATTGGCCTTTTATCCCTACATATTCTCTCTCAAAGTTGCTGAAGCCTCGATAACATGATTTTCAAACTTGAGGATATACATAGGGAAAACTTTTGGAAAATATATGGATGTCCAATATCTATATTTGACATCAGCAACGTATAGATCCTTATACCATTAAGCTTGAAATCCGAAATGCTGCTCAAGTCAAATAAAGAGGTTGTTCATCCATATAGTTTCCCCTGTCTGCATATTACCAGCAACTTACATACGAGTACATGTGCATGTAGGGTGTAACCTAAGTGTATGGCTTTAAGTTAACTGAAGTTCACATTGTAGTTGTTTGAGAATATGTTAAACTCGCTAATCTGTGGCGTGGTGCTCTCAACTTAACCCTTGGAGAAGCGTGCAGGGCTCGAACCTTTTTCAAATTATTTCAAACAGTGAACCAGTCTGATTAAAATCTGCCTTGTTCGGAGGAATAAAAGTTTTAAAATATTTACTCTATGGAAATCGAACATGTTACTTCGAAAGGTACCCTCTTCGCTGAGTCAGACGGTAGCCCAGTAAGTCGCATGTTCTGGCGTGTACTCAACTAACCAATCACAAGCCGACGGCAAAAGCCTTCGGTATCAAGCTAGGGGCAAGTAACTCTGTTACCATGCTTTGAACATGATCGCCTCCTGCGGTGTTATAAGCGAGATGATGTGATTGGTCTACTAACGACTAGGTTTTTGCTGTGCCTTACTGGTATTAAACGCGTGAGGTACAGAGGTGCGGTCAGACCTAGTGTAGAGTATTCAATATTGCAGTTAATATTTTGAAAGTATTATTCCTCGGAACTAGGCCGATCTTAATCAGAGTGAACAGTGAACTTGATAAACATTGGGTTAAGTTGTATGATAGTGGAGTATACAGCTTTAATAGGTTTTACCATTAAAGGGTACCACTAATGGGTAATGGTTGATCTTTGTTCCACAACTGATACTAAGGACAAAATTACGTTTGTTGAAGAGTGAAGCAGTTTCAGTACTGAGCAAAATTGTCACAACACTTCAGAGTGCAAATGCAGTTTGACTTTAGTGACTATTGTTTGAAAGTGACATCCCCGATAATGAATAGCTTGATTAAACCATTTCATGAATAAAATATTCAAAATTCCATTTTTTTATTATATATAGTTTGGAAATCATTAACCCAAGTTCAGGTATACACAAAACTTAAAATGAAAAAGCTTCAGCATTTAGATTTGCAGGAATTGATAGTTACCACTTGAGTGTTCCTTAAATTCTTTTGAGAAGTGTAATAACCATTCTCTCCCCACGGCCATGGATCAAGTCATAATTTTGATCGAGGTTCTGTTCTAATAGGATGACGTCGCTGGTTTCCGCTCAATTCCACAACAAACCATTTGAATACTACAAGGCAATGAGAAAAATGTCTCGTATTGAAAGGGTGCTTGTTATAGTCAAAGTAGCAACCATGATGACTTTTGATGTAGATGATCGTACGATTGTACAAGTAATTTCATAGCATCCAATCAGGCTCCTCGCTTTCTAGCCAACAAACTAGGCTTATCCAAAAAGAGTTTGGATCAGCATTTTATCATTTGATTTACCTTTGTGGGTTTAAAAAAGAGTTAAACATGTTAGACTGAGTAAAAGCGAAAATATATGATTTGTTATTTCATCAACCTTAGTTTAGTTCGCTTGATACTTTCACGTGAATTTCACTCATCAACCAAACAACAAAATATCCACAGTTTGTGATAAAGTAAGTGTTCAAATACTTTATTCCAGGTATCTAAGTTATATACTTTTAAAAACAGTGGTCCTCCGATACAGACAATGTTTGTTGCACGATGGTCTGATAACAGCTGGTATAGTGACCTGTTATTATGTTAATTCAAGTGCCAAATCGCAACGTTCCGGCAAAAAGCTGTTGGTCACCGATAATGGCTGAAATATAGCCCAATTGAAGTTAAGTCCAATTCCCCTCACTCAAAAGCTGTCGATATCAACAATTACAAGAGAGGAACTCTTGATCACTATTATTATTTCTTCATAAAGGAAATATTGGAACATTTTGTTAATTTATTGTCAATTTATAACTTGATGCCGCGTCCAAAAAAGACATAATCTGCTTGGTATTGGAATATGATTGCATGTCCTGAAGCGATCGGGATGAAATTTATTCTTATGAATCATCAGACCACGGTGTAGCCATGTCACCTTCAGTTTTACCTCCCTGTGGATATGAAGGATCTTAAGTTTGTCATTCTTATCGTTGAAACTTGTCAGAATGGTCCGGGCCCTGCATACGATTATAAGTTGATGGGTTATAGGATTATATGATAAGTCTGTCACATGTGATATGCTGGGTTGGAAATAATTCGCATAAAATGATATTTTTTTGTTGTGTCTTGCAATTTTTAACAAAGAATTCTTCTGTATGCACATGATTCCATGACGAAAAAAACAGAAGATAGGTCCATGTAATCTGTAAAAGGAAAAATATGTGAAATGAACAATTGATCTTTCAAATGTGGCCATGATAGTTTAACCAAAATTCTATATTAATGATACGTGACGTGTCAACACAAACATATTAATGTGTAGTTTAATCAGACAGTCGTTTTTGGAAAATATTATTATCTTCACTTTATGTTTTCAACATTTGCATGTAAAAAGGGGTTTCTTTTTTTATATTTATAAATGAACAATTCTTATATCGGAGTGGTTATTTCATTCAATTTTTTATTTTGGGTTTTTCTAACCTGAAAGTAGATTTTTGATGACTCGACATTCGAACAATTTATCGTTAATGCCAAGGGCACCGAAATTCAATTAACAACACAATGGGTGCGGAATTTGTGTGTGTGTCTACATGTATTTATCTAAATTATGATAATACAACTAATTAATGTAACTAGCACACATTGTTTGACTAACCTGTATTTGTAATGTGTCACGGTCCAATTGTCTTTAACCTTACTTTAAAGGGGCAGTAGCACGTTTTTATGGTGAATATAAGGTGATGTCAGGAAAATGAAAATTAATGGTTCCAATTGAAAGACGATGTATTTAAATAAAATAAAGCAGTACTAATTCAAATATATAAAGTCAAGTTTAGCCATGCGAATCCTTTTTCTTACACAAAATGAATTAAAGCTGTTCACACAAAAATGGCCGCCAATGGATTTTATGTTTATCTCCATACTTTGTCCTCTGACTATGGGTGATTGGCTTGTGTAATGTGATTGTTGACACTGTCAAATTAATACATTTAGCATTAACTTACAATTGGCAGTGAAGTATTTAAAATATAAAATTATCAAAAGAAATGCTACTGCCCCTTTAAGGTGTTTATATTACGAATAACGCTGAATAGAAAAAGCTACATCGGACGGTTCAGGATTGTTCAGCAAATGATTTGTGTTACACTTACAAAAAAAATAACAATGCTCCAAAACTGTCGATTAAGTATTAATTAGAAACAAGGATAACGACTGCTTCAAATTAAGAGCCTCTGTTTCATTAAAAGTCCCAATTATTTTCCACTGCACAAAATCAGTTTTGAGACGATCCATCGATTTCAACACATTCATACTAAAAAATTTTGAGGAAGGTCGGACGCTTGTAGTACCCCCATGGCCTTTTTCGTCGACTGCTACGCTTATGTAATATAACATCGATTAAAACTTAATGTCAACATACAATTTGATAATATACCTCTTGATCACCGCTCACAGAATCTATCAATTCTGTAGTTATTTCTTCAAATTGAACAAACAACGATTTTCACACTCAAAGTATCCATCTGGGCACAAACGACTGCTAAAAGCAGAAACGTTACCGAATCAAGCTCTATGATTGGTCGATGCTCATAACAGTTTCATAATCCTTTTGCTTAGGAAATTTGCAAACATGTGGGCAATGTTTCGATTTTTCATGAAATTTCTTGGAAGTACAAGCATCCGGCCTTTTTTTTACTATGCAACTATGCAGGTGCTGACATCAATGTTTCGTATTAAACAAATTGGGTTTTTTTTCAGTTTTTTAACAGCGGGAACAATTTAACGTTTTATGACCAAGAGGCCTGTGCTTTACATATCTGATGATGGGCTGACACATACCCTTTTGCTCTAAATAAATCTTCAACAAATCTGCCCCTACTTTGCACATTGACATAATTAATTATCCAAAATCACCTAAACTTTAGAAAGATATATGAATCAAGTGATTACTTACATGTTGTTGGTTAAATAGATCCTCGAATCTTCAATGTTTTGCCCAAGAGGATTTATGAACAAACGAACTTCAAATCTATCACCTGAAGTTACTAGAAAAAGCCAGTCAATACGACTAAGGCGTCCAATGAATATTTGATAAACTTTCTTCCCACAGCAATTGAATTGGCCTTGAGGTCGTTTGGATAACTTTCTACAACGACCCCCAATAAAGGAAAAATGTCTGAAGGAGCATGAACAGTTTCCAGATTTTATTTCTCTCTCCAGGACGAACAGTGTGTCTCCTTCAATGACGCTCCCTGTCATTGATAACACCTCAATTGATTGTGTTGTGCCCTTGGGAAATCGTTTCTTCAAAACAAAATTCCCTTTTTGCATAGTTAGGCGTTGATGACCTGTTCAAATAGCAATTTACATTAAATATGTCTGTGAGTTTAGAGAGGAACTTACACTGTATTACACTTATTTGATAGTAGAATTGTATGTTCGCTTATTGCAATACAAAAGTTGTGTGTCAATTGTTATGGTTTCATTTCAGTGACCGAACCAGTGCTCTTTAGGGTAAAATAACCAAATGCCATTATCAGTGTATGGTTCATACGGATATGTAAGTGCTGTAAGATGATGATGATGATTATTGATGAATGATAATGATTATGATAATTATGGTTGTGGGGCTGATGATGATAACGATCTAACAATGATACTGAATTCGACTTGTCCTCTTACATATTACCTTTGTTTCGCTTCTTTGTCCGAACATTTACAGAAACTTTGATTTTGCATTTGGTTTCCAAGATTCTGGTGGGAAGGTGTGTTTCAGAATTGGTGCTTGAAAAATCCTGCTGTATTAAGAATGACTTGTGTGAGTATATTTGTTAATAAAATTGATACTTGTGAAGAAAATGATGTACATGTTTATCTAATAATTGATATTAAACGATACATAACGAAAATGTGATGTTAAATTTGCAACTCTTACTACAAAATGACTAAGAAAGTAAAATAAGTCAACAGAAACATGTATGCTTCCTTTTCATACCTTGTTAGCATTTTAGAAAGCAGTTTCATTGTCATTCATTACACTTTTGGAGGTACGTTTAATGGGACATACTTTTATGTTTAACACTAAATCAGAATTAAAAGATACACAAAAAATATACAGAAAGTGGAAAATTTACATCAGGCAGTAACAAAGAGGTAATTGAGTGACTCTTGAAGTCAATTTGAAAAATGTATTCAGATTTCTAAGACTTGAAGGATAGTAAATGTTAGATAATAAATCGTACATAAAAATATCCTTGTTGGGGCGGAACATTAAACATTCGGTTTTTGTGATGGTGGCAATGTTTGAGGGATTACAGATTGGAAATGAGCTATTGCTACGATGAAACACGTGTTTGAAATTTGAATATCTCTACCTATTGATTTACGTTTAAAAAGGTTGGTTTTCTACGATTGGAGGTAAATGCCATTTAGATAGTGAACAAATGTAACAATGTTATATTTGGGATCACACTATCTTGAAAAGTACAGATTCTTGTACTTTTTAGGGCCGCCAGCCAGCAATTACCATACCAACAGCTAACCAATTCGCCCGTTTCGCCATTTATCTAATATACATTCAGCTAACATCTATCAGAGGGGTAATGAATGTAACAACAGCTTTACTACCGCTTGTTGGACCATTTGTGTGTGATCCCAAATATAACATTCTTACTTCCACGATTGGTAAAACAATGATTTGTGGGTTACAGGTTGGAATTTAGCTAGCAATGACACATTTTCTTTGCAATTTTCAAGTTGGAATACCATATATATATATATATCTTATATTCAGGAGAATTACTTAGAACATACTTACTGTGATAATGCATGTGAGGTTATCCTCCTCGTACTGTAGTTTTACCGGACCTCGGAACATATTGTACAAGTCTCCACACATCTTGACCCCACATGGTTTCCTTGTTAGGAGTACCTCATTTGTACAACTTACTAACGCTACATTAAATACCAACAAAAGCTCAAACACAGCCATTTGAGAGGGAAAAGTTAGAATTCTCAATCTTGTCTCAAATTCTAACAAATCAGTATTAAATTCGTCTCAGTCAATGTCTCTTGAAACTGTCCGACTATGATTATTGTAAGATAAGAGATGTGACGAAATATTGAAATTTTGACAATTACGAATAACTTTTGTCATTAATTATCTCTCATAAAAGATGATATATTTGAAATTTTAATATAAGCAGACACTATAATTACTCTAATGAAACTTTTTGAATTAAGATATCTTTAGGTTAATGAGAAACGTAATAACAGAACAAATTTCTCAAATCTAACGAGAATAATAGAGATACAACGATAAGCATTGGGAAGAACATGAGAAAAGTTAACTTCAAGTCCAATCATATCAATTTGAATTATTTCACTTAAAGACAATTTTAAATGAACTGTTATATAAGGGCCTATATTTGATTGCTTTTATTATATAGATAGTTAAATACGTCAAGGGCGCTTTAGACACAATTTATTATTGACACTTTGATATCATTACATAGTATGATATCAGCATTCATATATTTTCCTTTATTCCCCTCAAATCTCCTTTTTGATGACTTCAGAATTTTACCCTTTAAATGTATTTTCTTCATTTGGCCAAACCACATATAACCAAACCCCTTCATGCGTAAACATTAAAGAAATGTCCATGGATAAAGATCGAAATAGTCAGCCAATCTTGAGTGATCACTTTTGATTATATTATATTTTGATTAATAATAAATAATAATAATAAGTGCACTTATTTTGCGCCATAGTCCATCTGCATGGCAGTTGCTCATAGCGCTACAAATATTGAGCATAGACGTGTCGGAAGAGGAAAGTTTTGAGATATGTCTTGAAAGACTCAACTGATGGAGAGTTCTTGATTTCGTGGGGCAGAGTGTTCCAAAAGGTTGAGGCACAGTAGCTGAATGATCTGTGACCAAACGATTTGAGGCTCACATGTGGAACATTGAACAGTTGTCTGTCCATTGATCTGAGGTGTCGTGTTGGAATATGCTTACATAACTGGTCACGAAGGTAGGGTGGGGCAGTTCCATAAAAACAGTTGTAGGCCATGCAAAGCAACTTGAACTGAATTCTAGCATGAATTGGCAACCAGTGTAAGGACATGAGTATTGGTGTGATATGCCATTAGATGTAAAGGAATTGATTTGGTTAGCTTAACTGAACATAGTATCGATTGCAAAAGAATCATATTTAATTAGAAAATAGAGACCAAAAACGGACTAAAAAGACCCTGGAAATATGCCAGAATAAATTTTCAAATCCTTAAAATTACATGTAAAGGTGTTTACTGAAAAAATGCTGCCTAAGGTCAGGTCAAGTCACGTGACTAAAGACGCGATACCTAAATACCCGGAGCGGAGCTTCAAATATGGCGCTGCACTCGACTCGACTCAATAATAATAATCAAGACTACAATATTTTAAATCCAAATTTGAGTGGGATTGATTAGAATCTTTGTCACAGGGAATACGAGTTCGTCAACTTCAGTTTAGCTAAGTGGATCATGATTACACAGTGTTCCCACAAAACTGGTCCAATGCAGTTACTCTTGGTACGTTTATACAACTACTACTGGTGATCGGGTTGATTAGGTGCATGTTTTATCCTGCAGAACCTCATATAAATTTAGGGCCAATTTAAAATGAAAGGCATCTGTACCGTATAAACTAACATGTTTAGCTTATATCGTCCAGAAGGAAAGGCTAACAAGACAACACTTATACTTTGACGAAAATATAAAATTATATTGAATGCTTGCAAGGGGGTGGGGTTTGGGGGGGTGGGGGGGGGGGGGGGGGGGTGGGAGGGGCTACACTAAGTATATTGGCAATTGGAGAGTCAACCCGTTGTCTAGGATACTTAATTTAGCTAACCACATATCA